>SSNS01000053.1:969328-1086563 GCA_006937985.1 Aphyosemion australe
CCGTCTTCTGCTCCCGTCTCCTTTGACTAACTTCTACATCCTGAAACAGGAACGTGAGAACTGTTTTCCCACAGATATCGACTAACAAGGCATTCATTTATTCTAGATACCACTGCAAATGTGTTGAAACGAGTGAATTTGGTCTTATCACAATTTCACTGTTGAAAAAACAGGGCCTGTGTTACCTTGTCCAGAGGTGGTTTTAATTTCTCCAGGCTCGAAGGCATTTGGGATGGATCAGCACTTTTTCAGGGAAGAAATTAATGTTTTTTTTAAGCCAAAAACATATGAGTTGTATGAGCATGTTATCATGTAGCTTTAGATATGAAATTTTATTGGAAAATTGTCAGAGCCGTTTCACATCTGGAACTTGTCTTGAACTGTTTTTAGTTTTTCTCAGTTGAACTTTCATGAGTCAGAAATGTGAGACAACTTCGAGAGTGGTTGGTGACAAAACAACAAACAAAATGAGAACAAGTGACGAACAAACTGCAACAAGAAACTGTGACTAAATTGGGACAAGAAAATGTGCATGACAGTTGTAAACAATTTTCAAATAGTTTGAGATTACTTCATACAGCCCTTGCAAAACCTTGTGTATAAAAGTTGTAGTAAAAAACTACCAACTTGGTGTGATTTTAACAAAAAAAGTAAGTTGCACATTTTTCTCAAATTTTTGTTTCCATCTTCCAACAGTTGCAGCTCGGTGACCCACTGGCGTTAAATTCTGGCTTTTTGATGGTATGAAGTTGAGACCTGCATGGTGTTATTTTTTTAAAATCCACCCTTTGCTTAATTTCTGACCATTACCACTCACTCCTATCACGCTCCTTCAGTACTTGTGTCCAATCCCGCCTCCACCCACAGACCTGTTCATTAATAAAGAAAAAGATGTACTTTACATCAAACATGCTCATATGTACCGTTTTGTTTCTTAAGAACAAGCTCTTCTATAAATTGGACTTTCAGCCCTTTTCTTTAATTTGATACTCATCCATGCATCCATTTTCGTCCACTTATCCGGGGTCAGGTAGCGGGGGCAGCAGCCTAAACAGGGAGGCCCAGTCTTCCCTCTCCCCAGTCACTTGGGCCAGCTCTTCTGGGGGAATCCCAAAGCTTTCCCTGGCCAGCCGAGAAACATAGTCCCTCCAGCGTGTCCTGGCTCTCCCTTTAGGTCTCCTCCCAGTTGGACGTGCCTGGAAAACCTCCCCAGGGAGGAGTCCAGGAGGCATCATGACCAGATGCCCCAGTCACCTCAACTGGCTCCTCGATGTGGAGGAGCAGCGGATCTACTCCAAGCCCCTCCTGGATGACCGAGCTTCTCTACCTATCTCTAAGAGAGAGCCCAAACACCCTGTGGAGAAAACTCATTTCGGCTGCTTGTATCCAGGATCTCATTCTTTCAGTCACCACCCAAAGCTCATGACCATAGATGAGGGTAGGAACGTAGATTGACTGGTAAATTGAGAGCTTTGCTTTCCGGCTAAGCTCTCTCTTTACCACGACAGACTGGTACAATGCCCGCATCACTGCAGATGCAGCACCAATCCGTCTATCGATTAATCTTTCCCTCACTTCACAAACTTAATTTTATTTACTAACCACAGTTATACTCTCCATTCAACCAACAATCTTGGGACCTGCTTTCTATTTTCAACTGCCTGCTCCCACCCACAGCAGCGTTACCACCACCCTCTCCTGTAAGATTTAGTCCCAATGCAGGGCCCCAGTATGGAGTGCCCAAGCTTGTCTAAGACTGTGGGATCATCATGCAAATATTTACAAACATGTATAGTGCCTTCAAGTCGTCTTTTTTTTCTATTGTGTGTTTTCATTTTCAATTACGTAAAGCAAAACCTTCGGCACACATCTTAAAGGCAGAAGGCTTCTCTGTCCCTAACATGAAACATGATACTGATTACCATGTATTGATTTACATTTTACATCTTTTCAGGAGGACTGGAACAAAAGATCTACTTAAACACGTTATTGCTTGGTATGCTCAATGCCAGAAAGAAAGAGCAGTGTTACGAAATGGGAAAGGCTTTTAACAATTTTAACAACTAGTTGAAGGGCATAAAAGATAAAGGTGGATGGTTTTTAAACCCATTCTAACCCAGTTTAACACAGTCAATCCAAGCAGTCAAAGAGGAATTGAACTGTGATGACAGAGCTATATTAGCGTGCCCCGATTAAATGAGTCAAAATTAAAGAGACACATCTGACTTACTATAGGCCATTAAAAGATTAGGCTAATGAAGAAACAACTTTGAGTATTCAAATTAAAAGAACAGAAATTAGCATACATATTTAGTCAGCATTGAAGAGTTCAATGCTACTTTTCCACTTAAGAATATTCCAAGAATTAGACACAAATGTGCAGTTAACAGCACTATAGTCTTATGTTCTTTTTACTACAAATACTATGATGTACATTGTACTTTGTGATAGCTGTATTTGTTTTTAAATGTAAAGAGAATTTGATTTACAGACAAAGAAAACATTATGCTGTATCCTATTTCAGCACCCTGTCTCAAAATCATTTCACACATTGACACATTTGTTTTAAACCCCATGCAGCTAAGTGGGTAGTAGAGCTGGGCGGTATGTGAACAAGTTCTAGACTAATAGACTAAAATGAAAAATATTTTTATATTACTGCAAATTTAAGCAGCAAGAAAAATAGACATAGTCTATGCTCAGAGAAAAAAGAAATTTAAATTCTCTGTATCCTCAATTTGTTAGCAGAAGGCATGATGCTGGAGAAAGCTGACTCTATGGAGAGGTGGGGGTGCTTAGCACACACTCGTTGGGGATTGTAAAATCCTACATCCTCCTGCTCCAACAGGTGATGCTTGTTTGGGTCTAAAACGGATCAGTGGTTTTCCACAACTTTGTCAGAACCTGCGCTCGATATAATCTGCAGCACATCTATTTTGTTTTTTGTCTGAATTTATTCATCCTTATAACTGAAGAATTTGGTAATTTATTGCCAACGATGCCATTTGCTTTTTCCTCCTTCCTTCTTTATTTATCGGGGAGCCTGTTATGGTCCAGGCTGTCTAGGGGGCCTGGTGTAACAATGAGGATGCATGCTCTGGTGTTAATATAACAAAGTTTATTTACAAAAAGGGTCTCTGATTAATTCTAAGCAAACTCCAAGCAAAAAGGCACCACAAAAACTTTCCAAACACTAGTTAGGTCTTTAATTTGCTAAAAACTTAAAAAAGCAAGCTTTCTTTGCTAAAAAAAGGTCTAAAAGTTTAAAACAGAGACAAGTTGTTACACAAAACTAACCAAAATGCCGCCGGGGAGACAACAGCACAGAGAGCACCTCTCTGTCCTGCTGCTCTCTGAAATTGAGGACTGGCTAGCTTTTATTGCAGTGGCAGGGCTGATTGTAATCTGGGACAGCTAGCAGAGTCCAAATGGAGCTGATCATGTGTGGGAGGAGCCTGGTTCTGCATATTCTGTCCTCTCACACACAGGAAGGGAGAAATTAAAATACAAAGAAAAAACGGTCCAGGGCCGTAACACTTCCCCTCTAAAAAAAATTTAAGTCATCGACTTTAACCCCCCCCCCCCCCCCCCCCCCATTTAAAACTGTCCCAAACAAATACAAACTGTTCATTCTAAAATCCCTTGTGGGATGGCGTGAAGTGGGGAGGTGACAATCAGCATTGGATTTGTGATGTGGACCAGACCAGTTCCAGAGGTCCTACGACCATCAAACAGAAAACACTGCTCACACAGAGTCCAGTCCCAACATTTAATAGGTGCCCACTAAGGATAGCGACCAGTGTCTGGAAGCTCCATCCTCTTCTCCTGAATTAACAAGTCCAAAAAACACAAAGAACAAGTCCACAGCTTGGGAAAGGGAACCAGATTCTGACCTCCTCCACTCAGCGTTGTCACCCAAGCTTCCACAGCAGGTGTTTCCCCATCTGTGGACATGACAGGAGGAGGGACCATTGAAGCAACACAGCCAAGCAGCTGGACTGACATCTCCTGAAGGTGTTGATTGCAAAGCAGGGTCCACTCACCCACAGATGATCCAGTAGAGCCTTCGTCCAGTTCACAGCTGATGTGTCACCTCCCACAATCCACACCCACCAGCACCAAAAGGAGGACAGAATGGAGCGGCTGTGAACATAAAAAACAGTGTTAAGATAACTAAATTAACACCAAACCAAAGAACATGCATCCAAGCACGGGATCAAAGATCCCGGACAAGCCCCCATTGGTTACGCCCCGGGCTGTCTAGGGAGCCTGGTGTAACAATGAATGGATGCATGTTCAGGTGTTTAAAATCAAGATAACAAAGTTTATTTACAAACAAATGCAAATTACGAAACCAAAATACCGCCGGGGAGACAACAGTACAGAGAGCACCTCTCTGTCCTGCTGCTCACTGAAACTGAGGACTGGCTGGCTTTTATTGCAGTGGCAGGGCTGAATGTAATCTGGGACAGCTGATCAGGTGTGGGAGGAGCCTAGTGCTGCATATTCTGTCCTCTCACACACAGGAAGGGAGAAAACAGAGGAGAAATTAAAATACAAACAAAAACGTCCCAGGGCTGTAACAGAGCCCACTTTTTCTATTTTTTATCTATTTTTTTCTATCCCAGTGATGTCCTACCTGTTACTTGAAGTAAGAGGCTATAGCTGCACAAACATTAGCCATTAGCACGTCTGGCTGCCACTGTGCCGCCTTTGTGGCTCTTTTCCAGCCAAATGATTGTTACACAAGCAACACCTAATGTGATCTATTCTTTATATCAAAGTTTTATATTGACCCGTTCTCATATGTCTATCGAGGTGAAATTATTTTGAGACATATAATGCTGGTTTTTCAAATGTGTTTTCAGTAAACCACCTTTAACGTAATATTTGAGGAGGAAGAGATACATAAAAAACTAAATAAAAACATATTTCTGATCTAATTACCTTGTAAACTCCACCTCTGTGTTTTTATAAATCATTTCATTGATTGTTATGTTATCCTCCCCCATCTTAGATTAAGACAAACATGAAATTAATCAAATGTTCAGATAACTAGAGTCGTCTGCACGCCTGCTGATAGATATCATGTTGGTTTTGTTAACTGCAGCTGACAAATTGCAGGAGCGCATCACCTCACTGGTTTTGTTTGGCATTCCACATATGCCGTGTTTTGAAAAGTATTAATGGAGAACATGGAGGCATGAGATATTACCTGCAGGTTCAGTCAGGAGTTCTTGTCAAAACCAGAACAGGCCTGTGAGGTGTAGCTCTGTCATAATGACACTCCCGTGTCTGGTCTCACGCTTTGAAACCGCAAATCGAGCCACAATTTTCTGCTTTGGCTTTCAATGTAAAACTATTATGTGTAAATGACATTATTAAGTCAAACAGGTTGTGTCTTTGTGATGATGTATTTATTGTTACTTTGTTTTGAGAACAAAGCTAATCATTTTGTCTGCTTTTGCTCATAGGGTACACTTTTACTTTATTTTCTTCGCCACTTTCTGAGAGAAATCAACAAAAATATCAAAACAGTGATATTCAAGCCAGTCTAAGACACCGTAGGTCTTGGTTGGTCTCATTAGCATGTGAATGGTTTGCTAGTACCTCTCATGTATTCGAGCATTTAGCCGTTTGAGTTTCTCTTCCTGTGGCAGTGACCTTCTGCCCGTGACTGCTAGGAATTACAGTCATTCAGTGAGTGTCTCAGCATGATGGATGGCACCTGCACCCATTGAGCAATCATTCCCTGGTGCTATATTGTTTTTCTTTCTCACTTCTGCGTGGGAGTGAACTACGTGCATTCTTGAGCCAAAACCAACCCAGATAATCATCTCATCTGCATGATGTATGTTCTTTTTTTTGGACAAGGAGTTATCACTAGACATGGAATGTCTTGCCAGTAGGGCAGTAGCAATACTAGTGCTACCAGTGAGACAACTTGTTGGAGAGTACTTTTTAAAATAATGTTCTCTTTAATATAATCTCATTATGCAACACATTTTTGTTTAATACCAATTGAGTAACGCTTGGAAGCTCAGCTCTTTCCAGAAAGAAATTAAACCCTAGTTTCCTTAAAGGGAAGCCCATTACCTGTCACCTTTCATATAAGAGTTTTATAATGAGACCATCTTTTTTGAGAAATGATCCAGTCAAAGCTAAATTTATCACATTTTGAAATAATTGTATGCACAATCTCAAATGAGTGCCCAGGGTTTGTGTTCTGAATGACTTAAATCTACTACTGCACCAAGTTTTAGTTCAATATCTGTAGAATTAACTCAGGGTGTCCGCGGGGTTTTAAAAAGTATTAAAAAGTGATAAATAAAAATAGTCAAATTTAAGGCCATTAAAAGTGTTAAATTTGGTCTCAGAGGTATTATTTTTTCAAAATTAGGTATTATTTTTTCAGACTATCAGGTGTCCTAATCTGATTTAAATTCTATATGCTTAAGTTCGCGTTAGTTCGTTTAAATATGGGCTTTAGGGGTGCCACTGCACGCACGAGGGTCCGCGGATCGGTCACGTGGAAGACCGAGGCGCCACCTGTTCAATCCAAACGAGAAAAGCACAGCGGTGGTCATGGCTAGTGGAGGAGGAGAGGAGCTTAAAAAACCACCACCGGCATCGTTTAAGCTGCATGTATGGGAGCATTTTGGCTTCCCTGTAAAATACAAAGATGATACAAACGAACACACGCGTGCGCGTGCCTCTATGCCATACCAGCCTGACGGCGCAGCGCCGCACACACAAATGTCCGATCGCTATGAAAGCAGGAAGGGAGGTGGCGCACGCAAAATGCCTGGCTGTGACAATTGTTACATTAACGTGATGGGACCTGAAGTATTGATGGGGACAAACCTGTAAACGAGGAGTAAAGAAAAACAAACAGCGCTTCAGAAAGTTGAGGAAATGAGTGAAAGCAGGACACGCAGGGAGTGAGCTTGTCTATGGCAAGCCGTTTTCACATTTAATCAGCAATTGGACCTCTCTGTAATTCCTATTTAACAATACTTTCATTGATCCTAGTACTAATTGTCTTCTTATTAGTCAAAATTGCAAATGAAGACATCAGCAGCTATGCTGTTACTAGTAGAAATTATAATGAAGGATATCCATAATAACAACGGCACTAGTAGGAATTAAGTTTGAGATATCTCACAATCCCTAAAAACCTGAGGTGGCCTTTTTAACATATATTAGGCAGACTGGATATGTATTCCAAATATCTATAATTCTATTGTTCCTGGTAGAAATTAACATTCCATACATCCATGAGAACATTCTAACTGAATATCTGACATGTTCATTCTACATAGTCAGAATCATTCAGTTAAAATATCTTTGACGTTATAGATTTTATAGGACGTAACTGTTAAATGAGTCTTGAGTTAAATGTTGTTTGTATTTAATGAACATTAAGCAGAAAAATGTTGCACTAAGTGTTCTACAAAATTAAGCCAAGTTATTTGTCTTTTTTTTTCTTTTCTTTGTTCTGATCCAAAAAATGATCCGACCCGTGACTCAATTCTGTGATACGATCTGAACCGTGAGTTTTTTGATCCGTCGCACCACTAGGGCACATAATCAAAGATCTTGTCTCCGTCTGAAAATGATGACGTCATATTCGGTGGTTGTTTGGCATCATCTCAGAACACTGCGCGCTCAACCGTCTGTGTAAATAATAGAAAGGTCACTGATTAACACTTGCAATTCAGTGTCGTGATGGTTTTAAAAAAATTCTGAAGGTTGTAAAAAAGGTATTAAAAAGTAGTAAATTTAACTTAAGGATTACTGTATATACCCTGTAACTGAATTATGGTGATTTTGGCGTAATGTTGAAAATGAGTTGACTCTAAATGTTCATTATTTGATCCTGTAAAGTGTTTCTGAGAGTTTCATTAAATCCATCTTGTGGTAGCCTGGCAAGCCGTCCTAAATGTATGAATATATAGTTTGGCCACGACACATAAACGGATTTCAGTCATGGGTCGGAATATATGGTTGTCTTTCAAACTGTCTCCTCATGCTATTGGACAACAAACAACATGACCTACTCACTGCTACGGCTGTCAGTCAACGGGACAGTCCATCATACAAGACACAAATATATCCTTTACCTCTGTCTGCTCTTGACTCAAAGAAAAACCCAAGTCTAAGTAGTCCAAAGATGATGCCAAAGCCGTTTAAAACAAGCCGTCACCATCTTTGTTGTTTCGCTCAGTTGCAGTAAGATTCCGCCCACCAAGATAGCGCGCTGTGCTTGGAAGGCACAAGACTGTTCAGGCCTGCTGAGGCTCCAGTGGAGCATGGTTAGACCGACCTGTAGAACAAAATCATTTTGCCTTCTGCTATGGACTGTCCAGATTTCTAGGCTAATCTTGTGGTTCACAAGATATTTGAAAACAGACATACACTTGACCAACAGTTAATGGAAACATTTGAAAAAAAGATCTCGTGACCAAATAGCTTCTGGAGTGCGTGAGAGAGATGACTCCCAACTGCTACCACATTTAATTTTTTTTTCGGTATCTTGAAAATTCACAGTTTTAGACATGTATGTGTTGGTTAAGGTTGATTACCTATGGCCAATATCTTCAATCATGTTGAGTGCATAAGACATTCAATTGTAGATAACCAAGCATGACTTTCTGACAGTTCTATTAAAATATACCTAGAGGTTCCTGAGAAACCTGCTAACAGACAGAAAAAGTTGACTCCAACAGGCTATGTTATAACCAAGGATGTCACATAACTAGGTGGTGTATTCAATTGGAATGACTCTTGACTCTTTTTATCATGCCAAATTGCAACAAACTAAAATTCACAAGGTCATTGCCAGTTGTATGTTTTGTAAAAATGATGTGTGTCAACCATGTTGAATCAGGTTGTAAACATACGTTCAATATCAGCTTGTCTTTCTGTTGTAGTAAAAACTGTATACTTGATCAGAACTATATTGTCACAGTAAGGTATACACACACGCGCGCGTGCACATTAGTATCTGTAATAGCCTTGTTGTAGATAACTCTTGTGTCACAAACCTTGTATACGTGTGTATCAGCAAGGTCTTATGTGATCAGTGTGGTTGACAAATAGTCTTTAGGCCTCTGAATATCTGCTTATGTGACTCACTGATGTGTGGTAAAACCCTAAACGTCAGCCAGATGTCACTTTGCCATAATATTTTGCCCTTTCTCTTAGCTGGAAGTGGTGGGCGTCAGCAGGTTGGAACCAGAATGAAGCAACAGAAAATAAAAGGCTCAAATTCACAACTGTGTCACATCATACTCTCACTGAGCCCAAGGCATTCTCAGCTACTTCAGAGTGAGGGTTGTGAGGTACTCTCAAGAGTGTGTGGGTTCACCACTGCCACGCTCTATGATTAAACAGTAGCATGTGCTGACAGCTGGAGCTGAAAAGTGGGATGCTCTGGGTCACAGAGGAGTGAGAAGCTGCTTGTCAGAGATAGCTGATGATGTGCTACCATTAGCCTTGAATCAAAATAAATGGTACTCTGTTGGATTTATGTGAAATCAAAAAATCACGTACAAAACTGGAGTTAAAAAAATCCTGAAGATGGTAAGAAAACGTATTAAACCACATTTTATTTCTTTTTTCTCATGTTCGTGAATGGACACCCTTTGTTCTGTTTTACTTTCACTTCCTCATAAGGAGAAATGGGCAGAAAAATAAAACTTTTACAGTTACAGATTAAACAAGACATAAGACATTCTCCACATGAAAGTTTAGGGTTAAACCTTCCTGCCTTTTTACCTTTTCTTTTAAACCTGCACAGCCTGTCGTCTCATCTGCCATCAGCTGTTGTTAACACATCTCCTTTGCTAGACTGTCAGACAGATGCTCACGTAAACACAAAAGATTTGCATTTTAGCTTGTCATCACTTGATCCGTTGACAACTTCCAGCATAGAGATTATAGCTCTGATGTTAGCTGCTAGCTAACATTTAACCCACATTTTTTTAGAGGCAGTGTTGCAGAGAATGTGTTCCACCCTCAGTGTTGGGTTATGTTTCAACACAGAAGAGGCCGTGTTTACAGCACAGTAAAGGTCATTTTGATGATTTGAGGTTTTCTTTCTCATATTTGTTGTCCTTGTTTGCGTTCAGTCTGTTTGAACATTTTTTGTTCTCCATCCTTAGCTCAGCTTCTGTCACCTCCCACCGCCTTTTGTGTTTGCACAAACTGATCGAGCAGACGGACAGGTTTAGAGTCATGCTGTAATCTGATTACCTGCAGAAAGATTTGATAAGCTCTTCCCTACTGCAGGGCTATTTATAGTGAGTAGAGAAATAATGATTGTTCCTATTTGCTGCTGCATTTACCTTTTCATTGCCGTATAATTAACCATCAAAATCAGGTCATGTAAGTTTGACATAAGGAATTTTGTTTGACTCCTGGCCATCCATCGGTTCAGTAGTTCTTGGTTTTCCCATTCGTATATTAAGATAAAGCTGCGTACAAAGTCATTTTTTCTGTGGTATTTTGCTTGATAATTACTTCCCTGGAAAAGCCCCAGAAGACTCACTCTTTTATAGACAATATGTTTAATTGAGCAAATTAGAAAGGCCCCATATTTGCACAGCAGCTGTGTACACACACAGGAATCTGATGAGAGGTTGTGGAAGCAGTGGTGGAAGGATGCTGAGACCTCATGAGTTTAAAATAACTTGATGGCCTCTGAGGCTTTTCAACACAGATGCACATAGTTAACATCTGTGTGAAAACCTCACAGCCTCCAAATCATCACCCAGCTGAAGAGGCTTCTGAACACTTGATACGTTTGTTGACAAATTGAGTTTGGATCTTTGAGATGGTTTGGAATTAAAATCCCACCCAGAGATTTTTGGACCACTTCAACAGCCAAGTTCTGGTAAAGAGCCCAAAGCATGAAAAGTTAGGAATTAATTAAGTTTGTGATAATAATGACATTGGAGAAATTAAAGAGACTATGTGGAAGTTTAACAGCCAATAGATATATAGAAATTTAAAATTTCTTCCTCATACATTCTCCTGCAATGCCCTGGTCCTGTAGAATAAGCCCTGGCATTTTTACTGTGATTGCCTCTGTAGGCCTGTAAACTCAGAGAAAAGATTGTGTTCGGGTCGAACAAGCAGGCTTCCCCAGTGTCGTCCAGAGGCAGCGTAATGCGTGATGACGTCATGCGCGCTCACTAGGGATGGAGAGATTCACCGATCTGAGCCGGTGGTTCGTTCATGACGTTAGCGATGCGACTGCACCGGTAGCTTCAGCGCGCACCGGTTATAACTGACGGCTGTATCGCAATGTATCTTCCTGTAACTGCCTCTCATCGGTTAAAACCATGGTTACATCGATTACTTCATTGTTTTCCTGCTATGTCCTCGTTTTTTGAGGCGCATTGAACGCACCGTCCTTCTCTTTTAGCGGAGGCCAGGTGGTGCGCAGCCGCAGTTAGAAAAACCATCGTGGGACAATATTAACCGACGTACGAGCTTCCTGTCTTGTCAAAATAAAACTTTCTAAAGTCCGTGTGACCGGTTTCTGCAGCAGCGTATTCTTCCGAGCATTCTTTTTGATCTACACAACTAAAGCTTTGTGTGAGGTAATTTAAGATAATTCCTTATTATTGTAACATTTGTGCAGAACTAAACACCAGACAGAATGACATTTTAGTTCAGAGAAGTTCAATAAACAGCTGAGATGAACTCACATCTCAGCCTGGACTTTTCTCTTAAAGGAACAGTAACATTAGGCTACAACAGCTTTTAATATTGCCACATATGGATCATTACCATATTTAGAAGTGTTTTCAAATTTTTACTGTTTCATAATAATTCCAAATAATTGAAAAATGATGAACTCTAATCATTTTCTGATTCTGTTGGTTTATTTTTCTGTCTAAACCTAGTGTCAACCCCCTTATTTCAAGTATTGTAGCAATAATGTTATGTATAATATGTAAAATATCACTCATGAAGTGCATTGTCTTTTAATGTTGAATTTATTGATTAATCAAAAACAATAGAGGATCAAATACATCCTTCACAGAGGAGAGGGAAGATCATTTTGATATTTAAAAATCAGATGTGGGCTGGAAGATCTTTTTAATGTGTTGAATTGTTTAAAATAGCATCATGAAATGTATCGAATCGAAAATCGTTTTCAAATCATTAAAGAATCGTCAGCAGGGATGAATCGTATCGAATCGTATCGCCAGAGGGTTTACCGTATCGTTAATGTATCGTATCGCCAGTAGCGTATCGAGATACGTATCGAATCGGCCTCAGTGGTGGAGATTCACATCCCTAGCGCTCACGCGCCCACAGCGTTTGTTTGCTAGCTGTGGCTTAGCGGTAGAGCGAGAGGTGGTTTTGGTAGCTGATTCAGCCAAAAACAAGAAGAGAGCTGCTTCAAGCACCAGCAAAACTCCAGCCCAGACCCAAAACAAGACAAAGAAACCAAGAGTGTATTCCAGCGCGACAAAAAGGGCAAAACTCGAGTCTGGTCGCCGAAGACAAAGAACGAGGATAAACATTGGTCCGGCCGGCATTTGAAAAGTGGAAAATGCTGAGACAAAAGACCCGCAGTTGGCATCATTGTTGCTGGACAGGTAAGACATTATTACTAAATGCGTGTGGGGTAAGGGTTGTGGGTGCTTTCAAAGCAAACCGGGGGCTTACGTATATCATAGTAGGAACATTTTTAGGCAGCTTGTTTAGTGTGTCTCCGTCAGAGTCGGTGGTCAGGATATTAGTCTTATTCTTATTTTTACTTCTCAGCGCACTGGGACTTTTTTCCAGGGAAGGATGAGTACCGGTACTATTACCGCTCATTTATTAGTGGAAATCTCCGAGATTTCTGCAAAAATTTATGTCCGTCTCCAAGTAAACACATTTTGCGTATTAGGATGCATTCTCTCCAAATGCGCCTTTGCGCGTACAGCTCCGTCAGCCCAGGCAAAAGGAGAGAGAGAGAAAAAAGACGAGTTTTCCGACACCGTGCACGTTCCCTCAATGACTGACAACACGCAGCATCTGACCAGCGTCAGATGTGCCGACAGACAGGTGGATCCATGCAGGTGGAGAGGAAATACAGATCAGGAGCAAGCACAAAGAAATAAAAAGTCATAACCAGAGGAGTGTGTTGGAACAAAAAAGAAAAACTTTGTGGGCATAAACATCCCAGCTTCTGTTCTTGAGACAGAAGATAGGATAATTGTGTCTGGATGTGGAGAATAAATTATGCAGCAGCCCTGGTTATCATTTATGAGAAGTCTTGGTAAATGCAGAAACATGCAGGGCTTTTATCATTTGATTCATTACCTATGTTTTTGTAATTGATGTTTTCTGTTTGTTTTTGTAGCATCAAATCGATGGAGCTGAAAGAACTCTTTAGATGAGGAACAAGCCAATAGTTTGTGTGTGTAAGTAACAAATTATTCTCATAGAAATGCAATGGCTATATGTCAGTATATATAATCATGTTTTGCTGCTGTTTTTACTTCCAGATTAGAGCTGGAAAGAGAAGGAAGGAGCTTTAGACCCATATGATTCAGATTATGTATCTCCAATATCAATAAGGTATGTTTTATTGTTTTTTTTTAATAACATCCCACTCCCACTTTCTATTCACTGATTATATAAAATGTATTTTTCTTGTGCAATAGGTGTGCATCACAGGAGAAGGTTGACCAACTTCCTTGCATTGGCCTGGATGAAGCTGACAATTATAACAATTATAATTATTATATAACAATTATAATTATTATATAGGCTAACAATTATATGTGCTATTTTTCACTCAATATGCTAAAATTCTGCTTACAATAGTGACCTGCACAGAACCCAACTAATGCTGCTACTCTGTGTGTATATTTGCACATATTATTGTTGATTTTATATTTATATTATTTCTGCATTATTTTTTGTATTCTTTTATGTTTTGCACCAAAGGGAGTGGCACTCCAATGTCGCTGTACCCTGTACAAAATCAATAAAGGCTATTCTATTCTATTATATTATATTATATTATATTATATTATATTATATTATATTATATTATATTATATTATATTATATTATATTCTGTATTGGACATTGCTGATTGTGTGGAGGCAGATTTGAACAACAATTTAGAAGAGCCATCAGCAGCAGGACTGACTCAGCTGTTGTTTTCATTCAGGAGTTTGCACTTACAGCATGCATGCCTCGTGTACGAGCTTACTATTGAAGCTGCAGTTAGACGTTTGGCCTGAGGGGGCAATCGCGAGCATAAAAATTTCGAAGTCCACATAGTCCCTTTAACTGAATGATGGTTTTTTTAATCATTTGCAAATCAAATTTCAAACCTGCTCCTAAATGAAGTTTTTGTCAAGTAAAATATCAGCAGATAAGAGGGTGAAATTCCTATTAATTAATATAAATAAATCATTATTGTTCTTTGTTACTCTCGAAGATTGTATAATATAATGAAAGGTTGCCAATCTATTAGTAATAAAGTAAAAGTGACTCACAAAATCAAATCAGCTGTTTTGTTTTTATTTGACTGTCTTAATTAGTTCTTTGGGTGATTAACTAGTGTATCTACAGCTTAAATGTACCAGTTATTCTGATTATGATGGTGCTTTGTGTTGTGTTGTCTTTATGTCTTTAAAGGTGTGGAACACTGGAAAACCATTTTTCAAATCTTATTTCTGATTATAATCGGTCACTCTGTGTTTTTCAGGCTGAACATGAAAATCATCTCCTACACCTATCTTCTGCATTAGCTTCTGATAGAAAATAGATGGTGAAAATCTAGGATTTGAAAAGCCTGACATATCTATGTCACACTGTCACTTAGCATTCATGGACTCACCCATCTTGACTCCTGACGAGGAAGGCTGTTGTTGGTTTAGCATCCAGAAAACAGCAGAGAATGTCTCTGCTAATAAAAGCTAACCGTTAGCATTAGCAACTCCACCACACAGCAGAACTCCTTCAGGCTTGTGTTATTTGTGGAGATAAAACATCAAACTGAGTCAGTGGTAGAGTCACATTGCTATTATCCTGTCTGAGGCGAGATGTCCAAATATCATGAAATAATCCTGTCGTCTGAAGCTACATTCTCCTCCAGCTGACTTGTAGGGCCTACTTCCGGAAACAGGCGCATCTGAGCTCTCCTCACCCCCCTCCCGCTCCACCCCGAGTACAACTTACAAGGCATTCATTCCTACTAGAAACCACTGCAAGTGTATTGATTAAATGAGTGAAGCACACCTATAAAATATCTATGAAATAATATTTTTACTGTTTTGGTAGTTTGACAGTCCAAAAGGCAGAAATTTTAGAGAATCCAATAACTTTTTTTTCTTTAAAAAAAACAGTTTCTGATTTTCAGCTGTCAGAATTTCTCATCCAGCACCAGAAAATTAAACCAAATTCCTGTTTTAGCTCTCAGGTTGTTTCTTCTAATCACATAACTCCCAGTTATTAATAAGTTATTTTGTTCACAATTCTGAGAATGCACATGTCATTATCTGCATATTAGGGTTTAATAATGGCTCCTTTGCAATTTTTAACCTCACTGTAATACTGTTGATTTGGGTTACCTTGTACGAACACTGTTGCTGTGATTAACAGTGAACAGAAACTAAAGCTGTCCTGAAGTCCAGTTTTTTCCATGGTTTGTTTTCTCGTTTCAGGACTGGTAGAGATCTGCTTGATGCATCCACTTGATGTAGTAAAAACAAGGTAAATCCAACTTCTGTCATCAAACTTAATCAACTGTTACTTCATCCTTTCTCTATCTTTGCTGAAAAATTAAATTCAAGTTTAGTTCACATTTAACTCATAAATTCTCTCAATGGACTGAAGGTCAGCATCTACTGTGGTCTGAATAAACAAAATGATGAATGTTTTCACAGTTGCAAATTAGAGTTTTGGAGTCTATCAATTTCACAAAGACTTAGCTACTTAACATCATCTCTATCTGCACTGAAACAGTTTGACCTCATTTAAATAAAGTAGTCTGCAAACTTTCAAAATAACCTGCCCATGTTTATGTTTTAAAAGCATCTGATTGTCAAAGACCTGCACTGTTAGCAACACACTTTTACCACGAAAAATCTATCTTCTCCAGGGGACTGGTGGCACTTCCATCGCGGGGAGGGATAATTAGGAAAATGAACAGTTTGTGATGCTATTTCCTATGGAAAAAGAGGAAAGGCATGTCAGGAAAATTCTAATTTATACTCTGTGTTCACACAAACCTTTGAGCTATGCCTGCCAAACTGTGACATGTGTCTCAGACAGGACATGTTTGAAGAATATAGGACAATGTCATCGTATGCTGATGATTTGTGTCTCTTTAGCAGTGATGTAGTGACCTCTGCCATTTTTATAATTTACACTGTAGTTTAAACACGGTGAATAAGAATTTCATAGATACAGTCTATAGATACAAGTGTGTTATCAAACCACTTTTATTAGCAATGAATGCCGACGTACATCAGATACAGTTCAGACTGTAGGAAGTTAGTGTAAAGCTTTACTCAGAAGTACAGTAGTCACAGTCTTTATCATCAAAACCATCACTGTCCTCTTCAGAGACTGTAACCACAACAGCAGCTGTTGTGGTTGCTGTAGCTCCAGATCTTCCTCAACTTCTCCTGTGCTCACTTCTTCATTCTTAGTACTTCCTTTTCTCTTGTAGTTTGGCTTCCTATGTGTTCCAACCTAAAGTAACAGTGTTAACAGCACTTTAGATAAATAAAATATTGCTACAATGATCTGTTGGAATATTTAGAAGATAAAACATCACTGAAATTTTTTGCAATATGCAAAACATTTTCTCTGTTTTTGTGTAGTCTTCTAAAGTAAAAGAGGTAGGTGTACATTATAACCTATTGCTTCTACCTACACCCTTTTGGTTACTAATGGCGCTTACTAGTGATGTGTCGGTCGCGAACGAAACGGCTCTCAGAGCCGGCTCTTTGATGTGACCGATAGGAGCCGACTCCCTCTTGGAGAAGCCAGAGTGAGTGACACAGACTGTACCTACAGGCCCCCGAGCCGCAAAAAAAACGCAAAATGTGCACGCGAAGTGCGCAGCGTGCCTCTGATTGCCGTGAAAGCAGGGAGAGGGGTGGCGCGCGCAAAATGCCTGGGACAATTATTATCATGACGAGACCCGACCTGTAAATATTGGTGGGGACAAATCTGTAAAAGGGGAGGAAGGAAAAACAAACAGCGCTACAGAAGGGTGAGGAAATAAGTGAAAACAGGACAGGCACCAAGATTTGGACACATTTTAACTACAATGACAATTAAAAGGCAGAGTGTGGAATATGCAAAGGGAAAATATATCCAACAGGCTCTAATAGTTCAAAGTTAATAAATATTTTACTTGCAGAGTTTGTTTTTGTCATTTAAAATGTGTTTTTATAGCTCTCTGCTTCATGCTGAATAAAATAAGTTATTTAAATAATAAGAATTTGATATAATGTATATTGTAGATTAGTAATTCAGTTAACACACAGTTTCGCCTAATTTCTGGTGATGAAATTAATTTAAGAAACAAAAAATGTGAGGAGCCGTTTGAGAGCCGAAAGAGCCAGTTCATTTTAGTGAGCCGATCCATAAGAACCGGTTCTCCTAAAAGAGCTGGAGTTCCTATCACTAGCGCTAACACACTAGCACCGGGTCGGCTCCGATCGGTCAGCCTCAGTCGTCCCCGGCCTGGCCAGGTTGTTTACACACGTCATCCAGGACACCCTTTGGAATGCGGAAGTGATAGGCGGTCTCAGAAATGTGCGTGAAAAATTGGTGTGAATATATCAGTGACATCTGAGCGCATCTCCGAGCATGTGGGCGGGTCAAAGGAGCGCTGAGAGGTCTGCGCGGTGTCTTCCTTATTAAACAAAGGCTGTGTGGCAGCACTGTGTCAGTGTTTGTGTGTGTGCGCGCGCTGCGATGATCATAGCAGACAGAAACAGATAAAATGGCTTCAGTCAGAGGCTTGTTAACTCCTCTGCATTCAGAGTGATAATGAAGCATGCATGCAGGAAGCTGGTGGATTCTATCCGCTAATCGGAGGTTCCCCCTAAAGGTAGGCGTGAATTTGAGCCGACCAATGAGTTGGCAGTGGGTTTGTTGGCACGGTTTCGGCGCGAGTCAGACCACCTTGGGAAGAGAGCTGAAAACGCGTCCGGTTCGGCACTGGAAATTCTCGGGCTCCCCGAATGTGAAACCAAATCTTTCGGCCCAGCTGTACCGACCCGGTGCTAGTGTGTAAGCGCCAATAGGCCAACTGAAATAGACAGTTTGGTTTCTACCGAAATAAACTTTCAATCAAAATGATTGTGAGTGAAACACAAGAAAACATCAAACACATAAGAAAACATCTGAAAACTTTCCTAGATATTAAGAAATTAGCTTACCTCACATTTGAACTCATGGTTCCAGTGCCACGATCAATCAAAATGCTTGAAAGAATGCGCTGCAGCAGACAGCCAATCAGTGATGATCTCTTATGTTTAATTGATTAAAATGATTGTGGCATGATCTCCGTTCAGATTGTCCAATTCGCAGTTCGCTGTTTTCAAGAATTTTTTTAACGTCAATATTTTTCAAGGAGAAGCAGGTTGGTCAACATGGCCGAACAGTTCAAGCTTCTTCACACAATAATAAAATATGTTGATAATTTCTGATGTGTTTTCGTGAACACTGCTCTATTTTTGACCACATTTTCAAATCAAAGGAAAAAAATAAAGGCTTATCCGATTATTCAATTAATCGAACGATAAAATAATCAATAGCTGCAGGCCTAATCCAAACTATGTTAAACAATTTGTAAAAATTTATTATTTCGTTCTTGAAAATATTCAGGCCTTTTCCTGAGAACGTCTCAGCCTTGCCAAACAAATCAGATGCCAGTAAAAGTGTTTTTGTGTTATGCAAGAACAGCAACAGTTCTGAGCCGCAGAGTTTTCAGCAGCCTCACACCAGCGTCTCAGCCAGTCATAAACAGGTCATGGGCTTCTACTAAAGCTTTATAGTCCTTCACAAAGCCAGCCAAGACCTCTGCCTTCCCTCCAGACCACCCCCCACCCCCAGCCCCCTTCTCCATTCACTCCTTGTCAGTAAATTGTAGCACTTCTCCTGTCATTTACGGCGGCAGTTTCTTGGTAAATAAATTGCTCTGCGTGCCTTTTAAAAATTGAGATGGTTGCACTTTAAAGGCAGTGCCACCACCTGAACACAGAGAGGGGAATGCTGGGATAAAAGCCAAGGGTGAGCGGTGTTATATTAGTGGATATTTGATACTTTGAAGGCACACGGTGTGATTTATTGTACCGTGTGGAAACTGTGGGGTTTATTACAGGTAAGTCTTGAGCTCTGCCTGCCCGTCCTCACACAAGGTCAGGGTTAAAAGTGCATTTGCTTATTTTCTTTGTAATGCTCTTCCTTCAGAAGTGATAAAAGTTGCCCTAAAACTGGACAGGTTTATCTATTTGTTTTCTGTTTGTGTCGCCACGTGTTTACGCTGATTTTGTTGCTTAAAATGGGCTCGAATGAATAGATTCCTTTTGATCCTGTCTTTTAGGAGAATGGAAAGTTGTTGGGTATTTTTTTTCTCTGTGTTTATTTACTTATTTATTTGCTGAAATGGTTGCAATAAACAAAAGAGATTTTCTAAAGATATCAGTTAAAAACACCTGGAAATTAATGCATGGTGATTTTTCCATTAAGGGCTGAAAACAGACACACTAAAACCTAAAATGTGTGTAAAAATGAATGCATAATAAAACTTCCTGTTCACACACCTAATAGACATATAAATTAATAAACCTAGCATACATGCTGATGCTAACTGGGACACTTAAGGAGTTGAAATCTATTAGCAGGAACCCTGGAGCCGAGTCTCAGACACACCTCGGCTGGGTTTCCCTCTCCTGTTCCGTGTGTGTGTGTGTGTGTGTGTCACTCTCAGGCATGGCTCTTATTAGGCACTGGCTCTTGCTTTAATGTCCACCGGTCCAAATTGAATGGCAACTGGAGTGAATTTACTTTTTCCACCAACTCAAAATCAAAGGCTTTTTTTTTTTTTTACCCTTTTCCTTTTTTATGTTTTTGGGAGAAAAAAGCTGAGAAAATGTGTACACGTATGTACATTAGGGTTTATCTTTATTTATTGGCAGCTACTAGGAGGAGGTGACTGGGTGGCAGTAATTGGCTAATGTTAGCTAAACCTTGTAATGAATTTCAAAAATAAAGACGTTTTGGTGGATTTTCTGTTAACAATTCATCCACCTTGAAAAAAAAACTTTAGGAAACTTCTGAAATTTGTAGGGTTTTTTCCAAATAAAATGGAGGATTATATCCATTATACCAAACATATTAGCTCAAGTCCCAAAACCCTTGAATTATCTGAATCAGCCACGTAGAACTGTTCTTTAGGTTTGAGACATAAAAGCAAAAGGTTTTGGTGATGGCTTGCAGTTTTATTTTTGCTCTTTGACTCTCTGCGGTGTGTGTTGACCAGTCAAGTCGTGACCCCTGTTATTCATGCGTGCTAACAAGCACTTCTATCTTACTTCTGAAGGACTCCTGCAGACTCCGTCCTCAATCAGTTTGACTTCTTTCATCATTGAGAAAGAGCCAAAAACACAAGAGGACATTATAACTGATTTACAGCTTAACTCTTCTTCTACAGATGAAAGAACGGATTTGGATTTCTCTAACCAAACCTATCAATACATCAGAATTGACTTCTATACTTACTCTACTGCTACTGAGAAAAACACGCTGGGCTATAGAGCACTTTATGGGTATTTAGGAACATTAAAAACAAAATTTGCATCACAGTAATTTGCAGAGGATGATGTGTGAGTTTAGTTTAAAACACAATTATGTCATTTGTTACTTTCATATATGGAGTCCAAGTGTCAAAGGAACTGAGTTGCCCCTAGTAATTCTTTATAATTATCATCCCAGAATTTAAATGTAGCATAGTTCACACAAACTAAACATTTAATTACCCTTGACCATGTTGCCCCCTTCAGAGATAGAGGTGGGAAAGCGGAGGTGATGATGGGGGTTTGGAAGGGCAGTCATCAGTTTAGCAGAGAGACAGTGGGATTGCAGTTACAGCTTTTCATTAACCTGGAAACCACCTAGTTACATGGTTCATGGGCTGGTCTCAGCTCACTTGGAGGTAACAAAGGGTGTCGGGCGGCACTTTCTGTAGGGGGCTGTGTGCTCAAGGCACCCCATCTGACTCTGATCAGGGTCCACTTCTCATTAGAGCGTTGCAGAGAGCCCGAGTTTCCCTTCATGTTCAGATCCTGTTACACGGGGCTCCGCCCTTACAAACATGCATGCGCAAACATACTTGCATCTAAAAGCAGCTTCCCATCAACCTGTATGCTTCCTACCAGAGAGAGTGTCCACACCTTTTCATGCCTGCGTCTGCGAGGGCAGTTTCCACAGTGTACAAGTGAACTAATATGTGCTGTCTGAGCCCCCAAAAATATATTTATTACAATAACTCTTGTCTGCGCCCCTCCTTTCCTGCCCCTACTCACCCAATTAATTACACTTTCTCACTGCCCTGTTTTTTAAATTCTCCCTTTCCAGACTTCCTTTAACTTCAGCTCCTCCCACTTAATACAGACTGTGCATTTTTTGTACAATCCGTCAGTGGTTTAAATTTTACTCCAGCTAGCTTAGCGGTTGTTTAATCCTCCACTGCTTTAGTTAACAAAACCCTTCTTCCATACCTCCTCCATAAATACAGCATACAATTCATTGTTTAACTTTGTGTGTTTGTATTATTTTTGAGTGCTTTTGTAATGTTTTGTTGGAAGCCAAAGTTGTACATATGTTTTAATAAATCTGCAATGAATTGTGCAACTCTGTAAATTGTGTTGTATAACATGGCTGTCATTGCAAACCGCTAAGCCTGCCAGTAGTCCGTTTCAAGCCTGATTGAAAAAATCTGGTACTGGCCCAAGACCGTTTTCAGTGGCTATGGTACCTGCAATTGGTCAAAGCAAACATAAACTTCTAGGAGGGTGTGTAGCTGAACTTTCTGCTGATGCCCAGTCTTTGTTGGGTAACTTGTGATGACACTGGAGATGCCTGAATGGGTTTACCTCCTCCTCCCTCCATTTGCCCCCAACTGCTTGGTGGACCTCTGTGCACTTAAGGAGGAATCCCTAACACAACCCTGAAACAGCAGGGCACAAAGCAGCAACAGCCTGATAGCTGATCTCTCCCTTGTAAAGGACCAGGCAGGTCAGT
This sequence comes from Aphyosemion australe, assembly GCA_006937985.1. NCBI lineage: Eukaryota > Metazoa > Chordata > Actinopteri > Cyprinodontiformes > Nothobranchiidae > Aphyosemion > Aphyosemion australe. The sequence continues at coordinate 991,619 of SSNS01000053.1, forward strand.
CGTAGTCAAACTGGCTCCTAATCCCTCCTGGCAACGTGAGACTTCAGGGCAAGACTTTACACGCTGTGTAAAGGCAAACACAGGCAATGTGCATCCACGATAAACTGAACTCAATCAGTGTGTTGCTTCAGCACGCAGGGTTGAGTAAACTGAGTCCCGTTCATGTGACATCAGCTGTTTAATGAGCAGGGCAGAGTACGTTTTTGACAGGATTAAATTTGAGCCCTTTGGTTTTGAATCCTGTTCACTTAAATGTTTCCTCAATCTTTTATTTAAAAAACAATAGGTCAACTAAATCATTTGTCTAAACAGATTTAAACGTAAAATGAGTAGCAAACCTTCACATGTTTTGGTAACCCCTCTTTTCAGATAAAATCACACATACATACCACAGCACAGACTCTGTTCACTGCACATTTAGAAATACACATCCAGTATCCCTCTGTGATTGTCTGAGGGGGTGCATAAGTCAATTATGAGTCTGGCAAGACAAGTAATTTTAAACGCCAGAAACAAACACTGGAATATTTCAGAAGAATTTGTTTGTTTTTGAGCAAATATAGAATTTTGTTTATCTGTAGTTTTAGCAAAATATCTCACTAAGCCCACCAACTGATTTTAATGAAACTCTCAGAAAGTAACCATTAGATGATATTAACTTTTGGAGTAAACCCAATTCAAGGTGGGTATCGCAGCCGACTTACCTTAGAAAACCCAATGATGACTACAGCTCTGTTTATTTATAGACGTATTGAGTTTAATATAGACGTATTGAGCTCTAATTATGTGTGGTAGTACAAATAAACAGATAAAACCCCAAAATGATAAATAACCTGCACTTGTATAGCGCCTTTCAGAGTCAGAGGACTCCAAAGTTCTTTACACTACAGTGCATTCATCCATTCACACACTGATGGTGATAAGCTACTTTGTAGCCACAGCTGCCCTGAGGCACATTGATAGAGGCAAGACTGAAGAGCACAGGCACCACTAGTTCCTCTATCCACCACCAACAGGCAAGGCAGGTTAAAGTGTCTTGCCCAAGGAAACAGCAGAATTCTTTGCCGTGGACCGGGATTGATCCTACAACCTTCCGATTACTGGACAACCCACTCTACCTCCTGAGCTACTGCTGCCCACAAATGCTGTGAGCACTGACCGAGTGCACAAGATCTTTATTTATAACTTTTATAATAACTGATGGTGTCAACCCACTCTAAGGGCCAGTTCCAATACACACACTTCCACCCTTGTGCCCCTCAACTGTGCGTTCCTGTCTAGTGGTGCAAGTGCGTAGGGTGTCCTGATTCTCAAGTTTGGACATTGGCCCAGCCCCTTTGCACCCTTGATCCACACTTTGCCAAAGCTCGCATTGGTGATGACTTTGCCGAAGAGTATTACCCACAGTCCATTGCTGCGTTGGAATTTTGAGAAAAAGGCAGTAAAATGGCTCATGTGCCCTTTCCGAAAATATGCATTTTCAAGTGTAAGTATCAAAATATTGAATATTTTATTACTGTGTACATATATGATTGCAATCAAACGTTTCTTTGTTGAAAGGATGTAATACATAACAGTTGAAAAATATTGTTAACCAAGTGCACTTTTTAGAGGACTGTTGGCTGCAGTGTGGGTATTGGGACTGGGCCTAACTCTTTGTAGCCCAAACCGAAACACCCCCACAGCTTTACAGAACGAAACTTATGCCCATGTTTACTTTCATTTTCAATATAGTTCCCGGCCGGAGCTCGGCATTAATTCATCACGTGATCATGACACCATCCTCTGTTGCGCCAAGGCTTAATGTGCGTTTATAAGACACACGGTTGAGGTAATATTATGCTGATTTGCCGGCACAGTGTGTCCTTTAGAGGGTCTTAGATAGTCTGGGAGGCGAACCTCTGCCCAGCAGCGGGTGGGGGGAGCACTCATGCTTGGCTGTTGCAGGTTGAGCTCGATAAGGAGGTTCTGAAGGGGAACGAAGGGTACACGACTACTATCGAGGCTAATGCTTAGTAGTATAAATTTAGCTTAGCTTCATCATCTTGTTTGGAGTTGTCGGATAGTAACGGTTGCTATGATGTGTGATTGGACAATAGCCATTTTGGGGGTGAGGCCGGCGAAAGGCTAATTGTTGAGGTATGCTAAGTTTAGAGTCTTGTGATGCTAATGTACATAATGAGTCATCAATAGCCTTAGCATGGAGGGTATCAACAAGGTGGGTGTTTAGCCTCTTTATGGTATAGACAAGCTATAGTTTGACTTAATTGTACACATTTATAATGTATATCTAGCGTGACATCCACCTGATTAAAAATAGATTACTTCCTCTTCGCTGGTGATGGTAGAGAGCCTCAGAATCATGTTGTTTGCATTAAGATGCTTTGTGTCAGGTCTAGCTCGTTACGGCACTTGCAGACATTTCAAAACGTGGGAATAAAAAAAAGAGATGGAGATTTGCTTTGAGTTTTTTTTTTAGTAAGAAGTTCTGAAGGAAGACAACTTTTTCTCTGTTGACGTAGAGAAAATTAACAAGTTAACGTTCAGATTATCTAGGAGATGCTTGTTATGGATACCAACTTTACTCATTAATCACCATGTTTTATTGCTAAGTATCTAATAAAGATGGATGCCAGAATCATAAACTTTAAAACTCTATCCCATTACTTTTAATGTTGTGACAGATGTTGCTGTAGTTGCCCACAGATGTTAAGCAAGTAACTAAAAGTCACAAAGGAATTAACACAAAGGGGGGAAAAAGAGTTAACCATAGATAATGAGCAGATTTGCATGTCAGTGCGATTATGGATCACCTGTAATCATTCTAATTGAAGGGCTTTGCATTCCAGTGCACTAATTACAGAGTGCAAGCATTTGATTTTATTTAGACCCCGACTGCTCTGACCCCCTGCTGCCTTGTCTCAAAACTCACACATGCATCATTTTATCCTGTATTTCATCCTTTCCGATCCAAATGCACTTTCTCCTGGGACAATAATGTTTGCTCTTGTGCAGGCATACTGTAATCATAGATGACCAAACTGTAATGACATTGCAGTTGTCCATTAGTTTTAGGTGGTACAACTTTATGCTTGGTGAGCACATCTGCTTTTCAGATCATTACAACCTCTTAATTTAATGAGCTTTTTTAAAATCCAATGTCAAATACTGTTTTCATGCTGAGAATAAGGTGTACAGACATTAAAGTCCATCGTGGTCTCACATCCAAACCATAACAACCTTGTTCAAAGGTGCACGGCAGTTAACGTTTATGTGGTGCTTTTCGTCTTTGTCTGGGTTGCTGTTGCTCGTACTCATGGCTTACACTTTCAAAGCTTATTTAAAATCTAATGTTTGAACTTCACCTTCATGTGAATGTATAATTGATCTTCCAGTGTAAGTGTGTATGAATATACCTTATATTACAGGATAAAACTGGGGGTTTTAAAGCTTTCTGCACACATATATTATAAAAATGTTTGTTCATTTAAAAATGGCAGAATGGATTTTAGGTGACTGGCTACGTAGAATTATAATTGGTCTATGATTATGTTAATAATTTAGTTTTAGTCATTTTACTAATTTGACAAGCAGGAAACCTTGCCTAGTGCCATCAACAATTCTTGAATGAATTTGCATTTGTTCTCAGTTATCAAAAAGCTCCTCCTTGCCTTTTCTGGTGCCGCTTATTGCAGCCCATTTCCTGCTTGTCTTTAGTAACAGACTGGTTGCAATTCACATGAGTCTTAATATAAAAACCAACATTTGGACAAAAGAATTGGTTACGATAAACACATGAAGGGAATAAGAAAAAACAGTTAAATAAACACAATTATTGTTGCCTCTTCAACAGCCAGAGTAACTCGGTGTTGCTTACTCACATCAGAGTGCTCCACACTCTCGTGCAATGCCAGCTCCAGAAGCTGAGAGAACATTCAACATGACTTGGTCCTACCCAGCTTAGACAGCCTGCTATGTCAAATACACCAGTGTTTTATCATTTCCGCTATAGCAAAACTACAGGACAAGCTGGGAATTGAACGCAAACGCGGTCAAAGAACACTCACCCCTCCCCTTGGGTATCTTCCCTGAAATCTTTCTGCCGGAACCAGGAACCCGCATTGCCAGAGGAAACGAGAGAGCACTAAACATCAGTCGCTGTTTTCTAGGTCCAAGAGGGTATTCTACAGTTGACGTCACCACGCAAAGGTTTCTGGGTTGGGTCATACTTACAAGCTGCATTTGACAATAGAAAATATACAGTTTCAGAGCGCTTTGACATCGATATGAAGGCATAAAGTGGAGAAAGTTGTTTTGACGGAGAAAAATATACCAGAGAGCTTTTCTTGATGGCAACCCTGCTAATTATCGATTGCCAGAACTGAAGCACTAGCTCAAATGTCACGGTGAAAGTAAAAACTATCACCCTTTAGCAGCACTATTGTTTTAAATGCCATTATTTCCATCACTGCTCCTTCTTGAGTAATATAAAAATAAGTTCATTACTCACAGTGCTCAAGTAACATTTTCTCAAGGTAGTTTTTTAACTGTCAGGTTATTATTTGTGTCCCTACTTTTTATATCCCACTCACCTCTGGTCAAAAGCCTTTTTCGTGAACGTTTGGGTGGACATGCTGTTTGGCCGAGACGTTCAGCTGGACCGCTACGTTAACAACGCTGCCTCTAACTCTCCGTTAACAACACTGCGTCCTGTATTAATTCTCCTCCGCTGCTCCTCCTCCTGGATAACTCCACGACTGAGTGCGTCGCTAGGACCGGCGGCTGGTCATTCTCGGATGTAGGACTTTTCCCTCCGAGAAGATGTAAGGAACAAATATACGTGCTTTTATTGATCTGCTCCACACAGTTAAAATCCGCTCGTCCACATAAAAACTACCACCGCTTTGCTTCTTCTGTCTTTAGCTTAGCCCGTGTCGCTCTCCAGCTGTTTCATGTGGTTCGTGGTTGCGGTCTTTACCTGCTTTGGTAAAGGGATAAAAAAGTCCTCTCCGACATCCGATCTGGGCATCTAGAGTCCAATTAGCACCTCCCCACAGCAGCGCTTAGTTCCTTGCTGTTTGAAATTCTTTAGAAGACGACGAAATAACTTTAGTCAGAACGGAGCAACTCAGACCCATAGGAATCCATTATAACTGCCTTCTTGCTTGTATGACCCTGTGTCCCACAGTGCTTTGCGACGTTACATCAAGATCTATTTTTAGCTACTGTAGAAAGTTCTATCTTCTTTTGTTGTCCGTGACTTCAAATTATGTTTTTTCTTTTTTGGGACTCTTTGTTAGTTTGTCCTAAAGTTGAAGTGGTAGCAGCCGGCTGTTTCGTCTTCTCTGATATTATTGAGCCCTGAACCTCTCACACCAGTGATGTTCTGTTGCTAAATACGTGAGTGCGTAATGAATGGAGGACCCAGAGAAATGCAGAATTGTGGTGATTCAGCGAGACCGACAACTGGATGGTCCATTGGTTGCTTTTGGACCGAGACAGTTTTTAGACAAATGCTAGAGAACCACTTCAGTGTTTCCCTTCCATAGGCTTCCATAGGCATAGAATTTCAGCTGTGGCGCTGCTGCCTCAAGCCCTCCCGCTCTTACGGACAATACTGAGGCGACGCAATCCAAACCGTTAGAGTGCTGTGATTGGCATAACACAATACTGCTCAGGCCAATACTATACCTAACACCCACAGTAGCAAAATTTTTTTGCTACTGTAGGTCGGTCTAGATTTGTAGCAGCAGCAGTTTATATCGATAACAGTTAAAAAAAAGAGAATATATATATATATATACATATATATGTATATATATATATATTAGGGATGCGCCGATACTGGTATCGGTATCGGGCTGATACCGATACCGATACCAGAAAAAAGTTAATCAATACCAGGTACCGATACCAGTTGCCTGAAAGTGGCTTCACTGTGACTTGTCAATTCATTGCATTTTCGTGTGTGGTAGAAGTATCGGTATCGGTACTCGGTATCGGCGAGTACTCAGATCCAAGTATCGTATCATTTCGGTTTGGAAAAAAGTGGTATCGCTGCATCCCTAATATATATATCTATATATATAGATATATATAGATATATATATCTATATATATATAGATATATATAGATATATATATCTATATATATATAGATATATATATATAATCTTGAATTAGACCCTAAAAGTTACATAAAGTCAAATATACCTTATTTAATAGAGCCTTATCTACTTAAAAGCATGACCTGCCCCTCTAAAATCCAGCCTTGGTCTTTTGATCAACCTACAAAGTTTTAAACAAGACTATAACTGAATGTCACCTCAACATCTCTCAAAGGTGAAACATATCTTGTTTGCCACTGGTTCAAGCCCATTATCACTAGAGTCAGACAGAGCCACAGAATGCCCTCAAACACTGCACTGATGTCCATAAAAACACAAACTAGGCCAGAACCTGCCACTTTGCCCTGATTTACCTTTTGGGCTTCTTTGTGGTTGCCTATCATTTGTACTTTTATAGGCTCTGAAGGTCAGTCTGACGGGTTAGGGTCTTTTGGATTATTTACCCCAGAGCGCTTGTCTTGTTCGCAGAAACACCAACCTGCCCTCGCCTTCACCCTCTCCTGTGCAGCTCCGGGCCTGTAAAGTTCAAATACAGAGAAAGTACGATGTGGGTGAAGATGGAAAGGAGGTGGTGATGGGGTACCTTGATAGACTGGTGCATTTCATCACTTCTGGGTAGACATTGTATCTCCATTTGCTTTCACTGATGATTAAAGAAGATGCTCGTGGGTTTTCTTTTGATTCTTTGTAGAGTTTATGATCTTCATAGCAGACTCCGAGGCTGAGTGAAATTGCCAGAGCCATGCTGTCTTTATTCATCCAACTGGTATATCTTCTTTCTAACGGAGGTATTTTTAACTAAAAACAGAGCTTTTTGTCTGCGCAAATACGACAAATGAGACATTCACCAGATTGACTGAAGCTTTGAATCTTATTTTCCACAGTTTGTTGCTTTGAAAAGAAATATTAGAAGCTTCCTAGCCAGAGGCTTGACAGTTCCCCTGCTGCCACAAGTACTCCTTTTCTACCCTATTATCTCCTACTCCCTGGGCCTTTTGTTTGGTCCCTGGCTTTTATAGGAGGGTAGGAGAGGGCCATGAGGAAATGAGCTGACCTCAGGGTCACAAGTGGAGTCAAGGGGCTGGAACTGGACCACGGCCCTGCCAACCTCACTTTCTCAGGGCTGGTTCAAGTTAAAGCAAGAAAAGCAAAGAAAACAGGGCGAGTTTGGGGACGAGGTGCCCTCTATCCTCACCCCCACGTCGTATGACTTTAATTAAGCCCGATTTGACTTTGTTTACAGGCCCCAGTAGTCTTAAATCTTCTGGCTCTTTGCCCTCCCTCCCAAACCCCTTATTTCACTATCCCTTCATACCTTAGGTCCTTCTTTTCTTCTTCTCTTTAATATGGTGTCAGACATCTATTTATTATGCCGTTTTAACGAGTTTTCAGGAACGGGTTACAAGCTATTTGGGAATCCACCAAGTAGGATTTGAGGGACACCCCTTCAAGATGTCAATCTGTTAGCGATATGAAAGGCCGCTCACCCCACTAAACTCCCCCTCTACTGGAACTCGGGGGGCTCTTTATGGCCCCATCAGGCACCCGCATGGACGACTTACAGCTGACCTTGCGACCTGGCAGTTGAAGCCATATGAGGAGGGAATCTTTCTCTTGTCCTATTACCAATCTGTGTCTTTTTCTTCCTTTGGACTTGGTCATGTCCCTTTTCTTGAAAGAAAATTCTCATGTTGCAATTTCATTCAACACTGTGTTCCTTTGACCCACTAATAAATGTCCAACTAGAATGACCAACGAGTTTCCTTTCTAAACTCTGGAATTTTGGGATTTGCTTAAAGCCTAAAACACATATTGGTGTACAACTATTTCACATTTTTGTCCATAAGAGACATAATTTAATGTTTTTTCACCTCCAAGCTGATCTCTCACATAAAAGATTTACATGCATCTCCCCAGCTTTTATTAGGCAGAGACTTGCATATTTGCCATACAGCAAAAACTCCCTCAACTAGCCCCATCACATTAAAAATTTACGTAAAAGTTGAAGAGCTGTTACAACTGGCTTACTGGCATGCTAGTGGCCAATAAGCTCTGTGCAAAAGACATAGTCTCGGGGCGTTTGCTTGCTAATTGGATCAGTTGGGTTAAATAAATGTTTGAGTTCTCCCATGTACTGAGGCGACCTGTTAGGAGCCCGTGTTCTCTGCAGAGCAGGAACAAAGCAAATGAGGAGGAAAAGGAAAGAAAATAAAGCGAGAGCAGGCCTCATTATGGGTAGCTTCTGAGAATTACTGGTGGAAATACTTAAATATTTTGTCATTTCAGGTTTCAAATCCAGCGAGGAACTAGTGACCCCACAAGCTACAAGAGTCTTGGAGACTGCTTCAGGACCATCTTCTACAAGGAAGGGTATGTTATTCATTTCCATTTGACAGTAGTGATGTGCGAGCCATGAACGAATCGTTCAATACTCGAGAATCACTTTACTGACTCACGAATCACGAGTCACAATCCCAACTGACTCATTTACTGACTCGTCCCTGTTACTGTTAAGCAAACTAATTTCATTAGTAGAGATATATCTAGCTTATCATTAAAATTGTGGAAAACAATAACAGCCAATTTCTTAATAAAAGCATTTTCTTACCTGCTCTGGCCTGGAAGCTCATTAGTTCCCAGTAGCATCAGTCTGCTAACAGCACGTTCGAATCACTCACGACTCACCCCCTCCCTTCCTGAAAGCTAGCTTAAAATGTCCGGTGCTAAATCGTAGCATGAACGAATCATTCAGTTCCTCGGGCCTTTGTAGCAGGCCTCACTCAGAGTCACTCACCCCCTCCCTCACGGGTTTCAGCTCAAACGAGTCACTCATTGGATTGGAGGCTCGCAGTACCGCTAACCTGGCTCAGCTCATGAGTCATGACTCACGCAGCTCGCGGTACGGATCACTCACTACTCCCACCCGGGTTTCAGCTCAAAGGAGTCCCCCAGTGGAAGCTTGCGGTACTACAAGCTCCCTCTCCCTCCTGGCTGTCAGCTGCAGAAACTCAGGCTGTTACAGGGGAAGAGTCGCTCCTTCACCTGAGCTGAACTTTGATAGTGTGACTGACACCATTTTCAGTCTACACCTTTTTCTTTTTGCAAAGATAATAAGCAGACTAAAGAAAAAATATAATATTTCAGTTCCACCACTATTTTAAAAAATGAATTTCAGTGTATAAAATTGATATTTTTTTTCAATCACTCATCTCAGCAGTAGGATTTACATAGAAAGAGGAGCAAATTAAGTTTGAGTGAAAATGTAAATTTTTTTTGCACTCTGGGCAACTGACTGAGTGACTCAAATGACTCGAAACCCGATTCATTTTGGTGAGTGACTCATTCAAATTTGATTCAGTAAAAAGAATCGAGTTTACCATCACTATTTGACAGTACTACAAAAAAAGAGGAAAAAAATGTAAAATTTCTCATACAAATTTTGAAAGATTATACTTGCATTAGATACTTTTAACAAAAATTACAAACCTTTTTTGGATAATTTATATTTTATTCCTTGATTTAGAAAAGCAGCAAATACGCCTAGAAAGGCAGTACTTTCTAAATACATTAAAATCTCTTTATCAAAAAGGACAAGTTCATTTTTAAACTGCGTCCAACAGTTTTGTGCTGCAGTAAAAAGAAAATATTAAGCTTTAGGTTAATTCAATAATTTCCTGTGGAAAGGTTGTGTCACAGGAGCAGTTTTCACATTAAACCTTCACTTTACTGATATCCAATTTTTCCAAAAATGCTATATTTGAGTGATAATATAATTGTAGGTTTATTAAGAGAAGAGCAGCAGGCTTTATAGTTTGGTTGATTCAGCAGCCTTGCATAAAATCACGCAGAAAACTAGAGAGCGTGTCTTCCCACTCCCTGGATTTTAGGAGACTAACTTAAAGCAGTCATCCTGCCTTGGTCCCTCCTCCTCCGCCGGCGCTGTGACAGCTCTGTGAGACAGTGCAGATGTAGGAAAAAGTGTTTGCCACTTGTTCTGTTTACGGCGAGTCGACAGTTTTACTGCGGATATAAAGTTGATCTGCTGTGAGGTGTGAGCGAGCGCGTGGTGAGAGGGCGGGTTAGTGACAGTTGGAAATCCTCAGTTGGCTGGAGTTCATCAGACACAGCTATCCTGCTACAGTAGCTGTGCCGTCCTGACCCCCCCACTCTCTCTCTCACACACACACAGACACACACTTATGCTGTCAGTGTGTTAACACCTTTGTGCCTATATGTTGTTTTTTGAGGAAGTTGTTCCCTTAAACTTCCAAAGAAGAGAATGAAGCAATAAAAATGTTTTCCTGGTTTAGATCATATTACGTGAAGTTAGAGAAGTGAGGGTGTTTTTGTGGGGGGTGGGGGTTATGGTATGTCTCCAACAGCCCCAATGGCAAATTATCCACTACATAATTTGCCAATTTTCATTCACGGTGTATTTTTGCTAAGGCTGTAATCTCCACCCAGTAGCCTGTATGGCCCACGTCCAGACCAAACCACTTATAATTTATACAAATAGTGTAAGGCCCTGCTGTTGTAGAATTATTAATAAAAATAAACATTCCCACCCAACTTATGGCAGCACTCAGCTAGCACCAGGCCTTTACACTCTTAAAGGCAATGAAGGAGGAAATTTCAGCTTTAACTCAGCTCAGTTGTTAAAATGAAGAAAATCATGGACAACTTGATGGTTAGACTTGTTTTATCTGCGCGTTTAATTCAGAAAGACATTTAAACATTTGTGTCTGAGGACTCAAGGAATCTGTAGAACAAAATATGTAAGATATTAGGGATGTGTATTGGTAAAATTCTGGCGATACGATACATATCACGATACAGGGGACACGATACGATATATCACGATATATTGCGATACATTCAGCCAGACGATATTAGCGATTTTTTTAGACTGAATTTATTGTAGGAAAATTCAATAAACAGTCCAAACTGATACGTAACATGTCTTTGCAAATGAAAACATGTACTGATTTGGTTATTTTGGCTGCACGAGTTGGTAGTTTTGAAATGTTAACCTACTTGAATTGCACCAAAAGAAAAGAACATACACAAATGTTTGCATGTAAATTCTTCCAAAAATTCTATACACGGCTTTTGAATATCGATATATCGCAGGACAAAATATTATGATATATTTCCATATCGATATTTTCTTACATCCCTATAAGATATGATACAGAAGTAGTGTATCTGTGTGTGACAGTAAATTATATCACCAGTCTCTTTTTCATTAGCATGCTGATGCAGCTTTCTGGGCTTGTTTTAAAATACTTATTCCAAGTGCTTTTTATTGTACATCATTAAAGGTGAATACTAATGTTTGTTCCTGTGTGTTTGTTTTTAATGTTAGCTGAATATTTCATGGACTACTCAGCAGATTATAATGAATTTTTCAGAAAGTCTCCATCAGATGTCCATCTACAATCACTTACCTTTTAGAGTCAACCTGATTCAATATGGCCATCATGGCTAATCATCCTTAGCCCAACCAAATAAGGATAATTCAGTCAATTTTGTAAATATGGAGAAATCATTTATGGGCCTTTTCCACCAGTGAAGCTTAAGTCAGTCTGGCTTGGTAAACAGGATTTTCCACTAGTAATGGGTACCAGATTTTCTCTCCTTTTTTAGTACCTGCTTCCATGGGTCCAAGCATACTGAGCTGGGTCAAAAACACAACATTAGAGACTGTCGATCACTGATTGGCTAGGGGGTGGAGTTGCTGGTTTTTTCAGAGTGTTCTGCCTTGCTGCCCTGCAGCTTTTACCAGACTCTTTTTGGAGTCTGGTATAAAGCCACAGACTTAGCAGAATTACCATGTTCTCCTTTGTTTTGTTGTTTTGTGTTTGTGTTATGTACAGATCACCTCACACTACTTTTGTGTCACTTATAAATCACTTTGCACAACTAGAGCTAGAGCTGTTTGTAAGTTGTAATGGAAAACCACTCGAACCATTAGTGTAGAAGTAGCTAGGATTCATCTTCAACGTACAGTCGTGGCCAAAGGTTCTCATTTCTCAACATAATGGCGCTTACACACTAGCACAGGGTCGGCTCCGATCGGTCGGCCTCAGTCGGCCCCGGCCCCACCAGGTTGTTTACACACGTCGTCCAGGACACCCTTTGGAATGCGGACGTGATAGGCGGTCTCAGAAATGCGTGCGAAAAATTGGCGCGAATATATCAGTGATGTGGGCGGGTCAAAGGAGCGCGGAGAAGTGTGTGCGGCGTCTTCCTTATTAGAAAAGGCTGTGTGGCAGCACTGTGTGTGCGCGCTGCGCTCCTCACATCCGACGGGAACAGAGAAACGGCTGGGTGGGTCAAAGGCTGTGTGGCAGCACTGTGTCAGTGTGTGTGTGTGCGCGCGCGCTGATCACAGCAGACGGAAACAGATAAAACAGCTTCAGTCAGAGGCTTGTTAACTCCTCCGCATTCAGAGTGATAATGAAGCGTGCATGCAGGAAGCTGGCGGATTCTATCTGCTAATCGGAGGTTCCCTCTAAAGGTAGGCGTGAATTTGAACCAACCAATGAGTCGGCAGTGGGCATGTTGGCCCGGTTTCGGCGCGAGTCAGACCTTCAGATGAGAGCCGAAAACACGTACAGTTCAGCTCCGGAAAATCCCGGGCCACCCGGATTTGATAGGAACGTACCCAATCCCGCCCGGTCTGAGTCGGTGCTAGTGTGTAAGCGCCATAAGACACTCCTATTTTAAAGGTCTAACATGATAGGCCATGGGCGATTTGCATTCCTCTAAGTAATGCTAGGCCTTTACTTCTTAAACAGTAAACTGACTGTATTTTTTAGTACTTTTATACTACCCATTCACTCTGGTTCACAGATCAGGACTACATCTACACTGGGTTTAGTGTCTTGCCCAAGAACACCAACGCATGTTGGGGAATCAAATTACTAACTATAGGAATGACAAATGACATCTCTTCAGTGACAGCTGCCAATACAAATACATTTACTAGCATGTATGTACTAGTTTATTACAATTCCAAATATTCCCTCCAGGTAAAAACCAAAAAGTCAAACCTTATCTTCACTAAACTGAGCTCAAATGTATAACATATAAAAATTGCCAGGTATAAAAATTATTGCCATAAATTAAGTGTGACAAAATATTTACCTGTCCCGTTTTATTCTGTGAATCCTGCCACGTGCCAGAGTTCTGCTGAATTGTTCCTTTTTAGTCAAGGTGACAAAAGACATTCGGAAAGTGAAAATATTTGCAGATGAGGCAGACTCATTGTTTACAGGATAAAAAGCTCCCCAGGGTGGGTCATATTTCCCATGCATGTCCTCAAAGCAGGGCTGTGAAGCTGAACATTTTCTTTTCTTTTATTTAAATGCAAATGTTCTGCATGTTTACAGATTGTTTCTTTATTATTGTCTGGTTTATTTTTTGATTGGCCTTGTCTTTCTGTCACTGGCACGCTCTTCTCCAGATGGATGGAGGCTGTTAGAAAAGGAAAGGTTTATGAAAATGAAAGCCAAATTATACACACTAATTCAAACAAACACAAGCTAACTCGTGGAGACACATCCATTCGGCTCCCCCCTTGTCCCCCGCTTTGTGTTAGGGGGGCATTTGTTTAAGGATGACAAAAAGGGACTTAGTGCGTACTTTACATTTACAATCAAATCAGGATTCAAATGATGGCCACTCACTGGAGGCCGTATTTGTTCTGTAACAAATTTCACTACTTCCTCATCACCAGTGGCTGCCCAGTCTGACCACACCCGGGAAATCTGTGGCCACCATTTGCATGGACAAAGAGAACAGGAGGAAGGGCCTTCCGTCTGGCTGAAATAACAAGTTGACACGAACAATACAGGAGATTTATTTTTGCCTTCCACGAAGGATTTTCCTTGGAGTTAATCCCTTGCTCTATTTGTGTCCCGAAGGCGACTTTAGCTGTTGGATCGTAGATCGACTGGAGAGTGTTTTATGACTGAGCACGATATCACGTGTAACACGGTGTTTAAGTTTGTTCCAGTTGGTCTAATATGTTGGGAAATCTTTGGCTACAGATTTAGATTTAAAAAGGTTTGCATTGTCAGCAGGATATTGAATCTTTGGAAATGATGTTATTTAGGAACTGGCTCGGATTTAAAGATTAGATTTTTTTTTTGTTTGAATTGCAACAAAACTTGTTTCATAAAGGGTGGAATTGAGCTAAACTCTTAGCCTGACAAGTCATCCTACATATGTAAATATACAGTCTGGCCATGGTCCATTGACCATGTCGTGGGGCGGGATTGTCTTTCAAACTGTCTCTGCATGCTATTGGATAACAAACCACATGACATACTCACCGGTATGGATGTCAGTCAATGAGGCAGTCCGCCATACTCCGTCAAAGAAGATGCAAATACATCCTTTTTCTTAACAAACTTAATTACCTCTATCTGCTCTTGACTCAAAGAAAAGCCCAAGTTAAAATAGTCCAAAGTTGATGCCAAAGCCATTTGAAATGAGCAGTCGCCATCTTTGTTTTTTAAGTAACATTCTGCCCAGACGGGGGGATCCGCCATTACATCATGGAAGAACTACATAAAACATAAAAGAAACTTAAAACAATACATTGCTTTTCTAAATAAACGCGCTGTGATTGGCCAGCCACAATACTGGCCGGAGCTACGGACGTTCCAATGGAACGTCGCTAGACTGACATGCAAGGCAAAATAACCCTAACCCAAATGATGGTCTGGATTCTAGGCTACTAAACTCTAGGATCTTTAGAAGGTAACAAGTCAAGTGAGGAGTTCCATTGAGCGAAGGTTGAGTCCCGGTGCTAGAACACAGGATAATCCTTTCACACTTTTCTGTTATGAGTAATTTAAACTAACCGGTGTTTGTGTTTTGTTTCATGCTGAACATTCATGATCAAACATCCTAAACCTTATTTCGTCTCTCCAGATTTCTCCTGAGTGACGCCACTTGTCTCCGTCATTTAAACTCAGTCAGATAAGACAATAGAGAGTGACAAGCTAATGCTATGGTAGCTGACATTATTGAAATTGTGATTAAATGGGTCGGCACACACAGCAAGAAGTTAGCTGCACACACATTGTTTAGCAGAAGTGCTGCATGGCTGCCACAAGTGCTAGCTAGAAGAAGCTAACTGTTAGCATTAGCAACTCCACAATATGGCAGAACTCCTCCAGGCTTGTGTTATTTGTGGAGATAAAACATCAATGTTGCAGAGCAAACGGAGTCAGTGGTAGAGTCGTGTTGCTGTTAGCCAATCAGAGGCGAGATGTT
The DNA here is from genome assembly GCA_006937985.1 of Aphyosemion australe. Taxonomy (NCBI): domain Eukaryota; kingdom Metazoa; phylum Chordata; class Actinopteri; order Cyprinodontiformes; family Nothobranchiidae; genus Aphyosemion; species Aphyosemion australe. The sequence continues at coordinate 1,007,035 of SSNS01000053.1, forward strand.
TGAATATCAGGAAATAGGACATCAAATCTTGCCATCTTCTGCTCACATCTGCTATGGCTAACTTCTACTTCCTGAAACAGCAGCACCAGAGCTTTTGTCCTACAGAGATCGACTCAAAAGGCATTAATTTATACTAAAGACCACTGCTAATGTGAAAAAATTAGTGAACTTGGTCTTTTAATCTTTAAACAGATAAAATATATATTTGTGAGCCCTAGATGAAACCTGGAACATTAAATTCTAATCCCATTTTAACTGATTGTTAAAAGTTCCTTTGTGTTAGAGACAAAATAATGAAAACCGTGTCTCAGTCTGAATCTTAAACATCCGTTTGCCCCGTCACCTGATGACAAGTGTTTTCAATAATCAGTTGTGGTTCGCTGCTGTTTATAGAAGGTGGCCCGTCGTCTTTTGATTCTGTGGAAACCTAATGACCCATTATTCTCAGGGTTTATTCAATGGAAATGTGTGCCTGCAGTAACAATATTTACACTTGTACCAAAACGACTAAGATCATCTCTGGTGACTTGTGGGGAGTGTTGACACAACAGAGTCAATGCTGCTTTTTACAGGATATAGTCGGTCACGCCACGCTGTTCTCCTTGTCCTCAGACAGTAATCGTCAGATTATATGTTCTTCCATGCTGGTTCACAGATTAATTCTGCATTTGTATTTATTTTTGAGTGAAAACCAGTTTAAATATATTTGATTTCCCCCATTTTCCCCCCTGTTCTCAAATTATTTATATGTATATTTCATACCTTTGATGCTTTGTAGACTGTTAAAGTCTCAAAAACACGACCTTCTCTTGCTAATTCTGTTACTTTTGCTGATGCTTTTGATACTGAAAAATAAACATATGTAACCTCAGGTATCCCCAAAATATAAAACCTGATAAAAACAGGATTGCCATCACCACAGATAACGTGGGGTGTGTCATTACACTAACAGCTCCTTTAGTTTCACTGTTGGAGCGCGGCCTCTCCTGTCTTTCAGCGCGTCTCTTGCTTTGCCCTGACAGTTTAGCCAGCTTCCTCTCTCGTTCTCATCCACCTGCATTTGACTTCTTTTTCTGTCAACATCTCAACAAGAGGATCTAATGAACTGTGGCCGCCAAAGATTCATAGAATCCTTGACGTGTTTCAAAACACTGCTTTGTTATGTGGAAGCATTGTGAAACTAGCACAGTGAATATGGGTGCCAGGATTATATTAATCCTATTTTCCACCTTCTGTCTTTATTTCTTTTTCTTTATGGTTTCTCCACCTTGTGAGCTATCATTCACAAATCAGCACAGATGTGGGGTTTTTGCCTTTTCAGACAGAAAAAGGAATCCAAAACTAAATATTTCATTTTCTCTCTAACAGCTAATTTAAACTTGCGTGAAAGATTTTACTAAGACTCTACTGATGTCCCAGTTAAAGATTTAAAAGTTTTTTTTACCTACCAGGATGAATGCTAGCTATAAATTCAAAACTTGTTTAAATCAGAGTTATGATTGCAGCGTCCACACGAATATGAACGGAAACACTACAATACCACAAGGACAACATGGTGGGTGTTTTTGAGGAAAGGTTTGTCACAAAAGCTGATACAGTGGTCATGTCCATAATGCTTTACTCTAGAGGTAAAGGACTGTACTAGAAGTGTGTTATCAATTAAAGCTCTAATATTTCTTGAGGAAATGCATATTGGCCAATGTCTTTAATGACAGGATTTTATACTAAAATAATTTCATGTTGAGACAGGATTAAAGTTGTTATAGTGAATCTGCAAACATGCTAGGTTTTGAACGCAAACACAATCACAGAATGCCCACTCCTCCCCTCAGGTACCGGAAACCCACACTGCCAGAGGAAATGAGATAGCGCTAAACACCAGTCGCTGTTTTCAAGGTCCAAACGTCTTTTGTAGTCCGTGACTTCAAATGGTGTTTTTCTTCTTGGGACTCTGGTAGTTTGTCCTAAAGTTGAAGTGGTAGCAGCCGGCTGTTTCTCCTTCTCTGATATTATTGAGCCGCAAATCTTTAACACCAGTGGTGTTCTGTTGCTAAATACGCAAGTGCGTGATGAAAAGAGGACCAAGGGAAGTGCGGAAGTGCAGTGGTTTTGCAAGATAGACAACCGGATGGCCCAGTGGTTGCTTTCGGTCCTAGCCGTGTTATTGGCGGAGATGTTTAGACAAATGCGAGAGAACCACTTTATTAAATTTTTTATCTCCATTATATATTTATAGATATACTATGTAAAACATTTTAAGAGGCATGAAAAAAAAATTAAGCTAATTTGTTTTCCAAATTTGCTATTGCAGCTTTAACTCATAAACAGTTTGTTAAAATTTTGAAAATATTGTTTTGTGCAGTGGCAAATCTCTGTTATCCCTCTAAATTAGGGTTGTGAATGACTCTGCTTCTACCGCACCAAATTTGAAGCTCAATGTCCATCCATCCATCTTCATCCGCTTATCCAGGGTTGGATCGCGGAGGCAGTAGCCCAGGCAGAGAGGGCGGGTCAACAAACACAGCCCCAAAACATCCAGATCCTTAAGGAATCTTATCCACCCCTGGGACCTTGCCACCGAGGAGCTTTTTGACCACCTCAGTGACCTCGGCTCCAGAGATTGGAGAGCCCAACCCAAAGTCCCCAGACTCCGCTTCCTCACTGGAAGACATTCCGGTGGGATTGAGGAGCTCTTCGAAGTGCTCCGCCCACCTATCCACTATGTCCCGAGTTGAGGTCAGCAGCACACTGTGCCCATTGTAAACAGTGTTGGTAGTGCACTGCTTTCCCCTCCTGGGATGCTGAATAGTGGACCAGAATCTCCTCGAAGCCATACGAAGTCTTGCTCCATGGTCTCACCAAACTCCTCCCAATGCCCGGTTTTTTGCCTCTGCGAGCCGCATTCCATTTGGACTGCCGGTACCTATCAGCTGCCTCTGCAGTCCCACAGGCCAAAACAACCTGATTGGATTCTTTCTTCAGCTTGACAGCATCCCTAATTGCCAGTGTCCACAGCTCTGGTTGGCCACCTCGACAATTGAGGCACGGAAAGATGGCCCTCTCGGACTTGATGTATCTCGCCTCCCCCCGGACGTGTTTGAAATTCTGTCGGAGGTGGGAATTGAAGCTCCTTCTGACAGGAGACTCTGCCAGACGTTCCCAGCAGACCCTCACAACACGTTTAGGCCTACCAAGTCTGAGCGGCATCCTCCCCCACCATCAATGCCAACTCACCACCAGGTAGTGGTCAGTTGACAGCTCCGCCCCTCTCTTCACCTGAGTGTCTAAGACATGCAGCCGCAGACACGACAACAAAGTCGATCATCGAACTGCGTATAAAATTTAGTTTTACTTTTCATATCTGATCTGTACAGCACTTTGGTCGGCCATTTTTATAAAGTGCTATATGAATAGTGTGCTTTGTTATGCTATTCTTTGGTGTGGTGTTTTAGTTCTTGAAACAGGAGCGCCAGAGCTCTTATCCCCACAGAGATCGACTCAGTGCATTCATTTATACTAGAGACCACTGCAAATGTAAAGTTGGTCTTTTAAACAAGAAATCCAGTTAAGACAACTCCAGTCTTCTACACTACAGCCACAACTGCACCACATTTATCAATAGTCTGTGATCAATATTTACATTTTATGTTCATAATCTAATATTCATATAAGTAACTAAAATACATTAGACATATTAGAGTTGTTGATTATATTATCCATCTTCCTTTCTTCATGCAGAAAACCTTCATTGGCTTAAGAGCTGATCTCTGTTTCAGGCTAGCAGTGGCGTTGTCTTGATGATGTCCAATTTTTCTGAAAAAGTTGATTTTTAAAATACAATTGTTTTTTATTTCCAGGGAACAAATCAATTTCTTCTTCTCAGCCAGCCATTGTGGAAATAAATAAAAAAAATACAAGTATTATTGTGCACAGATAGTTCAGGATGTGCTTTTCTAGCAAATCCTGGTGGTAAAAGCTTCACTCTTACCATCCAATCAGAGGACAGACAATCGTTGGCATCATTGTGAGTCAGCTATCTGGTCCAGGGATGTGAATTTGGAAGTCGATTGGTTAAAAATAACAGATGCTTCTCTATACAATATAACTAATGTGGGCCTGCTCTACTGATTCTGAAGGCCTTGGGAAGATTAGATTCCCCCTAGCAACACATAGAGACTGAATCTGATTGGACGAAACATCAATAATTCACTGACATGTACGGGGCGGAACAGCCACGATAAATGTTAAAAAAAAAAAGATATTAAAACTGTTGGAAGTAAATTAATACCATTTCATTGAACAAACGTTACAATTTAGGTTGTAGATAGTAACTATGTTTAGGCCTTGCTGGCCCTGACACGCACCACTGTTTTATATATACTATTACTTCCTTATTTAGAGTTTAAAGGACCCGTTTTATTTTGTGACCATTCGTCTGTCACTGGTAGTGGCTGCGCATATACAAATGAGTGATGTCACAGTTTTATGACTAGGAATAACTGACTAGTGTTGTTAGGGCAGGTGGGTTTTTTAACTTGTCTAAAAAAAACTAACAAATGAAAATTACTCGGGAAGAATAGATTAAATGTGACAGAAATCCTTGTTTCTCATTTTCATGAATGCTATATTTGTAGCTCACGGAAACTTTCCATTAATAAATATACAAGGAAGTGTTGGAATTGAAAAGCTTTTTGCACCTGGCTTACCTTAGCAACCGGCGTGTTTGTTGTTTAGGGATTACTTTGCTTTTGCTTCCAGATTTTGCAAAAAATGTACATAAATATTGCATGGATCTTTATCAGAAACAGAGGGTGTACTGAGACATACACACACACACACAAAACAATAAACAACACCTTCCATTAGGTTGGTTAATTGTATTTTAAAAGGTACGAGGGCTGTGTAAAGATTTGGACCCGTTTGACCTGTTTTCACTTGGAGGCAATCCCCTTAAAACAACATTTAGGAATGAAAGCATCTCACAAGAAGTCGACTGTTGCCAGAGTTTGTTATCAACACAAAGGCTAATGACTCAGTAGTTTTTGATGCTCGGGCCTTGTGCTGTTATGAACCTGAGCTGCTTTTTGAATTTAACAAACCAAAAAGTACAAAACAAAAAGTTAACAAGAGATTAGGTGTAATGTTGATACAGAAAATATATAAAATCACTCCAGCGTCTTCTTTGATCAGCAAGTGGTTGATTCTGCTCATGTTTCATCCACTGTGGGAAATGCATGTGTTTGCACTTCTTAATGTATACGAAACATCCTCAGTGCCCCTCTGCAAAACAAACCAAGCATTATCTTCTCCAATGTATACAGAGACACACCATCCCTGACGCGAGTAGAACACATTTTTACGACATGTGAGAGCTGAACATGCAGGAGTCTGAGTATTTTTTGTGTGTAAATAAACCAAACTATTTCTCTAACGCAATAAATGAGATGAGATTCATTTCAAAGCACAGTCACACAGTAGGTCAACATCACGATGCATATTACTCACTGCTCTACTTTAGTATTTATTCTGGCTCCGTGTCCTCTCTAAATCATGGCTAAGGCAAGCTACCAAAATGACTAAAATTATACTCTTACCCTCTCTTCAGATGTCCTGTATATCATATTCTGAAAAGGCACTCTTAAATTATTTCCTCATCATGTACCTGCAGAACATGTTTACTTGGGTTTGTGGTTTGAAGATATATCTTGGTAATTAAGTTGCCAAACAGCAGTAATATACTTTCTGTTTCTGTTTTCTTAGCTGGATTTTGGCACTGCGGAAATTTTTGACCTCTTCTGCACAAACCAGCAAAACGAAGGGAAAGTTGAAGAAAATAGCCTCGTGGTTGTAAAAGAATCATTTCACATCATATTTTGCCTTTCACATGGCATTGTTGCCTGCTTATAAATTAGTTCCCGACTGTTAAAGCGGATCAGACGTGTCTCAGATTAAAGCTTTCTTTCTAGACCTTGAGGTTTTCCTTCCACGGTTCCTCAAAGGCAGATTTGTGTAGTTATTTTCATCCTTCCCAGCAGAACGCAGCATCTGTAGTATTCTTAATTTATCTTGAAAATTCCCCAATATTAAAGGTTAGAGCTTTTTAAGTGGTTTCTGTGGAGTATATGTGAATAGTCAGTATCTTACTCATAAGAGAATCAATCACTCAGAAGAGGGCATGTTCAAGAGCAAATGTCCACCGTCTAAAACAAGACAAACCTCAAAAGGATGTAATAGTTGTTCAGTATGTTATGCATTTTCCACCATATTACTGTAGCATAAGATGGTTAGTTGGAAAAAACCTCCCATTAGAAAATGTTGCAATGATCTGCGGATCTTGCTCCAACATTTACGGTCTTTGATCTGTATAAAACCCTGTCTGGTAGAAAAGTTTGCAATAGAGCATTTGCTTTGTTTTGGATGGTTGAAATTCTCTCTTAATGTCAGTGTCTTCGCCTTAGTCCACATAGTGAGGTCATTTTGCACATTCTGGGCCTGATTCTCCACTTCCTACAATCATAAGGACATCCCTGATTACTGAAATGTCTCTATCTGATAACCCTGCCGTGTGGTGGGCTTCTAGAGACCTAGAACCCCCCCAAGGCACTTTACAGCACAACCAGTCATCCACCCATTCACACCCTGGTGGTGATGAGCTACAGTGTAGCCACAGCTGTCCTGCGGTGCACTGACAGAGGTGAGGCTGTCGAGCACCACCAGCAGCAGGCTATGTGGGTTGGGTGTCTTGCCCAAGGGCACAGCAGCAGCATTCTCTTCTGGGAGCCGGGATCAATCCTAAACCCTCTGCTTACTGGATAACCCACTCTTCCTCCTGAGCTACTGCTGCTAAGACTGCTCTGGTCGGCTCAGAAGCACGTCACGACATTCAACATGTTGGACTGTCTTGGTCCGATATCATGGTGTGTGATGACTAGCAAGCAACTTGTTTAATGTGACGTGCAGCCAATCAGAAGTGGTCCACGAACTATCGCCAATGCCTTCTCCTCGTCCTTGTGTTTGTTGATGTCACGTTTATTCTTGAGAGACTTTGCAAAATTTCTTGGCTGACCTAGGAATGTTTGTGGGAGAAATGGTTTGTGTGTGTGGTGTCTTTTGGGCCATTTTGGAGTTTGAAAATCATCTGATAATTTGACATTTTTGCCATGTGAACCAGGCCTTACTGAGCTGCTACTGTTTCTGAAACCTCCTTCAGTGTTTAAGCTCCCGGTTTGTCAGTGTCTCTTGTTTCAATTTGCCTGTTTTTAGCCTGTTTCCATGTCTCCTGGTGTTCCTTGTGGTTATTTCTAGTGTTCCCTGTATTCTAGTAGTTACAGTTACCTTAAATTGAATCATTTATTCTACTCACCTGCCTGCCTCCTGTAGACTTTTACCTACTTTTGTTTTTTTTGGCAATTTTGTTTCTCTACTACTCACCAGCTGTCACAACCGTGTCACAATTTAGGCTTGAATACATTTTCCCTTGAGCACATTGACTCACTCGTGATCATTTCTCCCTGATTCAAACTAACGTCCAAACTAAAATCATCCTCAAACTTGTCTGCTGGTTAAATACTGACTACTCATTAGTTCTGCACAGAAATCTAATTTAAATTTTTGAATTTAAAGAAGAGCTGCTCTTCGTTCCCTTAAACTCCATATCACACATCCCTACGCTGATGAAGGACGTTAGGATGCTCGTTATAATCTGACTTATGTAGCACTCTGCAGAGGTGACATAACCTGCAGCATGGTTAGAAACACAAATTAACCTAATGTACAAATATTTGGACTGTAAGGGAAAGCTGCGTTAATCTCGCATGCTGGTTTGAACCTTCCATGATTTAAAACGAGTTTTTTTGCTCTACCAAGGCGCTAATTGGCCTTTGTTTATTTCTTCAGATTGTAAAATCAATAACTAGAAGTTCAAGACTTGATTAAGAAAAAATCATTGTCAAAATCATGTCTCATTAGCTCCAGTAATCTTTTGTTTTTGTATCTTCTGCAGAATCTTTGGCTTCTACAAGGGAATCCTGCCTCCGATTCTGGCGGAGACCCCAAAAAGAGCAGTGAAGGTAGGATAAAGGATGTGCATGTTTGCCTTTAGAAAGCTGAAAAGCCTCTCAGGATGTCACGCGACGCTCGGGATCTGCCTGCATTGTGAACCGCTCTGCTGCCATATGAAAACACTCAAAGTGCAGTTGCTCTTACACGGCGCACACGTGTTGATTAAACACATAACGCCCTCAAACATGTCTGCCTCCTCAGACACTCCTGTTTGCTCTGTCAGCCAACCAAATATTGACTTGCAAACATTTACGGCAAGCCGTCCCATGAGCCTCATCTTTTGATAGTTACAGGAAGGCGGGATCCCTTGTTTCGCGCTGACATGGAGTCGGGAGGGGGGGCGCTGACAGAACAGGGGTTGGGTTGGGGAAACAAAGGGGGATGTATACTTGGCACTAAGCAACTCTGTAATGAGATGCCGGAGACAGAGTGAACTTTGAAAATAAGCACTCACACTGAGAAGATGTGGTAATCGCTCACACGGTGAACAAAGCTGCCGATGGTGAGAAACTTCTGGAGCAAAGAATTCAACTACATTAAAGCTCAGATTGAACGGCCTCTGCAGATAAACAAATCAGGAACTGCTTTACATTAAAAGTCCCAACAAGGCTGGGGTCTAGCATTTGAAACGTAATCATCCCCTGCACATCCACATTCAGTCACGTGTGTTTCATCTACTTTCTTCTTCCTGCAGTTCTTCACGTTCGAGCAGTACAAGAAGCTGCTGAGTTTGACGCCGCTCTCACCCGGTTTGGTGAGTCTGGCACACAGAAGCACCTGAATACACTCGCTTAAAAAAATAAACACAGAGAAGCAGGAAGAATGGTGCACCCAAAGTCAAATATCTGCTCACCTGCTGAAGCCTTTTAAAACAGATAAATGCCAAGAATAATTTTACCATGCAAATGACTTCATAAAGGTGCAACTGTTTCTATTAGCGTTCAGTTTTCAGTTTGAGTACAACTAATGCAGCAGTGTGTTTGGATGGTGTCCTTTTAGATTTTTTTATATTATCAAGTGGTAACTCGCATGCCAGCACCTGCTTATTGGTTTGGAAGGAGCCTTTCCACATTTTGCTTTAACAAGTTTGACTAATTCAACATTTGGGTTTGCTTCCATGGAAAAATAAAACAAAGGTTTTCAAGCGAGGATTAAATGACAAAAACCTGGAATTAGAATTCTGTTAAACAGAAAAAAGTCAGTCCTAGAACAAGAAACACTGATTATCTATCTATCATCTATCTATCTATCTATCTATCTATCTATCTATCTATCTATCTATCTATCTATCTATCTATCTATCTATCTATCTATCTATCTATCTATCTATCTATCTATCTATCTATCATCTATCTATCTATCTATCTATCTATCTATCTATCTATCTATCTATCTATCTATCTATCTATCTATCTATCATCTGTCTGTCTGTCTGTCTGTCTCACCTGTATTTGTTGAGGGGGGAAAGCATTTGTATTCAAGTAAAACTCAAAACAGGTGTGAAAATCCATTTTTTTTGGTATTTCACTTCTAAATTATGTTATAGTGTAGAAGTTTAACATGGATTTTTACTCGAATAGATGTACACATACAAATACTCCCCCCCTCAACAAATACAAATACTGGCTGCTTTGCACACTAACTAGATAGATAGATAGATAGATAGATAGATAGATAGATAGATAGATAGATAGATAGATAGATAGATAGATAGATAGATAGATAGATAGATAGATAGATAGATAGATAGATAGATAGATAGATAGATAGATAGATTAAACTGGGCCATCAGCTGATCATCAGCTGCTTGTTTGTGTCTGCCTGAACTACTGAACTATATATTCCTTCATTCCAGGAAACAGAGTAGCCGTGCAACACTTTTATAGTTCGTTAGGTCCTGGCAGCAATTCAGGGGCATTTTTTTAACGCAGGCATCTTTATAGCTAATTACTTGGCTGCCGTTGTGTGAATATGAACAGTGGAATGAATTGTTACAAATACAGAAGTGGTAGAGAGCAGTTGGTTTAACTATACCAGTTGTTTCTGTTGTTTTCAGTGTGTGAAAATCAGATAATACCCGTGTGATTAAAAAGCAGGCTTAAGGCTGAGCAGATGTGTCTTTTCATCCAGCTTCTGTGGGCAAACAGGAAAAAAACGATGGTTTGTTTAGTGGAAAATGTTAATGTTCATGATGAAAACTGAGAATACAAAATAAAACCTCCAGACACGTTTGGTTTTTTTCACCACAAGTGAGTTCTACAGCAATACCGATGTGTCCTTTAGGCAGTAATTGTATCTCCTGAATGACTCAATAGACTTTAATGAAACTCTTAGAAAGGAAGCATTGCATCAACAACTGGTTCACTTTTGGAGTCAACCCAATTCAAGATGGCCGCCACCATCACCTGACCTTAGAAAATACAAAAATGGCGTTAACTTAGTCAGTTCCATTGCTGTTGAGACTCTATTTGGCATCTTCAAAGATAGAATTCATCCTCAACACATAAAATACTACAACCAACCGATCTGTCAGTTACTTTACATGTTGGTCAAAAACAAATCGTCTCTTCTGTCTCCGGAGTAATATGATCCATTTAAGTTTTTGCTGCTTTGATTAACATTAAAACTGGACTCCATCTGTCTGTCTTCACAGTTGCAGGCATCAGATAACCCAAAGCTTAAAGGTGTAGCTGACCCAAACGCATTTTAAAGTCCAGGATAAAAACTAAGATCCAGAGTTGTTGTTTTGTTTCATGTCTCTTGAAGTGGGTGTGGTCAGCCATGACGAATGGCTCTCCTGAAAGTCACTATCATAAGCCACCTCAACACAGAGCATGTCCTTAACTTGTTTCACTGGTCGAGAAGCGTTTACCCATCCATCACCTCCTTCTCCACATCTTCTTCCTGCAAGCGCCTCCAACCCCAAATCCCCCAGAGCCCTGCACACATCAAGTGCTCTAATCACGTCAGATCATTGCAGGTCGGCTGTGAACGTCTCTCTGTCTCTCCTTGTTCAGCATGGCACAGCTGAATGCCTTCACTCTGATTAATGAAGACACACACGATAATAATACGAATAAGGAATTAAAGCATGGCCGCCTGGTTGTGTAAACATCACGAGGCATGTCTGAGAGGATGGGTCCCGGGGCCCTGACAGCGGAATAAAGACACAGGAAGAGTAATGAGCTATAGACACGTTCTCGACATGTTCCCATTACGCCTCTCGCTGAGCATGCACACACACACACACACACACACACACACACACACACACACACACACACACCAATATGAGAAAACAGCCCAGTGCAAAAACATTTAGTAGTGCAGGTTCCACATTTAAATATGCCACAGGTACCTGATACCTACATCCTTTATTCAGGTTTTTCTACTTCCTATAAAGCAATTTTCTAACAACTTGTTGACTTCCTTTTTTTGTTCACCCTCATTTCCCTCCTAAATGTCATCTGGCATTTTGTCAAACAGCCACAGGTGTCTTGCGTGTCTTCTGCAAGCGTTTGTCAAACAATAGTAATGAGCGCTGTGACAGAGACAAATTTACCCTTTAGACTCTAAGAAAACTCTGACGAGTTGTGAAAAGGAAGCAGTCGAGCTCTCCTAGCAGAAAGTTGTTGGCAGCCTTCGCCGTCTGCAGCGCTGTGCCTGTTCCGCTCCACCTCTGCCCAAATATTAACCGCTCAGTCTGTCCCCTCCTCCTCCAGGCACTGTCTGTAGCAGGTCTCGGCTCAGGCCTGACTGAGGCCGTCGTTGTCAATCCCTTCGAAGTGGTGAAAGTCAGTCTCCAGGCCAACAGAGATTCCTTCAAAGAGGTTGGCTGAAATCTAATCCTGTGTTAACTTGTGAAGTGTTGGTAAATGTGTGTTTTTCTTGTAGCGCTCTGACAGGGTCTTTTAAATTCTGTCCACCACAGCAACCCTCCGCTTTTGCCCAGGCGAGATGCATAATCAGTTCAGATGGCTTTGGGCTGAGAGGCCTGAATAAAGGCTTAACCTCAACGCTGGGACGCCACGGGGTCTTCAACATGATTTACTTTGGCTTCTATTTCAACGTCAAAGATGCTCTTCCCACCAGCTCGGTAACGCTTTTTACTCCTGTCACTGTGTTTCCAGCCTCTGGCTCGATGATCCTCGCGTTTCCCAGCCACTTTGCTGGAGGAGGATCTCAAGTATTTAACATTATTTGGAGGAAGCAAAAATCAGCTCCTCTAATACCTCGTCTGTTCATAACATCCTCAAAGTTTCAGATTACACATCCGGCAGAGCCTGATGGCCCAAACAAAAGTTAATTTTGTTTAATGGAAATGTTACCATACGCCACTTCCACATGTACAAACCGGAGCATTAGAGTAACTCCAATGAACTAATTGGAAGCAGACAACGGTACTATTTTTCAAGAGTAGGTAACAGTGGGAGGCCGGGCGCTGCTATATTTTCAGCATTTTTTCCAGCGGCGCATAACGTACGTAGAAGTGGTCATCCTCCGTGAGTGATAATTATGTGGCCGGAAGACTCAAATTGCTCCCTTTCTCGGTTATGACCGTTTCTTTAAGGAGCGATCCTGCCTGCGAGAGCCTAACGAGAGCTGTTGTTGAGTGGTGAAGCGTAAATTTTGTGACTTCTGACATCTCGCTGGCAGAGCTGATGGTGGCATTCCTCCAAAGCACTTTTGTCAGCAACATGAGCAATGAGTCTGCAGCTCAATCATGTCAGTAGTCAAATTCAGATTACCCAACCCAGGCTTCCCTTGGATGAGCATTTGAATAGTGCATAGGAGGCAGATATCGCACTACCATCATTCAGCAGTGGATGTGTGAGGAGATGTTTGCTTAAGGCTGTTAGGAAGTGGGCTGATGGGTGTACTTAGGCCGCGGCCGTATTCCCCCTTCCCCGCATCCCACTTGAAAAAAACAGAAGAAGTGGGATTAGCTGTTGATTTACCACAGCTCTCGGGGTGTCCGGCCGCTTGAGAAAGCCCTGGACCAGAGAGGCTGCTGTCATTTGTAAAAATATCCTGGCCAATTAGCTGTCAGAGCTCTCTGAGCCTGGGCTTCTTTGGTACAGTAATACCCCTGTGCCGAGTCACAGCCCAATTACCCAAATTGTCCCCATATGCCTCCCCAGTCTGCCTGCATGAACCCTGTTTATAAATCCTCCGTCTTGGCTCCTCCAGGAACATGTGCTTCTGCTCAGCCAATCAGAACCCCACACCGGCGTCAGGAAGCACAAATCTGCCCCCCGCTACCATAAAATGATCCGGGCTTTCATGGAAGCTCTGCAATCATACGCTCTGGCCCCCTCTTTCACTTTCAGTCACTCATCTTTATCATCCTTTCTTTAATTACTGCTCATTTATCATCTGATCTGGAAATGTGTGCACTAAATATGCAATCTTTCCAGGACCCTATGTTGGAGTTCCTCAGGAAGTTTACTATTGGGCTAACGTCTGGGACCATCTCTTCCTGTGTAAATATTCCTTTTGACGTAGCCAAGAGCCGCATTCAAGGACCCCAGCCGGTGCCGGGAGAGATCAAGTACCGCACCTGCTTCCAGACCATGGCCCTGGTGTACCGGGAGGAGGGGTACGAACACCTGAAATATTGTCACAAGGGCATCCAAGAATTAATAACCACTCTGCTTGTTTTGCTAGCAATTGATAGCTGGAAACCTGCCAAAGTGTCTGTCACTGAAAACAAATGAAGCCGTTTCAGCTCCAGGTTTATTTTGGGCGAGCGTTCTCGACTCTAAAAGGGAAGCTCATGAATACCTTCACGCAAAGTTGTGAAACACCAAATCTAGAGTCAGGGCTCGACTTCTCACGAGTGTAATCGTACGTTTTTCATAGTCTGTCACTTCTTAGAAACTGCTGCCATATTTTCAAACCTCAGAGCATGACAGCTCCAAATGAAGGCTTCAAGGAAAGATGTATGTTATGTTAGCGACTGCCCCGGGCTTTTCTACGTTCCCCCCATGCAGCTCCACGAGACAAGACCCCGCGAGATGTTTGTAGTTAGGGGATGTTGTTATGGTTTGTAGTTGGGGGTTGCTGCAAAAAACGGCTCTGAAACATTGTCACAGGAGCCCCCTCCGCCACATCCAGTCCCCTTCTCTAACACAACACAGTCTCAGCTAATTAGTGGTCCCTATGGGAGACGTCGTTAAGCAGACCCTAACGAGCCGCGCGGCGCTCCACGGGTCAATCTAATCAGACAGAGGGCCAGGGAGGAAGTGGGTCGAGCCTTATTAACGCCATCAGTGGCGGGGGCAGGGAGCGGGACAGGGAGCACGAGGCATGCAGCCACTGATCACCTTGAATGCATTAAGGGCAGGTACTCGTCGGTGGAGGCTGTTAGAGCCTGATGGGGTGACGGACGTGCAGAGCAGCAGCCGGACGGAAAGCAAGGCGAGCGCTCGCGTGCACATGGTTACTGTGCTCAAACGTGCAATAACAGAAGGTCAAAAAGGCAGGAAAACAAAAGCATCAAAAAAAGAGTTCCTAGGGGTCGTTGATTTACTTTATTTATCAGATTAAAGTCAGCAAAGCTAACGTATCATGTCTAATCCTCTGACTGCTGATTAGTTTTTCTTTATTTGAATTGATCTACTGTATAATTTAAGCTAGGAAGTAAAAAGTTCTCACTTTAGCAGAATTTAATTGCAGTAAATGTACTTTTCTTTAGCTCATTAACAGTTCAACACAGTTTGTGTTGATTTTTGTGTTTGTACGTTTTTCTAAACAGCTTTTTTTATTTGCAGGTACCTGGCGCTGTATAAAGGATTGGTTCCCAAGATAATGAGACTTGGCCCAGGTGGGGAAAACTAGTGACATCAGCCGTCGCAGTAGATGCAAACCGATGATAGATTCCACTTTGAATATTTCCAGGAAATAAAACCTTATTCCTCTTAAGCAAACTGTAGTATTTATTTTTTGGCAAAACAGTCTTTAAATGTTTTTATAGCATTTTTTATGTGTTTAATACTCTTTTAGATTTTTAGACCATGGCTGCAAACTTTCTTATTTAATTAAATGACCCATATTTCCAGGAAATAGTCCCCACCTGTGCAGCAGAGCCAACGAATCTGCATTAAAATGAGACGACTTTAAAAAAACAGCTTGTCTCCATGGATCTAAAGTGGACTGTGCTGTTTCTGTTGCAGGTGGAGCCGTGATGCTGCTGGTGTATGAATACGTGTCCGGATGGCTGCAGAGGAACTGGTGAAGAGTACGGGAAACACTCCGTGTCTCCTCTCACTTGTGCCTTTTGTACTATTTTTATCTGACCTCAGTGACATCAGACCAAATTTGTGTTCTTTAGATTTTTCAGGTCAGCACAAAAAATGGATGAAAACTAGATTTTAATTCTAATTGGAAATTCTTTTAAAAATGATCAAACGTTTAATACAACATAGAATTAATATAATGAAAACTTTAAGATGCTGTAAAAATACATCCAAGTGTTTTGTTTTGAAACTTTAAAAAGCCAAAATAAATCTCTAAAAGTCACGTTAAATGACTAAACCCTTTTATGGAATCACTTGGCACTAAGTTAGCCTGCAGACAGATCGATGCTCTGACTGCTCAGTCGTCCTTTCATCCACCGCTCCTTCATCAGCATGGCGGCATAAAGCCAGGATCTCATCGGCTCTGACTGTTGGTGACATTGTCCAAATGGCATTTACCAAAAAGTCTCCAAACGTTTGTGAGGGTTCTCAGTTTTTTCACACAAAAACCAAATTGAGGATAAATGTCCTTTGTCTAAAATCATGTCACCATCTGACCGAGCCAAACTCTCATACATGCCACGTCTTAGTTTTAGTCTCCAGAACTCACCTCCCAGTGAGGCGACGTCCTAATTTAAGAGCATTTCTCAAAGTTTTTAAATGACAGATTTATCCTGGTGCCGTCTGTCGGAAGGGCGCAGGGCCGCCACGTGCAGCTTTGACATTTCATATTCATCAACCCAATCAGTGGGAGGGAGGACACCACGTCCATGTGGAGGAAAGTGAACTGCAGAACATTGATTTGCAGCGACCCTTCTCCTCCTGGGGCCTGATTGGACTTGCTTAAGGATGCATGCAGACATCTGCTGTTATCACACACATGCTAGCTCTTATTTTAGCTCCATACATTCAGAGATGGTGTTTTATTCATGCTCATCTGGTCTGCAGGCAAAGCTAAACCAACTGGTGAGTGTTTCTTTTTTTAAGAGCCTAAAACCACTCACTGATGACATAATTTAGCTCCCACACACCCGAGGGTTCTCGTGTCTCATGCAAGCACCCAGGAGTTCACAGTTTTCCTTTAATTTTTCACGCTTCCGTGCTTTTTGTAATTGCAAAATCTGACCTCACTGGAGATCTGAACCAGTTGTCTGCAGCGTGGTTTCACACAAACGGCATCACTGATGGATGACATTTTCAATCAGATCACTGAGACTTTGTTCATGTGACTTTTTAAATCGCAGAAATAAATAAAAAGTAAAACTTTCTCGTGTGTGTGTGTACGTGTGTGTGTGTCCTTTAACAGTAGCTGTGTGTTGTCACGTTTTGCCTCCTTGTTAGTATTTCAGCTCGACGCTGATGTAACCATATCAGCTTTCTGCCGTTTACCGCGCCATCCCCCGTCTTGTCTTCCCACCATAACAGCACTTTGTTGTTTGAGGAGCTGCTGGCTGAAGCAGTCCCGTCAGCCAATCAGGTGCCAGTCTGTGGCGGGGAGTCGGTGTCTCAGCAGAGCTTGTGTGCAAACTAAAACAACAAGCTTGAGAAATACAAATCTGGCTGCAGAAATTGAGGAGGGGTGGGGTGAGGTGGAGGTGGAGGGGATCCACACACACACCCTCCACACTATCTCCTCCACAAAAATGCAATCACATGCACACCTGTTGCACAGCCGCAGGGGAAGCGGCTGCTCTCCGAGACGCTCATCTTAACCTCATCTGGTTGCAGCTTCCACTCAGCCACGTTGGCATTTGACAGCCATCCTTAATGTGGGAGTTTCTGTGTGCCAAAATGAAAACGGCTCCTGGTTTTCTTGCTCAGGGGCCTGTGGTGACAGACTAACAACCGCGGCTTGCAGACTGATGAAACTCTAAGCGCTTAACCTGTCTTTTTTTTGTAATGAAGTGCTCAACGTCTATGTTTGTTTCAGGCCTGACGGTTTGGGCGCCTGTGTTGCTGGTCGCTAAGCAACAAAGCCACCCTTTACCTGAATTCCCCACACAACATTTTGCTGATCATAAATCAGCGAGATGTGCCGTCTTCATCTTTCCCTCAGTGGCTCCACTTTGACAAGCCTTCCAATCCGTGCACGGCTCTTCTCCACTCTCCTCATGCAAACGCGCTTAATGATCGCATAAAACGTTCTCGACTCACATGACGGATAAAAGGCAGTGAGCCATGCAGGCAGGCACGAAGGCACGGCAGCAGGCATGTTGGGAGTTTCTCAGCTGATTTGTTTTTGCTCTCCTCTTTAGGAGGTTTTGCTCACCTGTCTGCTCGGCGTTGTTGTTTTAAGACATTAGGAAAACACTCTGGTTGTCGTCAGCTTCTTTTAAAAATGTCCGCTGAGCAGAAGCATGCATGCAGCCTTGTGTTCAGCCAGTGTCAACACTCTCTGCTCTGTGTTACTCTGCAAATAGCCGACTTGTTTCTGATTGCATGTGGAGAAGTAAAGATAACCATATGACACTGAAGTCAGTCTGAGCATAATTAATTATAAACACGTGTCTGCCCTTATTTTAGAGGCTACACCTTTTGGACGGTACAGCTGAACAGCATTAGATTACAAGAGCCGGGATTATCCGAGTTTCCTCTTTGGAAAAACTTTTTGTTCCTTTTTTTATAACATCACATAACATGATGTGAGTCAGAGGATAATAAGACTCGTTGTAGTTTAGCTTTGTTGTGTTTAAGCCCAGTTGTGAGGACGTTGGTGATGGATGGTTAATGGTAAAGAGCTGGCCGAGCCCGGTGTGTGATCATCACGGCCCTGTGATGTGGTTCATGTACGGTCAAAGCAACACCACGATCCGTGAGCAACGGTCCGTGACCACTGGATGCGGGGAAGAGTGCTTTCCAAGTCAAATCAGCTCCTGCATGGGGAGGACTGTTGACACTGTCGCACACAGGGACTGTTTATGCTGCAACACGGAGAAAGACTCCGAGCTAAACCAAGCACCCTGCCTGAACCCTCGGCAGCAGCCTGAGCGAGCAGGTGAGCGGCTCTATCAAGCGATCAATCAGCACCTCCATGCTGGGGCCCAGTTTGTTTAAATCCCTGGTTTCCACTACAGGACTAGACGGAACTTGCCTGACTTGCCAGATAATTTATTGCTCCACATTTTCCCCATAAAAACAAAAAAATGCAGAAAACCTTTTTTTGCATCATTTTGGGATGTTGGTCATTTCTCAGCTGTTCTGGGTGCTTTTATTTTGTAATAAACATGGCGGTTTGGCCCCTTGTGTGGCTTGATGAAGGTTTGCACCTGCTGACCTTGGAGGCCGCGGGCCGGCGAGCCTGTTTGCTGCTCCCTGACTGATCCACAACCCGTATTTTTTTTTCAACGGCGATGTTCTAATTCAGCATTTCTTCTAAAAGCCGAACTGAGAGACTCAGAAACGTCTTAAAAAAATTAATAATCACTGAAGGTTTTTACATAAGGAGCCATGCTGCTGTTTGATTTTTCTGTAAGCTTGAAAAAAACAATAAAAAGTCACTTCGCATCTTATTTTTTTATTTTAAAATGTCCATAAATTATGCTAAACTGAAGTATTTGTTAGACTAACATTTCACTCAGCTAAAATAGGATTATAACTTTTTGTGACCAGAGAAATGGCTGTAATAAATGTAATGAGGTGACGAGATGTCCCTGTGATATTTTATTAGCAGGATCATTTTGAAAGAGCGACAAACACTGCACGCTTGAGCTTTTGATGGACTCTCCTAATGAGCCATGACAGGGAAATCAAAAACGCAGGCTTTGCTAGGGCGAGCGCATTCTTTTTCTTTCTTTTTTGTTTATGAAAATCAGGTTCCTAGTCATGTAAAACAGCCAAAATGCCACAATGCCCCGCATTTAATGTCTGGTATGTTAACAAGTAGGTTTAGTCGGGAGGTGTAGGTTGTGTTTTGCAAAATCCTCAAACAACCAGGAGATAAAAATGTGAAAACCAGTAACATTTAATAAGATACATTCAATTCCATTGTGCAACATTTGTCAATTGTTTATGCACCATAATCCAACATGAGACCAAAGCCAATTTAGTCCAAATGTGCATGAAGGTTTCCATGCTTCCTGTGAGGCTAATTGCACTTCATTCAACGTACCTTAAACTAATAAATAAAAGGTCAGCGCGGCTCCTCCTCAGGCCACGCTCTCAGAGGAACGGGGAAAACTATCAAATCAGAACAGAAAAATGTACAAGAGAAAAGCAATAACAGATTATTAACAAGCGCCCTGAAACACTCGTGCCAAGTGTTTGTCCTTTTTGTTTTCTTGATTCATGAAGTTATACATTACCCCTTTTTGCCCAAAGAGTGCAGTAAAGAATCTGAGAGGAATAATGCAGCTGGCTGGAGGAGCGGTCACACACCAGTCCTTCAGAACACCTGTCCTGCCAGGTCTTTGAGACAAACTGTCTGTTTGTGTCCACTGTTTACTCCGTGTGTGTCTTTGAGTCTGGGTGGGGGTCTCAGATGGAGGATCCTTCATGGAAGGGTGGCACCAGCCTCGTCTCTCGCCCCGTGGACTCCCCCTCTCTCTCTCTGCCCCCAGCCCGTGACCTCACAGCGCCGACACGGCGACCGGGTGGATGGCGTCACGGTTGGCCGCCATGCTCTTGAAGGCCAGAGGGGTGGTGATGTCACAGCTGCGGTGAGATAGAGCACTGCCATTGGCCGGCTGCCACGTGGGTCCGGTCACATAACCCGACATGGTGGCGCTGTACCCCATGTAGGGTGACACTGGGGTGGGAGGGTGGTAGGGAGGGATGCTGGGTGCTGTGGCATAGCTGTTCACTGTGGGCAAGCCACTCTGCGTCTGGGATTAAAAAACCATGGAGGGAGAGGATTACACTTCTAAAAACACTTAATCTAAGGCAACAAAAATGTCTAGAAAACTTCATAAAGACATCTCACACACACACACACACTCGAGCAGCTGTGGATCAAAATGTAGAAATAAGTGAAAGTGATGCTAAACAGCAGACTTATATTCTAACCTCACAGCCACCACATAAAAATCCCATTTTGATGAAAGAATAAATGATCAATTATGCGCGCTCACGCTCCTGGAACACATTAAAGCAGCATAAAAACCAAACATGCATGGTCACCCCGCACTATAAGCTGCTTTTGGGAAAAGTGGACGCTCCACCAGCAGATTCGCCACCGATGGAGACTTGTTAGGGGAAACAGATGTCATGACAGATTGAGAGAGAAAATGCAGGAAGAAGGAAAATGTGATCAGGAATGAGGCGAGAGCAGCGTCTCTGGCGCTGTGACAAGACTTAACTTGAGGGTTTCTCCTAGACGTTTGGATCAGGAGGCTGAGTTTCTGTTGATGGGTGGTCTCCTAAATTCCCCCAAACAGTTTTTACAACTTTCTGATTCTGGGGCATATTTTCATTTACCTACTGGGCTGATTCTGTCAGAGATCTGCAATAATTCTGGTTATTAAACAAAAACCTAAAGCACATTTCCTTCATGCACACTCAGACTGTTCCTAGGTTGGGTGTTTGTCTCGCATGCAGCCTGAAGATTAATATTCCATTTAATACTTTGCATTTTTTTCTTTTATTTCCTTGATTTTAGTTTTTCCTGAACATGGTTCAAACACAAGTTTGACCCAGATCACCTCACTGATGGGTGATTTTTTTTTCTTGCAAACATTGTTTAAATGTTATGATTAAAAATAACAAATTCCAATGCATAGAAATGAGACGTTTAGACATTTTATTTAAAAAAACACAAAATAATATAAAACAGCTTCTAAAAACTCATATTTAAAGAATGCACCTTATTTAATAAATTCATATTTTAATTTGTATATTAATCAGTTTATCTTCTGATAAATTAAACATTTCAGAGAAGATTAATTTTGAGTAAAATTTTTAAGTGAACATTTTTATTTTTCTTCCTATTTTGAGTGTTTCAGTAATATTCTGTTTTTTACCGGATCAGCGCCGCACCTGAACTGGTCCCAGTGCTGCTCTGTGTCACCTGATCAGCGCCTGAAGGCTAAGTGTATCACACGACCTGTGATATAGGACACCTGGGCCTGCTGGTGTGTTTGAGCAGAAATAAAACCAGAAATTCACGCAGATTCAAACGTTTGTTGGGATTAAATAAAGCAGAAAGTTTGAATATTTTTGTAGTTTGCAGGGAAAAAAAACTTAGATTCTGTAGAAAATCTCAAACTAACTCCTACATTTATTATAGGTAACACTTTGCAATAAGGGTTGCATTATTAACGTTACTTAGTGCATTATTAAGCATTAATAAAGTATTAGCAACTGCTTAATATTAATGTTAATATTACGTAATGCATTACTAAGCAGACACCCCCCTGGCCTTTTGTCCTAACTTAAAGGACACTTAATAGTTAATATCGGGAATGTTAATAAAGGGACCCTTTGTTTATTAATGCTTAATAATGTACTAAGTAACGTTAACAAAGGGACCCTTTTTGTAAACTGTTACCTTATTTATTATATTTAACACTAATAAACTCCATAATCTGTTATTTTCTACATTGATTTTCTCGCTTTTGTTGTTTTTTTTCCAGATATTCAGAACGCGCCCAAACAAACATGGCTGGCCTTGGCTTCTGCGGAATGAACCTGAAAACTCCGCAGAATGAAGTTGCGCAATACATCGGACGTTTAGATGAAGCGTCAAAATAAGGATAAATCAGCAGCACGCATACGCGCACGCGGGTCTTCCAGCTGTTCTCATCATGACTCCGGATTAAAATGATCACCATTATAAACATGAAGTTAGTTTGGAAAAACATAAGAAAATATAAAAATCTATTTTTCATTTGGGAAAAATTAATAAATTAAGTTTTATTAATTTCCTAGAAGTGAAATTGCTCCTTTGTTCTAATAATTGTTAAACGTTGAGATGCAATAATATTTATCTAATAAGTAAATTGAATTAATGACCAAATCTTAGGTATTTTGGTGTTTTTTATATTTGTTTCCTTTTGGAGCGGATTTTGTGTTTTTGACACATTTATTCAAAGTATTCTGACTCAGTAAGAAATCACATTTAATATTATGAGTGCGGTGAATGACCCTATATATATATATATATATATATATATATATATATATATATATATATATATATATATATATATAACCAAGCAGCGATAACAGCAGGAAGCGAGGCTATTGAAGATAAAATTAAAATTAAGAAGCAGCAGCATAAGCAGCACGTTAAAAGTAAAAATTAGTAATTTCTCACTAAATTAAAAGTTAAAAAAAAGTCCAGATTAGACTGCTGGTTAAAATCTGAGCAGGTTTTGCATTTGATCTTAGCGAAATATTTATTTACAAAAAGGCAAATAAAAAAAAGAAATGAGACGTGTCCACTTGTTACCTGTGCGTATTTTGCGTCAGGATCTAAATGCGTCTTATCCACGCCACTGTCTAGTGGAGAGCTCGCTGCAGGGAAATTAGCCCTGTTAAAAGCGCTCCATTCTTCTAGTTTGGCGCTGGAAAAGGGTGGCCTGTCACTAACTGGGGGTGAAACAGACACAGAAGAACAGGAAAGTCAGGAAGGAGTTTTAAGAATTGAAAAGGAGCGACTCCGGCCTGCTGCTGTTCATGCATCCATCAGCCGCAGGTTAGCCCGGTTGCATAATAAACCTCCTGACTTTTTGCACCGAAGCGTGCACATTTGTCATCTCTGCGTCAAGCCCGCGCGCTCTCATGCGTGTGGCTCAGTGTTCCATTAAAATGAAAATGATCCATCTTTTCTTTTATTTATTACTCTGATTTGGAGACGTTGCTCTTATCTCAGATAATAAAAATGTTTAAATGGGTCATTAAGAGATTATGAATGAGAATAAATAATTTGTGTCCTAATTCATTTAGAATTACCGTCAGAATAAATGTTTAGATTAATCTTGCAGACTGGGGTCGAGCTGAACCAGGAACATGCAGGCCAATAAAAACTCTTTAGATTCACTTCCGGATTGTAACGAACATTAAAATGCATGAATGTTATTTTTTCATTAAAAACATTTATGCTAAAAGATGTTCTAAAAATAAGTGCAGGCTTTTAATCGTAGCCAGTGTGTGTTTATAATTAAGTGCGCGCAAAAACTCCAATTCGCCAAAAACGTTATGTCAGAAAGCTCGTGCACGTCTTTATTTGATGACGTTTTATAAATCCTCTATCTACTTTTACAAAAACAAGTTTCCTGCAAATAGTTCTCACATTGTAGAACCCAGCCATCTGCAGAAAGAAACTGCCAAACATCTGCAAATCATTTGGAAAAAGCATAAATTGTTTAGGGAAGTCAGCTCCGCTCCACAACACCATCCTGGCGCTTTATTTGTCCCGTTTAAGGCCGCGTGGTGTTGGGTTTGGGGAGCGGAGAGGAGCCGGGACCCCTGACAGCTCTTCCCCTCCTGCTTCTGGTAAACACGCTCCCAGAAAACCCCCCTCTCACACCACCGAGCCGACCATTAACACTGATTTATCCCGGATCCGGTTTCACTGTTTCCAAAACATTAGCCGTGTTTGAGCGGAGCGATCCGGGCCTTTTACCTGCATGTGTCACGGTGTGTGCACTACAAACACGAGCAGCTCTGGAGCAGCTTTACGCAAAATGGCACCGCTAATAACCTGAACACCACTTGATCTTAACCCTTCTCCTGCAAAACCATCTGTTTCCTGCTTTTTTAAATCAGTATCCGCAGGCAGGTCTGCCCCTAACAGGCCTGGGAGTTTTTAATCAGCTTTTCTTTAAATAAATAAGGAAGTTAGAAGCTCATTTTTCTTTAAACACACACACACACACACACACACACACACACACATTCTTGCACGCAAAGTGGTTTAAATGTGCAATAAAGAACCGGCATTGCGCAGCCATGCTTACTTTGTTGTTCTGTAATAGACCGTATCCCCAGAATATCTGTTACAGAGTGCGAGGAGGGCCATATCCTGTGCATGGCCATGTGTCCGGGGAGGGTGGGCATGCCGGGGGGAGTGGGCACTTTGGAGGCCGGGTATGAGTACAAGTGGTTGTAGGGTAACGTGGGCTGTGGCGGTGGGTGAGGCGGCTGTTTGCCCGACTCGAACTGGCTCTGCTGGGACAGATTCCCGATCTTGTTCCGGAGGATCCGGCTGATGGAGCTGACGGAGGGCAGGTTGAACTTGTCACAAACCCCGTCCGCCAGTAACCGATCCCGGATCTCCCAGGCAAAAATCCCCGGGTCTCTCTGCTTGTAGGTCCGTATGTGTTTGACCACAGTGGGTGTGGTGACCCGCGGCTTGCTGCCTCCGATGGCTCCCGGGAGGATGGAGCCGGTCTCGTTGTAGCGGGCCAGGATCTTGCTGACGCAGCCGTGGGACACGCGTAGCTGCCGGCTGATGTCGCAGGGTCGAATCCCGAGCTGGGCCAGCTCCACGATCCGGAGCCGGATGGCGTTGGGGAGCGGCCGGCCGTTCACGAAAACCCCACCGAGCTGGTTCACCTCACCGAAGGCTGGTTCTGGTGCGCAAAACAAACACAAGCGTCAGACACAAGACACACACACACGCACACGCACACACACACACACACACACACACACACACACACACACACTTACTTCTAAGTACATGTAGATACTTTTAGGCATAAAAAATAAAGTAATTACATTTTTGTAGTACAATAATCTGATGTAAATATCCAAATCAAACCCATCACTATCTTCATAATGAGAACTTCTAAGTTGGACTTGGTGAGTTTCTTAGCTGAAAACCACACATCCACAGCTGTGCGCATTCAGTGCTGCGCGCCACACGGATGTCCTGCGCTCGCTGCCAAAAACTCGTGCGTAAATGTTCCCAAATAATCCACTTTCCTGCTCTAATCCCGTCAAAAACTTCCCATATCCCTCACCATCCTGATAAATCTCTGAGCAGCTGCTGCATCCCTGTCAAGAAGAGAGAAAAAACTCAACTCCAAGTTGGAACTCACCCATCGTGTTACAGCCGCCGAGGAAGAAAACGGTGTCCGCTTTGTGCCTCCTCCGTGGATCCAGCCCAGCGTCCAGCGTGTCCGCCGTCCGAAACCTCGTTCAAGAAAAAAAAAGTCTTCTTGTGCGACCAGGAACAAGAAGGAATTATTTCTCTTTCTGTTTCCTGCAGGCACCGGAGACTGGCTTTACATTTCAATCTGCTAAGGAGGCCGGGCTTGAGAGGAGAGCGCGCCCTGGTTGGACGGCGCGCGCCATCTGCGCTCAGCTGCTGCTGCCATTGGAGGAAAAGTTAGACAAGACAAGTCAACAAGGATGACCCTCCCCTCCCTCTTCTCACTGCCTCACCTCCTCCCAAAAAGCTCCAGGATAAGATTATTGAGACAGATTGAATGCACATTTGATTGAATATGCAGATTTTCACTCAGAATTTTAAAAAGAGCGTCTATCTGTCATCATCATAAATACTTTAACATGTTTTTGCAGAAAAGCTGCATTATTTACTAAATCCTGACACCAAATATCGGATTCGCAGATTTTTAAGAATTCTTTTACAATAAAATATTAAAGGGAGTGACTTCTGCTATAACTGCGACATTTTGGCTGAAAAAACGAAGGAATTGTTCATTTGTAGAAACAATTTTAAATATAGGATTTTATTATATTTCTATTTGTACCCGTTTTGTTTCAATTTACGCACCAAGTCAAGCGAGTTTGGTTTGGTTGGTGCGTTCAAGTTCACTAAAAGCAGATGCTTCATGGGAGAAACTCAAATGCATCAGAATTTGGTTTATTTAGTATTTGTGGAGGAGAAAAAATAAAAAAGCAGGATTGAAGCAGGAGATTTGGGTCCATTTATTAATGCAACATTTAGATATTCACCTGCTTCACGCCTCCAAAATAAATGATTTGCATCAACTCATATCAGTCTCAGATTATAGGCGGCGCGTGGAAAATCTGCAGACTTTTATTTGAATAAAATTATATATTTTTTATTTTTAAAACTTTACCCCAGTGCCCTCTGACGTACAGACTTAACTTCCTGCTGAAACGCCACTTGTGCGTAATAATGAAGATTTGTTTCCTCCCGAGCCAGACACACACACACACCCTGACTTTGCACCTTCACTTTCTCCCCGCCGTGCCACATGCTTCAGGTTATCTCCTGTCATATTTTATTTAAAGGCCGCGGCGCGTGACTGACCTTCATCTCGTGGTCTAAAGGGATCAGCCTGCAGGGGAACATCAAACGGCTCTCCCGCACAATTAGGAATATTGTTGAAAAGCTCTGCAGACATGAAACACCACGAGGAGCCGAAACGTACACATTCATGGGTATTTGTTCCAGCACGCGCAGCTCTGTGGGCTGCAGACTGGAGGTTGTGATTACCTTTCCCACCTATATCCAGGAGGACGTCAGATGTGCGTAAATTAGGATTTTTTCCCCTGTTTTTGTTTACATTCAGGCTTGTTTCCTTTTTTTTTATTTACACCCCTCCAACCTGCCCACCCCACTCCCCGCGTCCATGTTTACGGGGAAACGTGCTCAGCTTGTTTCCACTGAGGTGAAACAACAAAAGGGGTCAAAGGTCTCTGCTGGCTGCTCCATCTTTACGCACCTTTGCTTCTGCAGGCGCGTGAAGGTGCTAATGTTTATCTGTTTAAAGCTTCGCTGCAACCTGGAAATAATAATAATAATAAGTTATGGTTTCTGATATTATTATTATTATTATTATTATTTATTACCAAAAGCCAGTTAGTTTTGAACAGAAAATACATTT
Organism: Aphyosemion australe; assembly: GCA_006937985.1. Classification (NCBI taxonomy): domain Eukaryota; kingdom Metazoa; phylum Chordata; class Actinopteri; order Cyprinodontiformes; family Nothobranchiidae; genus Aphyosemion; species Aphyosemion australe. The sequence goes on from SSNS01000053.1 coordinate 1,034,093, forward strand.
TTTTATGTTAATATGTGTCTCCGACTTTTCACGTGTTTCCCAGAGTTTTTCTTGGCGTTGCTGTTTTCGACTTCTCCATCCTACTCACCGGCCTGAATTGTCCCTGCTGCCCCTGAAGGCATCATCTCACCTGTCGGACAGGTAACGGACTCCGAGCTGCGCAGATGCTGCTAGTTTTTGCGCTTTGGTTCTCCTCGATCAAGCATTTATCTGTCAGTTTTTTAATTAAATTTTTTATTTTATTTTACTTCTGCAGAACCAAATCAAAGTCTTATGTCACTGATAACAGATCTGTAAAAAGGATGGAATGAACTTTTATGATTCTTATCGTGATCAGACCAGAGAAGTTATTTTGTCTGTAACTTTTTGCTCCACAGCGAAACTTAGCTGCAAATTCTTTGGACCCTGCAGCAAAGTTCAGCTGCAACAACTTGAGTTATTCAGCATCTTTTTGCTCTAAGTGTTTAAATGGGTACATTTGAAACGTTTAAATATGTTTTTAATCCTAAATCCTGATTTAGTCTCAGTTCATTTATTCTCCTTTAAATGATTCCATGAGTCAAATTAATTCTAAACACATCTTTGTCATTGTTCTTACCTGCTGATTCAAACATGATAAATAATCTGATCAAAAGTTGAGATGACGTCAGTTCTGAGGTGTTTTCTTATCCACGTTTAGTTTTTCCATTTCCCGGTTTTCGACAAGTAAAGACACGAAGAAGCAGCACATCCTGGTTCTCGTGTACATTTTGGGTCAAACTGCGTTTCCCACTTCCTGACAGACTGGAATATTCCTGATCGAACCAACTGGCGCAAATCCCCTGCAGGTTTGATCTGATCATTTATGTCATTTAGTTGTTTTATAAACTGGTTTCTGCATTGCAACAATCAAATAAGAACTCCTGCAACCTGTTCAAGTTCAACTCTGTTCCGCCTTTTCAAAAATGATTTCTAATAAATACTAAAATCAAGAAAATTTCAAAGCACAGCAAGATTTTCACATAAACAAAACAATTATTTAATAAATTAATAATTATTTATTAAAATAATAAACGTCTTAGTAAACCAGTATTTAGTTTAAAAATACTTATAGGAAATAGAAAAAAGCGAAATATTTCCTGATTCCCGTTAACAGACTTCTTTTATAATAAATTAATGAATAAAATTGACTTATTATTATTATTAGCATTATTATTAATATTATTACCATTAGTAATAATAATTTATTTATTTATTTATTTTTTATTATTATTATTATATTCATGCTGGCACAGTTTATCACAGCTTTGTTCAGCCGCATGATCACACACGTCCGATGAGCATAAGCTATTAAAATAATAATAATAATAATAATAATAATAATAATAATAATAATAATAATAATAGTAAAGAAACTGTAGCTATATATGAATCTTCAGGATTCCGAGCGCAGAAACCATCCGAGCTGTGAGAGAAACAAATGGCTCCCAGTTGCCGGTTTAATGTTCCCAGTATGATCCTGTGGGAAATCCAAGTCACCACTAATGACTTATTACTGGGACGCGCAGTGATTTCTTATTCAAAAGCTGTAGAGGGCTGTCATCTCCCGAGTGTCCCCGGCGGGACTCAGAGAGGGGAAAAGTTTTAGACCGGAAGTGTTCTTCATAAAGCTCCATTAGTTTATTATTAAGCAGAAGAATCTAATCAGATTGAAGAGTTGATATGGGCTTTAGCCGGCCGCCTTTAAACACACACACACACACACACACACACACACACACACACACACACACACACACACACACACACACACACCAACCTCTGCAGCCTGGACACCTTTAAGGTTCTCCCTCTGGACCGGACCGGGACTCCAGCGCGGCCTTAATGAGGACGAACGCAGGTTAACGACCTATATTCATGTTTCAGAAGCCGGCTGTGCGCCCTGCGCACAGACCCGCTAGGAGCCCATATTTACGACACTTTTACGCATACATCACTTTGACATGTCTGGCACCTGGCGTCCATTAGGAATAAACGTCCCATCCCGCCTTCATTTGGACCGCTCCCGAAGACAGGAGGGACATAATAAATGGACATTTTGACCTTCACTTGCGGAGACTGCGTGTTGATACAGAAACACGCAGCCGCTTGATGCGCTGTTGTGGAGTCACCTGCACGAGACTTTTTGGAGTTTACCTTTTCTCATCCATTATGATCCTGACGCGTCATCAGTGACGTTTGGGTGCAAAAACGGTCTGAGGGTTATTAGAAATTACTGAGATGATGGTTTAACCCGCATGGACACAGTCATCACACACACACACACACACACACACACACACACACACACACACACACACACACACACACACACACACACACACACACACACACACGCACACACACACTATGTTTTATTTAATTAACAGCGTCTGGGAAATAAACCCATGGGGAAAAAGAATGAGTAGAATTGTAAAACCTTCTCTGAAGTCTCTTTGAGGCGTTTCCCCGATTTGGAAAACTAAAACGACTCACCACACCGTCCTAAACTTTGAGTTCTCCTCATTTAAAAATCATTTTTGTGTCCTGTGCTGTGAAAATTAACCAAAAGTTTCAACCCACTCAGTTGATCTCACTGTTCCTGTTGGTTTCATGCTCTGAAGGTCACTCATGAGCTGGGTTGGTGTCAAGACGCTAGTTTTACAAAGCAGTGGCGCCATCTGGTGGATACCAAGGTAAATCATATTGGAAACTCATTCATGCATTTGCTTGTTGGAGCGCTTCTGTTAAAGGAAGAAAATCTCATAATAGTCAGTGGTGAAAAAAAGACAAAATAAGATTAGAAATGAGAGTAAAAATGTAAAAAGGTAAACACTGAAAAAGACAGAATTGACAGAAACAGCAACATGAAGAGAAGCCAGTGAGGAAGAAGGAGGTCTCAAAGTCAGCCCAACCAATGAGGTTTCAGCTGCTTTTTAAAGGAGACCACTGAGTCCACTGATCTCAGGCTCAGGGGGAGAGAGTTCCAGAACTGTGTCTGTGTTGAGGATGTGAGGTTACAGGATTGTATTTGTATAAATTATATTAATAATAATTAATAACAACACACCCAATAGTATAGTCAAACTCTATAAGAGTTAGAGCTGTATAAATCTGGTAATCACTTTTGACGTGTGTGTGTGTGTGTGTGTGTGTGCGTGCGTGTGTGTGTGTGTGTGTGTGTGTGTGTGTGTGTGTGTGTGTGTTGGAGTTGTGCACCCTGGCTTGTCTTGAGCACAGGCAAGGGGGTCCTCAAGGAAAAAAGATGGGCACCCACTGGGCTAGATGGCCATCTCCGATTGCTTTAAGGCTAGAAGAAAATCTTCAAGCTGTCAAATGCTAGATGACATGTCCAAGCAGCTAAAGGCTAAAAGACAATCTCCAAACAGCCAACAGCTAACCACCTGCAAACACCTAAAAGCGGGACGATCATCTCCAAACAGCTAAAAGCTAGAAGACCATGTCCATGTGCCTAAAGGCTAGATGACCATTTCCAAGCAACTAAAGGATAGATGATCCTCTCCAAGAAGCGAAAGCCTAGAAGGCCATGTCCAAACTATTAAAGGCTAGAAGACAATCTAGCTAAAGGATTAGAGTTGCAACGATTAACCTCGGAGTGAAACACTGCAGTTAATCCACCATTAAGTCTTCCACCTGAAACAAATACATATAACAGATAGACCCGCATAGACAAAACCAGAGCTGGGACGAGGTTCATGGCAGAAGCAGTGACAACCACCAGGACTACTCTATATCCACCAAAGCGCTTGAATGGGTCAGAACCAAACATGCGTCTATACTGAAGAGTTCTTCTATGAGCCATGATCCAAATGCTGTTTAGTGTCTGGAACAAGGAACCATTCAGACCTGAGACAGGTGGAAGTTCTCTTTTCATGTAAAAGAATAACTTTTATCCAGGTAAATCTGTTTCCCTGTAGCCACATGCAGCTCTGTTTACATTTAAACTGACTAGAGGTCAGAGGTGTTTAAAACGTTTTATCATCCAAATGTGTTTCAGTTATTTTAACTCAGCATTTTATCATTTAGTGGATCATGTCATTCATATTATCTCATTGCTTTATGAAGCATCTCTCACTTCCTCACAAGGCTCTAAAAGCTTCACCATCAGTTCAAACACAAAGGTAGAGTTGGTGCAGATGGACGTTCCTCATGTGCTGCAGACGCTAAACTCCACCCAGAGGTGGTGACTGACCTGAAAAGGTCCAGCAGAGGGACAAGGAGGGGAGCCTGTCTGTTGGTGTTGGTCCTGCAGAGGACGACCGAGAAGAACTCAGAATTAGGAGCTTGTTGCCATCACAACTGCATCAGTCAGATGTTCAGATTAAATACGTCAAGCTAATGTAAAGAACAAGGTGTTGAATAGATGTGTCAAAACCTGAAAAAACGAATGATTTAGTCCTTTATTCTTGTTATTATACTAAACATCTTAGAGAGGTTTAAAGCTGCTGTTTAAGCCTCACATAGTCCTTTAATTTTCTAGCGTTTCTGCTCCTTGTACACAAAAAATGCTGAAACAAAACTTCTTATAGTAATATTATATTTCAAAAGTCCCACTTTTTTCCATGAATTTCATCCTTTCTGAGATTTAACCCTTTCATTGCCAGGTTTATGATCAAAACCAGAACTGTGAAAACATGGAAAAACATCAAATACTTTTTTATGTGTTATGTCCAGGGGACCTGTTTTGGGGGTGAATTGTTGCTGCCATGGAGTGTCACAAATAGGCATAAAAATAAAATTAGCTCACTTTGTAGTTTTTGTTTAAAGTCATATTTTCTAAAAAAAAAAAAAAGTCACGATTTTAGTCTTTATACACAAAAAAATGCTGAGACAAAACTTCCTCATATAATATTTCATAAGTCCCTATTTGTTTGTTTTATTTTATCCTTGGCTTCAGTCCTCACAAAATAAAATAAAATATTTATGTGTTTCTGAGATTTAACCCTTTTATTGCCAGGTTTATGATCAAAACCAGAAATGTAAACAAATGAAAAAAATTAAATAATTTTTATTGTTATGTCCCTCTTTTCATTTTCAGCTTTCTGGTAGATGGCAGCAAATTTTTATCCAGAACATCCCGGTACATTTCTCCATTCATCCTGCCTTCAATAATATGAAGTCCGCCAGGACCCCTTGCTGAAAAGCAGCCCCACACCGTGATGCTTCCACCCCCAAAAAATGTTGGTATGGAGTTCTTGGGGTGGTGGGCAGTGCCATATCTTCTCCAAACATGGTGTGTAGAATAACAGACAAAAAGTTCCATTTTGTTTTCATCTGACCACACTGTAGTCTCCCAGTAATCCACAGGCTTCTCCAAATGCTGTGTCCAAATTTTAACCGAGCCTCAACATGCTTTTTGTTCAACAATGGGGTCTTGCATGGTCAGTGTGCATGGATGCCATGGCAGTTCAGTGTATTGCTTACAGTTTTCTTTGAAACAACAGTACCAGCTGATGCAAGGTCTTACTGAAGTTCTGCCCGAGTGGTTCTTGGCTCTTGGAGAACTCTCCTGATTATTCTTTGGACTCCTCGGACTCTTTCATGGAGCACCTGATTGTGGCCGGTTTGTGGTGAATTGATGCTTTTTCCATTTCTGGATAATGGCCCTCACAGGAACGTTCAGCATTCTGGAAATGCACCTATAACCACTGCCATCAGAATGCTTTTCAACAATGAGATTATGAAGATCTTGTGAGAGTTCTTTGCTTTTACCCATCATGAAGTCTTTCCTGTTACTCCTGGGTAATAAGAAGCCTTTATAGGCCATCAATTAGGACTAAAGCAGCTGATATCAATTAGTACTGATAGGGGGCGGAGTTTCTCTCTCAATACTGACAGATTTCAGGTGATCTCCTGGCTTTCTATGCCATTTTGCACCTTTTTATCTTCATGTGTTTAATCCTTTTTCCCTGTTTCTTTTCACTTTATTACACATAACTCAATTTATGGACTTAAATGTTTAGATGTCTTTGCATGAATTAAATACTTGAGCTGATGTTGACATGTGCTGGAAATACATCAATAGCCCACTTAGAAATACCCTTACTAATAAAAAATGCTGATGTGTCAAACACTTATTTTCCCTGCTGTATTTTAATGTTGACTGAGCCAAAGAGTTGGTTAAAGAAACCAAAAACGGGCTTGAAAATAATACATTTTAATTACGTCACAAATGTTTGAGTTAAAATGGATCGTTTTGAATTCCATTTCAGTTCTGTGTTGATTAAAACTTGTGGAATGTGTTTAATTTTTCTAATAAAATGTTAGAATAATGGACATTAAAATTAATTCATAAATAATAAAATGATTAAAGTCTGTAATAATGTTCAAAAGTATCAAATCCAACATTCCTAAACACCAAATTTCATGTTAATGGCCTCAAATATTAATAACAGGCTGGGCCAAATTAAAATGGACCCAGAATTTAATAAATTTTTAACTCAGCAGGTTTTATTGTGTTGCTAAAATAATAGAACAGAATTAAAGTTTCAAATAAAAACTTAAAGAATAAAATCTAAATCAAACATTAGTCTCCATGAATGGAGACAACAGGTCTAAACAAAAGCTCATTTAAAGAAATTACCTTTAAAGTATAGTTTCAAAGCCTGAAATGTAACTTTTTTCACCTGCTGATTAACTGTGATTCCTTTCATTTTAATTCATTCTTTAATTTGTTTGGTATCAATTCTGAACGTTTGCCCCACATTAGCACACAAACACCAAAATAGTTTCCCACATTCACCAAATAATCCAAGTAAATGATTCATTTTCATCATGCTGCAGGTTTTATTCATTCATCAGAACAAAGCTTTTATTAAATCTGTTTATAAATGTGTTTTTTTCTATTTGTGACACTTTATAAACCAAAACATCCTCACTGATTTTTCTGTTTTGTCGCCCCTTAAAGAAAATCTCACTGAGGACTTCTTATGTGACACAATAGCGCTTAAACAAACCTGACTTCTTGACTCGTGCACCAAAATGCAGCTGCTGCATAGAGAGAGAGAGAGAGAGGCTGCCAACCATCTCTCTCCCCTGCACCCCCCCCCCCTTCTCCTGAATGCTAATGTTATTTACAGGAGGGACAGGGAGGGGGAGGAGCTAAGAGGCTGCAGCAGGTGCAGCTGAGACTCTGAGGGTCATTGTGGCTGTTTAAACACTCAGACTGGAGCCAGATAAAGATCTGATGGATGCATCACTTTCACTTGTTTACTGAGGCTCACATGTTGACTTCAGGGACACCCTGGAGTCTGAGGAGCAGCACTTTGTTTCATTTGATCTAAAATACTGAAGAAATGTAAACGTTTTGGGGCCTAATCAGTGTTCAGTGTATCCTTTGTGCACCTGGAAGCTGCTGTTGATGGTATACTTAACCCCTATGTGTCTGATCATAAAATAATATATTTGTTTGTCAAAAACACACTTTAACCTGAACACAGACTAGATTTATTCTGCATGTTCAGTGGTTTTAACTAAAGATCAGTTTTGACCCAGTCTGTCTTCAATTATTTTCATGTAATAAAATAAAATTTTGAGTTTTAACCAAAACGTCCAATTTACAAAATGTTCCAGAATCTATTGTTGGCAAAAAAAAAAAAGTAATTAAACAATTATTGTGTCTGCATGGGAGGATTTCATTCTGTTTAACTCAGATCTGTTAAATAGATTTTATTTCAAGGATTTTAAATTTAACAATAAATTTAGTATCACAATTAAATATTATTTGTTTATGAATTGCTCAAGAACACATGTTTATTTTCTGTGTCCTATTCTAATTTCATAAAGCCAACATAACATAATTCAATCACAGCTGATTTTTACCTAAGTTTTTCATTTCAACCCTGCTTAATTATTGCAGCTTTAACTTTGGACTCTGGTCAATTTAAATATATTTTGGGTAGAAATCCTGATCCTGCTGATTTGGCTTGGTCTCAATCTGGCCGGATTTGGAGCTTTTCTCCTATTGGAACCATTAAAGAGGTTTGAGTGAAGTGGATCCAAATCTGACACTGGTTAACAAAATAATCCAAAAACGCAGCAGCAAATACCCTTAAAATATTCAAAAATACATTTTAGTTTTATTGTCTAAATCTAAATAAAATCACACAGAGAAAATAATCTGATCTTATAATTTATGATAGAAACAAGAGATTATTATAACACCGCCTCCCTAAAAAACTTGATATCTGGAAATATTTATTTAATTTTTGAGAAAATATCTATTCTCCACTTAAGAATTAAAAACAAAAATAAAGTATTGATTTGCCTCCAGAATGAATTGAGAGAACATTAATGTGACCTGAGAGATGAAACGTTTATAAATCTCAAAGTTAAAGATGAAAATCTTTAACAGCGCCGGATGAGAGTCAAATACCAACGTTAAATACAGATTAAATCACACAAATCCTCCATATTTGCTTCTTTGACGGACTGAAGCTGCAGGTCTGAGTCTCAGACTCCAGGAACCCTGGGAGAAAAATGTCCACTTGGCTGAGGAGGGACAGGAATGGAGATGTGAACAACAGAGTAAATATTTGGCAGTGGAGAGCTCTTGGAGCTGCGGAGGGCCACTCTGGCTGAAGCCCGCGGGTGTTAAATAGATTAAGGAGCTGCTGGCTCATTGTGGGAAGAAATTCGCGCTCTTTGGACGTGACTTTCTCTTTGCTTTTGCGTGTTTTCGCTCTCCAATCGAGTGGCCTCTTCAGCAAACCTGCAGCACTGTAATCCGCTGCTGTTTGTCTGCGCGTAAAGGAGGCTCCGCGCGTGTCTGCTGACGGCCGGAGGCGGTTTGGTTTGTTTGTTTTCTTCATAAAAACAAAACAGAAACACGTGATGGGAGAATCTCAGCAGCAGCAGCAGAGGCGAAGCGGGGCTGCAGGATCTGGAGCTCATAAAACAAGTCACCGACTTTGCTGAAGTGTGAAATCTAAACGGACTTTAATGCGTCTGGAATCACGCGCGTCATATTGCTGCGGCCTATACGAGACGCGGAGCAGATAGTGGCCCGGGTCCCATTCAGCTCCATTCAGAACCATGACAACACAGAACAAGCTGAGATTTATCCCGCTGAGTTAAAGCACATTGTGTCGGGGCGTCAATCAGCCATTATTACGCCACTGAACAAATGCAAAATCTTGACTGGAACAAATGCTTCCAACGCGGGGCTACATTTCCCCCCTTTGTTCCCCTCCTCTGGTTGGCATGTATTGGTGTGCCCCCCCCCACTCTCGTCCGACCACCCAGGAAGACTGGGGAGGCAGATCCACCAGCTCTCTCCTCCCCGGTCCTCATCCACCTCTGGAGTGGATGAGGGTCCATATCAGTATCACAAACCGGAGAGAGGAGGGAGGACCATCACAGCAGAACCGATCCACTTTGATGGGCTGGGAATATTCCAGTTGGCTCACCTAAAAAAATAAAATATATTTTAAAGGGAAATACATAAAGTTGGTTAATTTACAAGGCGCAGCGTTTATAAACTAGGTGGCCATTGATGATTCGTTTGACCAACTAATGAAATCTTGGGAGATCGATCACTGTCAGAAAAGGTGGAGGGGCTCGATGGGAGGAAAGGAAAGATCATTTTATAATTGATGTTTTATGGAAAGTGTCAAATAACCGGTTTAGAGGAAAATGAACAGAAAACAAACAATTTATATTTTTTACAAATTTTGATTTTGTTCCAAAAAGAAAATCGAAATCAAATGAAATCAGAAATGCAAATTCGGACAACTTTGGTCAAATTTTAAGCCTCAATCCTCTCTTATTAAAGCGTCAGATGGTTATTCTGACACCAAATATTGTTTAAGGGGGTGAAATCATGACGTAAGAGTTTGTTTTAATATGAAAGCACAGTCTCAAGAATTAAAAAGGTTTGTTTTTGTTTAACGCCTCATAAAGGTCCGAACTCGTCGCGCATTAGAGGCGCATTAGTTAAACCAACTCTCGGGCTAATTGCTCACTTTGTATGCAAATATTGGACACGTTGTTTGGACAAGGGAGGGTGGGGGTTCGGGTGGAGAGGGGGGGGGGGGGGGATGATGGGACAGGCTCTGTTGTCAGTTGCCACCCAAGACGTGATTCAGCTCCAACAATCACCATTATCTGTTCCTCAGTGCGACGATACGGGACGAATCTGTAATGATGACGAGTGTTTCCTCGGCTCTTTGTTGAGTCCACACCCAGTGATCATTATTCAGGTACCGGGCGGAGGACCAGGCTTTAAAACGCGCAGCTCGGTGCGCGCGCTACTGTTTGGACAGCGCGTAAAGTGGAGCGTCTGTTGGGTTCACTTTCCTGTTTGCTAAACAAACCCGGACTGAGTCCAGATGACTGCGCCGCCTAGGTTCAGCTTTTCCGTCCGGAGCATCCTGGACCTGCCGGAGCGAGATGCGGAGGCGGCGCCGCGCTCCTCCTCGGTGTTCTCCTCCTGCTCCTCCAGCTCTCCATCCTACAGCCACTGGATCGACTGCGACCAGAGTCCGTGTTTATGTAAGAATCAAACATCCTTTTATCTCAGCAGGTGGAATAGAGATCTGTGCGTCATTATTTCATAAACGCCGGAATAAAGATTCCATTGATATTTATATATATTCATTACTAAAGATTTATTTTTCCTTCTGCAGCTTCTGATGAGGGCCAGTTCGGAACCTCCCCGGACTCAACCAAACCGGACGAGGCCTGCCTGGACTCGGAGCCGGACAGGAGCAAGAAGAGCAAGAAGCGCCGCGTCCTGTTCTCCAAGGTCCAGACCCTGGAGCTGGAGAGGCGCTTCCGCCAGCAGCGGTACCTGTCCGGTCCGGAGCGAGAGCAGCTGGCCCGAATCCTGAGCCTCACCCCGACGCAGGTGAAGATCTGGTTCCAGAACCACCGCTACAAGATGAAGAGAGGCCGAGCGGAGGACGCGCATTTGGACATAGAGATACCGCCGCCTCCGCTGCTGCGCCGGGTCGTTGTTCCGATTCTGGTCCGGGACGGGAAGCCTTTCCATCCCTGTTTACTCGACACAGAGAAGGCTGGTTGCTCTCCTCCCTCTCCGGTGGTCCCCTTCCCCCTGGCCTTCTCCCCCCTCCAGCACCCCTCCAGGTACCAGCAGCACTTCCCGGCAGCGGCGGCCTCCAGGTTCGCCTGGAGGGACTTTTGGAGCGACTCGGTTCCGTTACGTTCCTTCAAATGAAGCCCTTGTGTAAATAAACATTTAGAATGGCATCAGATGTTTTCTAAATATTTTGAGCTACTTAAAATTTTTGATTGAAACATATTTTGCACATTTCTGTTGATATTTTATGTGTTTGATGGAGCAGCGAGTTGGATTTTTTATTTCTTTATTTGTATAAATAACTTTTGTGGAGTTTAGACCCAAGCAGAAAAACACTTTAGTCTGTGGAGGAAAATGAATGTAGTTTGTTGTTTTTATGGAGATGTTTTTAAAAAGTTTTAAAACGTTTATTTTGTGGAAAAAATATTGATAAATCTGATATTTGAATAAAAACGTGTGATGTGTTTATTGGAACTTGATCAGGATGGGGACGTTTTCAGATTTTGATATTTAAATCAAATGTTTTTGCACAACTTTATTTTGAAATATAACAACAAATTGATCTTAATCTGTTTTTTATATAATCAGAAACATTTCTGACTTTTAAAAGCTCAGGAGGCCTTCTGTTAAGTGTTTAATGAACTTATTTTGCTCCTAAAAGCTGAACCAACATGCAGAATGAGAGGATTTAGTTAGTAAACATTAGAGTCTGCAGCTGATTTAGATTTTTGAGGAAAGTGCAGATGTGTGAAAATCATTGGGTCATTTTTTATTAGAAGATAAGTTTTCATAAAGTTTGCAGAAGCAGGTAAAGGGCCTGTGTGTGTGTGTGTGTGTGTGTGTGTGTGTGTGTGTGTGTGTGTCCTTTCACGCCCCCTCATGATGTTGTTTGCTCGTCCTGTGACCCCGCAGCCCGTCGTCCCTGTCACCTGGCCCTTTGTCCCCGTCCCTGGGGCCACCTTGTCCCACATATGGAGGGGACTGACCGAACCCCTCAGCGAGCCCCATCTCCCCTCAAACGTGCTGTTTTGTGCGGGTGTGCACCCCCCTGAAAGGACCATTGTCCCTCATCCAAAGAGTCTGAGACAAAATCTTTAGTGTTTCGGTCCTCGTGATGTTTAATCAGTCCCCGCGACAAATTTATGAGGTTAAACAGCACAATGGTGTTTTAGAGCATCTCGGGGGTTTAAGGGTGACAAAGACGGGCTTTTAGGGGTTGCCCTTGGTTTTTAAAGTTGGGTAGAAGGATTGTGTGAATGGGATGGGCTCGTACTGGTCTGCACATCCTTTAGTTTTACTTACTGGGGCCCCTTTTAGGATAGGTGCACATAACGTGGGCCACAGGAGGAGTTCTGGTCCAGAAGCAGCTTTTATATTAAACTCATGATCATGTTTGCTTTTATCGGACTGAATTGAACCAAAATAGGCAATAAAATACTTTTTGATTCCTTCCCCCATTTGGAAACACTTTAGGTTCTTTTGGAAGTTTTTTTATATGAAAACAAAGACTTCTGATGTATTTCATCTAAAACTTTCAATGGAAATTGAATAAAATTAGTGGCATTAATTAGAGAAACAAGGAATTAAAAACTAATGGAAAAAAAACAAAAGTTTATTTTAATTATAGAGGCAAAACTTCATTTAGCAGCTGATTGAGAGTGCAGATAAAAGTTTAAACTCTGTTTTAAACAAAGGGCCAATTTCTTGCTAAGGTTATAAAAGCTACATGAAATAACAATAAAATCTCCTCATTCTTTTACATTTTAGTTGATTATTTAAACAAATATCTGTCTATTATCTCAGCATCATTCTGTGCAACTTAAAATATTTAAACCCTTGTTTATTATGTTAAATATTTTATTACAATCATCCAAAAATGTTGTTTTGACATCTCAGCTTTTATCCTCCTATAGACGAGATCATAAATCACAAATATCTATTATTATTACAGTTAAATGTTATTTGAACACACTTGTCACTAAAAATAAACTTTGAGGAGTTTAATGTGCCACACTTCCTGTTTAGTGTTGCTGCAGTTGGAATAAATAAGACTCCAAAGTTAGGAGGGCACCTATTTGGGTCCTGAAATCATCTCCACAAATAGCCTAATTACAACATTTACATTTATTAGCAGATTTATGACAAAGGTAAATGGATACCATATGAATAAGATAGGGAGTTGTTTCTTCTTTAGGGTCACACATCTCGGGTTATTTTGTGGCTCAGAAGTTGAAAAGTTGAACAATAGAAAACAGCTGATGTAGTAAATCATGTCATCAGAGCTGGAAGCTGTTAAAGTAAATATTTTGACAATTTTCTTCACTTTTCATGTTGGCTCAGTTGATCCACTCCATTATAAGTGCAAAAGTACTGCTTGATCAGCACCAGACGTTTTAGAATTAATTCTCTGCATGTTATAGATAAAAAATTCCCATCTCACCCTCCACGGGTGGTCTCATCCTTCCAAGCTCCGGTCCTCTACCAGAGGCCTGGGAGCTTCAGGGTTCTGGACTGAGATGTCTGATGTTTTCCTGGGATCTGCTTTAGCCACTCCTCCAGTCTGGGGGTCACTGCCCCGAGTGCCCCGATGACCACGGGCACCACCGATGTCTTCACTCTCCAGGCTTTCTCAAGTTCTTCTTTGAGGCCCTGGTACTTCTCTAGTTTCTGGTGTTCCTTTTTCCTGATGTAGCATCACTCGGTATTGCCACATCAACCACATCAGCTGTCCTCTGTTGTTTGTCCACCAATCAATCAATCAATCAAGCTTTATTTATATAGCACTTTACACACACAAAGTGACCAAAGTACAGCACATGGTAACAAAACCACAAAAAGGACACAATGCCAAGAGAAAATTTCAATTAAAACAAACATCAATGATAAAAACAGCCTGAACCACAATGTCCAGTTGGTTCGCCATCACCATTTTGTCGGTCTGGATCTGAAAGTCCCACAGGATCTTGGCTCGCTCGTTCTCTACCACCTTAGGGGGTGTTTCCCACTTTGACCTTGGGGCTTCCAGTCCATACTCTGCACAGATGTTCCTGTACACTATGCCAGCCACTTGGCTGTGGCGTTCCATGTGTGCTTTCCCTGCCAGCATCTTACACCCTGCAGTTATGTGGTGGATTGTCTTAGGGGCCTCTTTGCATAACCTACACCTTGGGTCTTGTCTGGTGTGGTAGATCTTGGCCTCTGTTGCTCTGGTGTTCAGGGCCTGTTCCTGTGCAGCCATGATGAGTGCCTCTGTGCTGTCCTTCAGACCAGCTCTTTCTAGCCATTAGGATTTCTTGATATCATCCACTTCAGTAATCTGTCGGTGGTACATCCCATGTAGGGGTTTGTCCTCCCATGATGGTGTTTCCAGCGCCTACTCCTCTGTTCGCCATTGTCTGAGACATTCACTGAGCACGTCATCTGTTGGAGCTTTGTCCTTGATGTACTCATGGATCTTGAATGTTTCATCATGGACAGTGCCTCTCACACTCACTAGTCCTCGGCCTCCTTCATTAAAGTACAGTCTCAGGGTGCTATATATATATATATATATATATATATATATATATATATATATATATATATATATATATATACATTATAAAGCAACTATTCAAAAGCAAAGCCAAAGGGAAAGCATGCATACATGGGGAAAAAAAGTAAGATAAACGTCTTGGGTTAAATTAGAAAAAGTCAGATTGCAAACTGAGAAAACCCACTGTGATCTTCTCTCTCCACTAGATGGTGCAACAACACTCTGTATCACCATGGAGACCCTCTGATCCTCCTCATGACCCAGGTGGAGGGAGCTTCTGGTCCACAAGGGGCCGTGCTCCACTGGAGGAAGAACTTCAATTTAAAAACTCCTGCAAAGCTGCAAAGGTGGTCTGGTAATGTCATGTGACATCACGTTTCCTGATGTTATCCTCTTGTTTTTGTGATGAAGACCTCAGCAAGCTGGATTAAATATGATTGGTTGTAATTACAGGAGAACAATTTTGTTGCTTGGTTTTGAAACCTGAAAATCAAAAGTTTGTTTTTCTTCACGTTTTATTTTTTATTTTTATTTTATTTGTATTGCTTTTTTTATTATTTATTATTATTATTATTATTATTATTATTATTATTATTATTATTATTATTATTATTAGTAGTAGTAGTAGTAGTAGTAGTAGTAGTAGTAGTAGTATTTATTATTATTTTTTGCTCTTTAGAACAAAAACTATTTTGGGAGATTTTTCAGTGCAAATACGAAATAAGACTTTAGCAGCTTAATTAGTGGGAAATTTAAGATACTTTGTCCAAATATTTGTAAATATTTCATTTGTGAGATGGACATTTTGAACCTTTTGGATAAATAATAATAATAATAATAATAATAATAATAATAATAATAATAATAATAATAATAATAATAATAATAATAATAATAATAATAATAATAATATGTAACAGTTTTGACTTTTTGGTCAAAAATCCACATTTTTTGTATTTTAATGTTTGAAATATTTCTTTTATTTTTAGGTCAGGTGCGTCCCCCTGCACACCCTGACAATCAAAAGGTCAAACATTTTCGTCATCAAACTTTTATTTATGTAATAATCGGTTGTATTTTCCTCTAAAACAACAACAATGAAAACGGCTTAGAGTCCTGAAAACAGCCTCCTCGGTCTAATCGTTCCCGTTTCCGGTGGATTAGATCACGCACCCATCAGTTCCCGAAACAACGCAGCCTGGATCACCGCAGCTCGCTTGTTTCATTCCCGCCTCTGTCTTAGTGTTCTCATTATTCTGCGGAATTAGCCGCAACATTTGGACTAATTGGCGCTAATTGGTCTTAATAAGTGTGCGGCGGAGCGGAGGGAAAGGTGCTGATTTAGATGATTAAGGATGTCTTGCTGGATTCTATAATTAAGGAATGCATATGCGAGATTTAGCTGTGCTTTTATTTGCCTTATGTTGTGATGTGTCCTACAGACACTGATTGTAACAATGATTTATCTCAGCTGATGATGATGATTCATTAAACACGCGCTTGTTGTGATACTTTATTTATGAACATGCAGTCCGTCTCTCTCAAACTCACTGATCTGCATCACTGGATCCCGGTTTGCAGCGCGTGCTCGATGATGGGGAGGAAACAAATCAAAAGTTAAGAACCTGCAGTCAAACAGACCATAGTGTTGCTGCTGAGAGCTGCTCCCACCATAGAGAGTAACATTAACCTGCAACCACAGACGCTGTTAGGGCTCTAAAAACACAAATATTCTATTTATTATTATTATTATTATTATTATTATTATTATTATTATTATTATTATTATAATTATTATTATTGTTGTTATTATTTCAGCCTTAATCAGTCATGAGCGCATGTTTTAGTTCTGGATGCCTCAATTACTTTAATTTCGTTGTACATTCGGGTATTCTATTCTATTCTATTCTATTCTATTCAGGTTATTTTGGTGTTTCATGTTTTCTCATCTTAACCTTTTTAAAAACTATTTTAGTCCTTCTGCCTTCAAAACTTTACTGAAATAATAAAAAAATCATAAAAAAATGTTTCCTTATCCAAATAATAATAATAATAATAATAATAATAATAATAATACACTAATATTTCTGCCTTGCATTTTTCCAAAATAATTTAAAAAATACATGTAGCTAAATATGACCTTAAGGTTTAGGGCAGTTTGCTCCCTAAAAAACATCCACATCATTATTATTATTATTATTATTATTATTATTATTAATAATAATAATAATAATAATAATAATAATAATAATAATAATAATAATAATAATAATAATGTGTGTTTTTTATTCCTCTGATTTGGGTGAAACTCAAATCTTCTGCAGCATTAAGATGCTTCTCAGGGCTACCTGGCCTCGTGCTGCAGGAGAGGAGCTACTTGAACACCGTTAACTTCACATGAGAGCCTCTCCTGCACCAGACTCGATTCCCCCCTCCTACCTCTTTTCTAGTGCACATCTGAATTTTAGGTAGCATCTCGTCCAATGACATCAAAAAGGGGAAAGGAGAAAAAGCAGGGGGGTTAATCATTTACGCAGCCACTTAACACGCGGATGTGTATTTATTTACTTATCAGTATCAGTCATTTTCCCTCCCCGCAAGTGCACTTTTGCATGTCTGAGTACGATAAGGCATAACACAAACAATCCTGCAATCACTGGAGGCCTCTCGTGGCCATTAAAAGTCAGTAGTTCAGCTGAGGAGTGGTTCTCCAACTCTCAAGTCCATATAGGCCTCCTTTTCTTCAAGAGGCCCTCGTAAACATCACTACAGTTAATAAAGTGTATTGTGGTCACTGCAGTCCCGAGGTGCAGCAACAACAAGTCACAAACTCGGCATGCAGCTTCCGCAGCAGCCGGGATGAGCATCGGTGTTGGTGGTGGTGGTGGGAGGGGGGTGGTGTGGGGGGAGCACATGTCTTCTAAGTGAAATTACGCGCAGAAAAAAAAGAAGAAGAAAAAAATGAGAGTAGAGCTGTTTTGTATTGTTGCTGATGCCCCGCCTCTGATGGTAGCCTTAAACCTGGCACCCGGCTAAAACAAACCAAAGCCAGCACCGAGCTCCCACTCAATCCAATTAAGGCGGACTTGAGGCGCTCTCCTACGTCTTCATCTACCAGGATCGACGTTGAGACAACAGGAACCAGAGGGGCTTTGGCCAAAAAAAAAAAAAAAAAAGGGGAGAGAGAAGGAGAGATTGCCTTGCCTTCTAATTTCTCCCTCTCCAGCCACAGAACAATGTCGATGAGCCCTAAGCATACGACTCCTTTTTCTGTTTCCGATATCTTGAGTCCCCTTGAGGAGAGCTATAAGAAAGTAAGTATGGAGAATAACAACTTGGGGGCACCTCTCACTTCTTACCGGCAGCCGCAGGTCTCTCAGGCGGCGATGCAGCAGCACCACATGGGCCACAACGGGACTGTGTCTGCGGCTTACCACATGACGGCGGCAGGTGTCTCCCAGCTGTCACACACGGCCATGGGCGGCTACTGTAACGGCAACCTGGGCAACATGGGCGACCTGCCCGCGTACCAGGACGGCATGAGGGGCAGCGCCACGGCCACCGGCTGGTACGGAGCCAACCCAGACCCGCGTTTCTCCACCAGTGAGTATCCGGTACCGTTATTTGAACCCTATGCGCTTCACAACTGTGCGTAATGAGCTGAATCCAGATGTCGTGCGCCCTGGCTGTATTTTATTGGAACTATTTCAGCTCTGCTTGTGCGTAAAAATCTAGTGTAATTTAGATCCCGGTGCATTTTTCTTATTATAAATCCCAAGATCTGGGTCAGATTGGATTCTGAGCGTCAATTTAAGTGATTTGAAATCATTAATGTAATTTTTATGACAGTTTTCAAACATAAAACATCATGGAAGTCTAATAAATGCGCCTCTCCTTAAATAACAATTAAGTTGTAATGATGTAAATGAGGTTAATTTGAAGTAAACTTGGAATGGTTTTACGCAGTAACTTGTCTATTTTTGTTGTGAATAAATCAGAGTTTAATTTCCATTCTCATATTTTCCCCAGTTTCTCGCTTCATGGGCTCCTCGTCGGGCATGAACATGGGAAGCATGGGCAGCCTCAGCTCCCTGGCGGACGTGGGTAAAGGCATGGGCTCCCTGTCCAGCACCCCGAGGAGGAAACGGCGCGTGCTTTTCTCCCAGGCTCAGGTCTACGAGCTGGAGCGGCGCTTCAAGCAGCAGAAATACCTGTCGGCGCCGGAGAGGGAGCACCTAGCGAGCATGATCCACCTCACGCCGACCCAGGTGAAAATCTGGTTCCAGAATCATCGCTACAAGATGAAGAGACAGGCTAAAGACAAAGTGTCCCAGCAGCAGATGCAGCAGGACAGCGGCTCGTGCCAGCAGCAGCAGCAGCAGCAGCAACAGCAGCAGTCCCCGCGGAGGGTGGCCGTGCCGGTGCTGGTGAAGGACGGGAAGCCGTGCCAAGGCAGCGGCCACACACCCACGTCCACCGCGCAAACGCACCACCAGCAAGGAGGCAATGTCATGATCATGTCCAACAACGCGTCCGGCCTCGCGCAGCACCAGAACCAGCAGGTGGGGAGCACGGGTCACTCCCCTGACATGGCGCAGCACTCCTCCAGTCCTCCGTCCCTACAGAGTCAGGTGGCCGGCCTCTCCCACCTCAACTCCCCCGGCGCGGAGTACGGCTCGGCCCTGCAGTGTTCGGCCCTGTTGTACGGCAGGACGTGGTGACAAGAGGAGCTGATCTGAATCAAATCTATTTATCTGATAAAGCTCGGCAGGTTTTTATTGTAAATGCGCGCGAGAGAACAAAACACACCGAGAGAGTTCGGCCCTCCCGAAAGGAAAAAAAACTCCTTTAACTCCCAAAAACTGCGGATTTCTTGGGATTTATTTATGTAAATTATATTGAGTCAAAAGAAGATTCAGTAGTCAAATAGCTGGGAACCCGAACCTGAGCAGGGACGCATGAACACGAGCGGACTTCTGTATGAGAGGTGCTGTGAAACCCAGACGAACAGGATTTATAATAGAATCAATGTGAGCTGTAGGTCTAGCTTGTATATTTCTGTAAAAGGTTGGAATTTTAGCTCTTTGTTGTACAAAGCTTTTGACAATATTGCTGGTTTGTTGTCGTTTTATTGGTATTTGTACGTTTTATTTCTTTGTAACTTATATAGATATTTGACTTACTACAAAACAGTCCTATTAATAAATTATGGAAACAAGAAAGTTAAACTTTTTGTGAAATATGTCCGTAAATGCGCCTATGACGCAATTATGAATAATTATTTTGAGGAAGAAAACAGCATTATTATTATTATTATTATTATTATTATTATTATTATTATTATTATTATTATTATTATTATTATTTGTGATTTGGACATGTTTTTTCCGTTACAAGAACACATTTAAAGCATAACCGCTGGGATAAACATTAACTTTATTATTAATTATTTTCTTGCTCCTCGCTCATTAATCACCGCTCAGACTCGCGCCGCGGCTCTAACCTGCCCTGCAGAGTAAACTCGGCCTTTATGTGCTTTTATTTACCCTCTGGGTGTTTTCTCCCCCGTGGGTGAGGCAGAAAGGTGAGGTCCCTCCGCGCTTGACATCAAACACCAACGCGGCTCAAAGGGCGGCTTATCGATGACCAAACAGCGCAGAATTCCTGAAAGACGACGCGCGGCTGTCAGCGGCTTCATCAATAATCAATCAAACGAGGGAATTAAAAAGAAACGGCCAATTTAATAGTCTGAATAAAATAAAAACTAGTTTAAATCACCGTAAATAATATTTAAATGTATTTTATTTTGGTAAATTTGAGGCTAGCAGGATAACTTCACCGGTAAATTGTGCCTTTTCAGATTTGGTAAATAGCGACAACCTTCAATAAACAGACACCATTCTCCTGACATGCGATTAGGCATTAAATTGTCTAAAAGTAAACAATCAGGGTGCTTAGCAACGGAGAATGGACAGGTGATTTCCTTTAGCTGGTGTCAGTCTGTGGATAAAATAAAAGCCATTTAACACAACAAGGAGTCTCTCAGGTAGAGGAGGATGCTTCATCTCCATAAACACACGGAAGTCTTATTTTGGTCTTATTTTGAAAAATCCTGAGAGATCAGAGTTCTTGGTCCAGTTTAGATTATTTTCAACATTTCTATTTGAAATAGTTTTTATTTAATAATTTACCAAAATTAAGACGTTTGAGAAGTTTATTTATTGCTTTTAATCAATTCATAATACCCCCCCCCCCAAAAAAAAAACAATACACGCACAACTATTTAATTTAGTCTTTTCAAAGTAAAATAAAAAAAAGTTTTTCTCTTTTATTACCCGTTAATCATCATCGACTGCACCTGACAGAATAATGATCTTGCCACAGGCTCGTTAGGGTAAATGTTTATTATCTTCTCCGTTTCCTCTGACATTTACATCATTCAGTAACATTTTGAGTTTTAATTTTTTTACCAACCTAATCAGTCATTAAACGACACAGAGCTGAATAAGAATTTATTTTTTTTAATTGACAAATTAAAATCAAGTCTCTGCTTCTGCGCAGGTTTTCCACCAAGCGCAGTAAACACGAATCCAGATGTTGTCACCCATAAAACTCTGAAAATGTAAACTTTTATTTTAAAATGATGACAAAACTTTGGTTTAGTTGAGTTCTTCCTGTTTCCTTTATGACGCCCAGCCGCAGACTGAGGCCTGCAGGAGAAAAACGTGAAATCTTAAACCTGCACCAGAAACTATCTTCTCTTAGCTATTTTGCAGAGCGGGTTTTGTTCGGCGGAGGAGTGAGAACTTTGGGATTACATTAACATGTCTTTGGCGCGGTGTGTGGTCTTTGTGCGCTGCTTGTTGGAAGCGTGTGTGCTCTCATCGCTCTCCTTTGTAGGAAACCACAGCGCAGCTCCCAGAGTCCTCCTGGCTTTATGGTGGGCTGTCTCCATCAACCCCAAGCAATTAGTCTCTAATCTCAAGGTAATCATATTGGAGTTAGTGACGAGCTGGTGAATTTTATTCGCCTCTTTAGCTCCGGGAATCCCCTGAGTCGCTGTGGAGTGAAGCCTTGTTACGACTGGATTTTGAAGTTTGAGCGGATATTAAATGTGAGGAGAGCTAACGAGCAGGATGAAAGGAAACAACACGATTAGGCTTTTTTATTATAAAAATGTTCTTGTTTTTATTCCTTCTTCAAATTCAACTCGACTTATTTTAATTGACTTATTTATTGGTCATAATAAATCCCAAATATCAGACTGCAACCGAATAAAACTTTATTCTATCTGCGTGTGATTAAGTTTCATCGCAATAAATTCAAATTTATTTACATTAAACACCAAAAAACAAAACAAAAAAGTCACCAAATTCATGATTTGTTCATTTTTATATCTAAAAGTAAAACATTGTGCCTGTTTTTGAGACTTTGAAGCTTATTTTCTAACTCAAAGACAAGGGGACGCGCTGGGAGCTGTCCACGGTGCTGAAACACCAGCCGCTGCTCGCTCCTGTAAAACTGCGCGCACGCGCCTGTTTTTATGCAACTATTTCTTTATAACTTTGTTTAGGTGTTATAAAAACGATGCACTTCCTTTCTTTTTTTGTAAACAAATCCACCTACTGCCACCTTTTAAAGTTCCTAAACATTTCATCTCCGCAGGCCTGCATTTCAAATAGGACAATTACACCGCGAACGCAACGCAATCACCCCATTTGGTAAATGTTATTGTGAGCCTGCAGCAAAAATCTTTAATTGTCCTGCGTTTATCTGCTTCTTCAAACCATTGTGCAAAGAGCGCAAACGAGGGTCATTTGTGAACTGAAATACTTTGCATGCAAAGCGGAGCACAAGATGCTGTAATACTTGACCTTTCAGCATAATTGTTGCAGGCATGAAATGCTGCATTCAGGGCTCGCTGAGTGGATTCTTTTCTCTCTCCTTCCCCCTGAGGAACAAAGCGCATTTTTACATCTTCGGTGTTGGTTTGGCTTTGTTTCTTTTGAAGAAACATTTCTTCATGGGACTGGCTGTAATTTCACTTCATTTTGCTCGGCTCCAATTACGGGATTTTTCAGTTCAACGCTTAACAGACGTCACGTTGAGCCTCCAGAGCCAGAGAAGTTAGACGCGCTTCTGACGTCATGCGTCAAACAAAGATGGTGTGATTTGAACTTCTTTGGACACCCATGAAGGAACTGATGGAGGAGAAAATCATTTAACTCAACATGCAAATCAAGAGAATCATCAGTGTTGATGAGTTAAAGCTCTAACAAAAGTTTTTTTTTCATTTATTTTAATGTGTTCTTAGAAAATGTACAGTGACGTGATGCTCTGTCTCTTATTTAGTTCATATTTAGAATAAATGAAGTCAAAAAAGTTGATTTAGATGCAAAAAAATTGTCAAATAAAATGACAAAAGCAACCGGCAGAGTCATGAACACAAAAAGCCTGAATAACAAATTGATTCAGAGCATTTTAAATTAGATATGGCTCTAACACCATGGTGATATCAATGTAAAAATACTCATCAGCCTTGTTTTTATATTTGACACATACAGAATATATTGTGAATATCTTGTTGGACAATATCTCAAATTCCTATTTAATCTCTTGTCCATTTTAAAACCACAGCAACGCTATGAAACCCAATTAAAATGTTTAAGGGGACACTTATGAGGAGCGTCACTCAAATCAAAACACAATCTTGCTTCAAAAACTCAATTATTTGCTTCGTGTGACTGTAAACTGTTAAACTTGTGGTATTTGACATGAAGAAGAGCGTGTCATCTGCAAAGAAATTTAGAAAATGTTCTGTTACCTTAAAAAAATCCAACAGGAACAAAAAAACGGGGTTCAGGATTGGTTGATTCTCCAGTACAACTTCATATGAAGGCTGCAATGAGCTGAAACAGTGATGAAGAAGTTTGGTTTAACACATGTTGACGTTCAGAGACATAAAATGTTAAACTATATTTCATTGCCTGTTTTTGTCATGGTCCAGGGTGAGCTACCTGTGTCTGAGTCTTGTTTGCAGGTGGGCGTGTCTGAGAGTTCCCAGCTGCAGCTAATCCTGTCATCAAGGCCCAGGGGATTTAAGGAGCAGTGTGACTCAACACCACGCCGGATGATTACTCAGTTTGGGTAGCTCTAGCCTTCTGACCTGTCTGCCATAGTTTGTTGCACTTGCAAACCTGTCTCCTGCCAATTCAGTAACCTGCCTGTCCTTCCTCCAGGTTCTCAGCATCATCTCATCTCTACTTCATACCTGACCGGATACCTGCACGCCACGTCATACTGCTATTCCCCTGGCCGCTCGCTCTCAGCCGCTCACCTGACCTCGCCATCCTCCTCCAGCTCACCCAGACCTACTCTGCCCTCTCCTCACGCTTCACAGCCCCCAGGAACCCGTAAGCCCTTCAGAGCTCTACATTCTCACCAGTCCTCCTAAATACTCACTCGCTCTCCTTTCCCAGAACCCCTTTTGGATATCCTGCTACCTGTTGTCGCAGCGCCTTCAGTTCTCGTTATCTACCCTCCGAACTTCTTTATTTTTGTAATAAATTATTATTATTTCTACTTACCTGGCTCTGTGTGTGATTCTGTATGTCGTGGGTCAAGAAGCTGCCCCTCAACATGACAGTTTTATATTGTTGATTTATGAACGTCTTTTATTCTGCTATTAGAGAAACTGTCATCTAGCTGAAGTTGTAAACAGTTTGAGAAAAACACACATTTAGATTTAAATCTGTCCCAATTATTTAATCTGAGCAACTTTATTTTGAAACAACAAATAAAATAAAAAAATTAATAATAACATGGTCTAAAAAGGATTAGGTAAAAATAAACTTATACCTTCCTGCCACCATCTCACTAATTCATCTTTAACTCAAATAATACTTATGTCTGTAGTTATAATATTACATAGCTACATTTCTACCTGCATACTTCCATATATAGTTCTTATAATCACATACGGTCGTTTTTACGTCTGTTCATATTCCTGCACACTTAGCTCTATCAAAAGTTACCAATATACTCACATAATTATACAAAATAATCCCACTACCCCAATCAAATCCGGCCTTTCTTTGTATTTACCTAAAACATATTTCCTGTAACTCAAGTTTTACATTTTAAAAGAAATACAGACTGAAAATGTTGACTTAACGAGTTAAATGTCTGATTAAAACTACAATCATGTCATAATTACAATCATTTATCCCTAGAAATCCTACATTGGTGTTCAGATTAAAGCTAAATGCACTTTCAGGGTTATTTTCTGGGATTATTTAGTAAGATTAACTGTAGTAGGGTTTGGCGTAATGGCAGAAGTGGTTTAAACACATGTGTTCAGCAGCAGGATTTTTAAATGTGTCACATAAAACTTGACTTGTTGAGTCTGTGATCCAGAATTCACTAAAAATTAACAGAAGTTTCAACCATGTTGACTTTATAACTCAGTTGAATTTTTATTTTTCAAGTGAATTTACCTGACTCACAGCTAATTTTGGGACAAAGTTTGCAACTTGAGAAGAAAATGCCCAATTTTTTCAAAGAAAACGTTGCATTTAAAACCTCACCAGCTGTTTACTGGAGCACATCCTCATTTAACTGGCTTAGCTTACCCTTCTGTTGCATCAGGTTCTTCCTTCATGTCTTCCTTTATGTCCATATTGGCACCACGTGCACTATACTGCTAATCGGTGTTTGAACTGGAATTAGCTCGAAGGATGCAACAACCATGATGTGGAAGATTTGTCTCCTTTCTGTTAAAACCTGAGGACATCTGACCTCACCAGTTTGTTGCTGTCCATGAGTGCTGACTAAACTTTTACGTTTAGAGAAAACTCCCTGATCCTTTCTTTCCCAGACATCCTGTTCGTTTAGCAACCATCACTCAGATACTTCCATCCTAAAACAACCTCCTCAGGTTGTGGTGCATCATGTTAAACACGATCTGGTTTAAAAAAATTAAAATTGACCATTTTATCTGGGTTTTGGCGCTGTTAAACTAATAAAATCCCCCCATCCGTGTGCGTTTCTGCCCTCAGCCTCACCACAAAGTGTGCACATGTCTTTTTTCTCCTTGGTGCGCGTGCTCCTGTTAAACATGCCAATTAACCGTGAGCAGACTAAAGCAGAGTTGTCCTGTCTGTGTACAGTACCAGCAGGAGTCCTTTGGAGAGCAGCGAGCCATCACTAACCCCGTTAACACCAGACCCTCCACACAGACCCGGGGGCCGCTGCTTGCTCTATAGGCCTGCAGGAATAACTTCGCCATTTAATGAAGGTTTGAATGGTCCAAGGTTATCCCTTTCAAATGGTCAGACCTAAAGTGAATTTAAATTGATTTGCATGCCACGAGAGCCCTCATGAGTTATATAATAAATCTTTAGAGGACTTAACCTGGAGGTTTAACAGAAAAAAGTGGTGGGCAGAGAAGCATTTAGCATTCAAGTGTGGTCTTAGAGGTTCTGGTGCTTGATGGTCTACTAAGTTGATCGATTTATGTCTTCAAAACATAACTTTTCCAACTGAAGGCATCAAAAGTGACATTTGTTTTTGAGCTGAGGTGATATAGATGCTAAAACCCAGCCAGTAAAACCTGAGCGGACCTTCCTGAAGCCAGTAGTCCATCAGTCGGTCTATTCTCCCCCCAGAATGAATGCTTGGTTACGTCTCTTTGCAGAGGAGGAGAAAAAAAATTCCTTGAATGTTGCAACACAATAAGCAATCAAGATCCCAAAGCCAGACATTTGACAGCTTAATGAGTTCAGGCTGCAATCACTTTAAGAAAAGGCTTGGTCCATTTTAACCCAGCGCACAGTCTGTGTGAGCCGAGCTGAGAAAAGGCACAGCTCGTCCATTTAACTCACAGTAAAGGCGCCCATAACTACAGGTTGATAAAAACACAGGGTGGAGGTGAATGTAAATAGGTCCCGTATATCAGGACCTGTTGAGACCTGCGTGTTTTGTTCAGGAACCAGGAGGAGGGGTGGTATTTGCCCCCTAATGAAATATGTCATTACGAGGAATTCATGTGACACAAAAGGGGCGACAGTCAAAAATTGCCCCACTGCTGTTCAGTAATTATATAGTTTGCCCTGGCAGCGCCTTCAGGCAGGTGGCTGGTCCATCATGCAAATGGCTTGGCTGTGCTGACATAATTAGCCGCTGCGAGCAGCTTAAATTAACAATTAGCTAACATGCAATTCTGCTCCCAACTCTGCTAGTTCTCCTGTTTTGGCCAATCGACACTGTACGTAATTCCGGTGGGCTGAATTGCTCAGTAGGATGTATAGTATGTGATTTTTTTCCCTACTTGGTCAATTTGCCGGCTAAATGAACGGAAATCGACAGAATAAGGGGCTTACATCCAAATCCCCAAAGACTAGCTGCATGGAGGCGCAGTTATGTTAAACACTTGGTTATGACACAAAAAAAGCAGCAACTCTCCAGGCTGACAGGCAGCTTGGTGTAGGAGTGTCAGGTGTTGATAGTAAAATGGCAGTTTAACAGAAAACAGCAGCGTAAGTGAGAGTGAATCAGACTCAGGAGGCCACATGCTGAGCTTCAGCCAGCCCAAAAAGGTCCTGCTTTTCTAACCTCTCCACTGATCCCCTTGCAGCCCGGCGTCCTGAGCACCATTGCCTTACTGCAGGCCAATCACGGCCCACCCACCCTCACATTATCCTGGCTGCCCTCCGCCATGACACGGGAACAAAGTAGACATTAGGCAACATTAAACCCAGGGATGGGAGTAATCAGGAAGCCGTTATCTCTTAATGAAGGAAAACACATGCGGAGCGATACACACAGAGTAATCAATAGAGACGCCTTACAAAGAGAACCTGAGAAACACCCCCCACCCCACCCCCCAGCTAAGAAAAGAAAAGAAAAATGCAAATCAATTAGAATCGTTGTTTGCTGTGAGACCAACCAGTCTATTTACATTAATTACATGTTCATTAAAGGTAATTCATGTAGGCTACACAGAAACAACAGTACCCCCCCCCCCCCTCTTATTCCTGACCAGTGATGGACAAGACACTGGCTGGTGTCCAGCTCCCATTTAGGATTTAATGTCCAACTTAGAGCATTATTTGAAACTAGAACAATCATAATTTAGTCCAAACTGTCCAGAAATCAGCCTGAAATACACGTAATAAACCTTTAAAAGCTGCATTTTCATATATTTCTTGTAAAAATAAATGTATTTATCCACGTTAATTTAGTTCAGACCTGCTTTGATAAAAGGGCTGAAATGTCGTTAAACGTTAAAACGCCGTGCTTCACCCTCACAATCACGCTATCTTATCTCCTTTTCTGTCCCTTTTTGTTTTGCACAGCCCGAGCCGCTTTTACCAAAGGCCTCTTGTTGGTTGCTATAGCAGTTTCAAGCACCATTCTGCTGCATCCCAGCCCCCACATAGACCTGCTCTGCACACTTGTAATAAATTATCCTCAAGTGAAACTACTAAAAATGAGCCGGACCAAAGCTGGACACAGCCACTTTACTGAATCACGCCTCATAAACATTTTCATTTTTGTGTGACTTGACCTCTGAAGCTTTTAAACAGTCGATGCGTGTGTCTGGGTCTCTCAGAGGACGTGGATTAAAACCTCGCCATCTCTTATCCACCTGCTGATGATTGATGTTATGCAATCGCATTTAGCCACAGACATGATCTGTAGGCGGATGGATGTGTCTCCCTGTCCTGCAGCCTAGCTGGAGTGTAAACATATGGGTGTTGGAATGCAGGTGAAGAGAGCTTTGATTGGTTGATTATTTAAATGTACCCCCCTCCAAAAATGCTCCCCTTCCCCAGAAAGAAGGCACATGTTCACAATAGCGTAAGTTCAGCGGTGAGTGGGGAATCTGAATCAGCCTCTTTACTCTATGAGCCCCATCTTTGCCAAATTGAATGCAGATTGAAAATAATTTTTCAGCTCTTGACTTGAGCTATTCACGACTCTGAATTGGCTTTGCCCCCGTCGTATTGCCACACAAACGTAAATAAAAGCATTTAAAGCGCGAGCAGGTCCCTTTAAAACGATTGTGCTGTGAACAGACAGTAAATAAAATAAGCGTCAATAATTGTTCGGTTTAGAAAAAACCTGTTTAGCATTTTAAGAAATGAAATTTAGCTTTATAAAGAGCCGCTCGAGCTTTAATTTCTGATTAATTTGTTATACGTGGAAATCAATGTCAGCAGCAGCACTGGGTCTACCTACCGGCGTGGTTTCCCAGTGCAGGACCAGTGCCTGCTGTGTTTTGGCAGGAAATCAATACAGGGGGAAAATCTGTTCTAATCATCTGTACATTTACCATCACAATCAACAATCAAAGCCGAGTCCTGAATCTTTATTTGTAGGCCTGAACTGAACAATTTTCCCACTGTGAAAGGCAAGCTAAATTAGAACCCTTGGTTCCTGTTAGCAGCTCTTAATGGCTCTGATTTGTGAACTGCTAAATGAGGTTATGTAAATTGATCCTGAATGTAGGCAGAGGCCCCCAGGTGACAGGTGCAGCTGAAGGTGGGGGCAGGGATAGGAGGGGGGGGGGGTGTATTTGCAGGGGCAAGTTTGCAGACTGAGACTGGGAGGATTTAGAAAAAAACTGGAGAAAAGGTGGAATCTTCACATCCTTACAGAAATACCAAGCAGAGTTTTAATGTTGCAGCATCAGTGTTCTTAAAAAGGGTTTATCCACAGAGCAGCTGCTAATGGTGGGAGGATGGTGAAGGTGCATTTGCTTAAAAGCTACACTCAGATACACTTTTGAAGGACTTGTTTTCTTTTATTTTCCTTTTCGTAACTGTTTCACCTTTGTTTGTTTGACAAGTAATGACTAACACATCATTTTAACACGAATGTGGTCTTTTCAAAAGGAACACGGACTTATAATGATTAGCTCAAACTACGTTAGAAAGTAGTTTTCAGCCACGTGGCCGGTGTGTGGCGCTCACAGAGGTATTTATTAACAAGTCTCTGTGTTAAACCATGAATACACAACAGCAGGTCTTAGCTGTGTTAGTCTGTCTTCATGTAGGAACAGAATAAATTACATCAATATAGAAAAATTACAAAGGGAAAAGAAACTTTAAAAAGGGTAAAATCATAAAAAAACATCTAGCTAGCTGAACTTGCTTGACGTTTGCGTTGCTAACGTTGCTCGCTTTGACGTTTGCGTTGAAGCTTGAAAAGCGTGAAAAGTATCAAGCTTAGATGCGACCAACGCTCACAAAGCGACGCAGGGACTTTGACGCAGCTCTGAAGCGCCTTACCATAGACTTAACATTGAAACTTGATGCTGGCGACGCATACTTTATGGCCGGTGTGAACGCACCATTAGGGTCTTGGCAACAAGTGATGGTAGGATGAAGCGAGAGATGGATGCACTCTTCATCTTCAGTAATGATGATGTTTCTCCAGTCTGTTGAGGTGAAGAAGAAGCCGAGCAGAGATGGCATCTCTGTTCCAGCCTTCACCTACGTTCATGAGGTTTGGATCATGACCGACATAACAAGATCCCAGGTGTGAGCTGATGAAATGAGCTTCTTTTGTAAAGCCTTGGAGATGAACAAACAAACCAACAAATGGACGAAGAATGAATGAAAGAACAAACAAACAAACAAACAAACAACCGAACAAACAAATGAACAAACGAACAAATGAGCAAACAAACAAACAAATAAAGAATAAATGAACAAACGAAGAAAGAATGAATGAACAAACAATCAAACAAACAAGTGAACAAACAACCAAGAGAAAAATTATGAAAAAACAACTGAACAAACAAACAAACAAACAAGCGAAAAAACAACCAAGAAAAAACAAATGAACAAACAAACAAACAAACAAATAAACAAACAAACAAATGAACAAACACATGAACAAACAAACAAACAAATGAATGAACAAACAAACAAATGAACAAATAAACAAATTAACAAACAAATGAATGAACAAACAAACAAATAAAAGAACAAACAATTGAACAAACAAATGAATGAACAAACTAATGAACAAACAAACAAATGAACAAAAAACAAATAAACGAACAAACAAACAAATGAATGAACAAACAAATAAACAAACAAACAAATGAACAAATGAAAGAAAGAACAAACGAACGAACAAACAAATGAACAAACAAACAAATGAACAAACAAACAAACAAATGAACAAATGAAAGAAAGAACAAACGAACAAACGTATGAACGAACGAACAAACAAACAAACAAACAAACAAACAAACAAACGAACATCTTCATTGTCATTGAAACATATTTAACAAAATTAGATGCTGTCCTTATATAGCTCCAAAGATAAACAATAAACAAAACTTATAATGCACATATGAGAAGGGTGTACACAAGTCAATGTGAAAAGGTAGAATTCAAGTCATTCAGGCTGAAATCTTGACGCACATATCAGTCACTCAGCCAAAGACCATAGTTCACTAGTGAGGAGCTCCATGAGATGAGCCTCAGCTGCACTGGAGGAGGTTAGGTGGAGTTTGGTAACCTAAAAGCTGTTGGGTACAAACTGCTAACTAGTCTGGTGGTCCCAGCTTTGATGCTTTGATAAGATGACAGCTGCTCCTCCTCATCACATGGAGTTAACTGAGGTGGTTCATGCTTGAGTAGGATACCTCCTGGTTGTCCCCTTCTGGAGGCTTTCTGTGTGTATGTATGGATGGATAGATGGATGGATGATGGATAGAAGCATTAAAATCCTTTCACATTATTATTTCCTTGTTAAAACCACTTAAATAGTAAATAGGTATCATGCTAACATATATTTTTTATCTTCTTGCATCCTAACTAAACCGACTCATATCATATTATGCTTCAGGGAAGTTTAGTAAAGAACCTGAATGCTTTAAGTGTTTTTGTATTTCTGGAATTCGTGGCCTCTATAGTGTCGCTCCTCATAAGTGACTCATGACTACAAACCTTCCTTCATCACTTGTTTATCATTACGCATCAGAAATATCTCATGTGCTGCTCGGTGTATCTGGTGCTGGCAGACAGCCATGATTCAGATGGGTCTCCATGGTTCTGACTGAAGATGTAATAACAAGGAAACTATCAACATACAGCCTCTCAGGGAAAGACTGCTGAGTGATTGGAGCACTCTGAGTCACTGCACTTCACTGCAGCCATTTAGGATGTGCTGGGAACTGTCTCGGCTGCATGGAGGACAACAGAAACAGGCTAAGACCAGTCACCAGTAACTTGGTCATTCCTCACTTAAAACAAGAGTGGTGGAATGTCACCAAAGCAGCTGCCATGCTGTTTAATATCTAGTATTTTGGCCCATGCATGGCCAACATGTGAAGAAGTGAGAAGCTTTTGTAAAATAATAAACATCTTGTGGCAAATAAAACACGCATGTAGTTTTAGCAATGTATTATGATTTGATTTTAGCAAACTGAAGCAGTCAGTGATGTAGGTGGTGATCCACAGGCAGGGGGATCAGTCACATCAGCCACCTGCAGCAAAGCTTTAGCCGGGCTGCCCCACGGTGGCAGATGATGTTGACAGAGCATGAGACCAAGTAAAGGCCAAACACGCAGGTCAGGGGAAAGAAGGAGCACAAGTGGACTCAGCGGGATGCTTTTGTCTTGTTTTACTGAGAGGGGGTTCATTAAATGTATTATTTTCCTGCATGCTTAAGACTAAGCTTCAAGCTGAAAGTTCAGAGCTGCTGCTTTTGAATCAGTCATGAAAATGTTTAAAAAGATCTTTTTATTTCATCATCGTTCGTCGCTGCTTCTGAAATGGTTTATTTAAAATGCAAAGTTTATAGTTTTTGCTATAATAAAGGAAAAGACCTCCAATGAATATTTCAAATTTGTGACTTTTAGAATTTCACTGTATTCATCCACTTTTAGAGGTTAATTCCAAATAAATCTGCTGAAATGATCAAACTCAGATAAGGACATGTTTATTTTCTAAGGCTTTTTGGTGACAAGCATTCTCAGCGTGTTTATTTGGTCTTTTTACTGGTAACAAACTAAATCTGTTTACTCTGGTTTGCAGATGACCAACTTGAATATTTAAAGCTTTTCTCTGGTGTTAAATCTGGAAGCAGAGCATCAGAGATTTGCAGCAACAGGATGCAAGAAAAGGCTGATTAGTTTTCTGCAGGCTGATTACATTTAATACACATCCATAAATAAAAATAAACCCTATAATTTTGAATAAATCAGGATTGCATCAGTTTATAAACGTATAAAAGCAATCTGAGCAAATATCTACTTCTAAGCATTAAAGCTGAAAAATAAAGTAATATACTGGAGTCAACCACCTGAAAGATGGCCTCCATGAAGTTCTGTAGTGATAACCTGTTTATGCCTTTCTGTTTGCTAAGTTGAGATATTCATTTACTTTTGCCATTATGGTGAATTATGAGAGTGTGTATGTTAGTATGCATCATATGAGTTATTGTATTGTCTGTCCTAAAGTATTGTCTTTTTGTTTCTCTTTTACAAACTGCTCGACTCTCTTGATTTTTTCTTTTTGACTTTGTAACAGAGGACCCCCTCAAAAGAGAGATGGCACATCTCAAGGGGCTTATCCTCTGAAATAAAAATATATGATAAACAAATAGAAAAACAAGAAAAATGAACATAAAATACAAGAATATCCAAGCTTTAAAACATAAAATGTATAAAAATGCCAAATTAAAAAACACACCTCAGAGTAAAACACCTTGGAGGCAAACGTGGCACCACTGAACTGTGAGTGCAGCCATCCATGCTTTACTGGGTTAGATGGGTTGGTAGGTTATTGCTTTAAACCACTTCTGATGGTGAAGAGAATTAATGACAGGAACAAAGTGTGGAGGATACTCAAAAAGTTATTAACCTGCTTTTATCTTAGCTCACTATGCTGCTGAGTTCCCAACCAGACACACATCAGCAACGCTCTGGCCTTCATCTGCTCATTCAGCTTAACACATCTTCATTACGCCATCACATTTTTGTGTTATCCAATTAAATATTCAGACACCAGTTCTGAATTTGCACAGTGACAGCCTAATTTAGACGAGTAATATAAACCAGCTTTAGTAAAAACACTCAAATATTTTTAATAATAACATTTTTTAAATCGATGCAAAAAAAAACGAGCACATATGAGGGTTTGAAATCTACTGTCAGACAAACTGTTAACTTCAGAAATAGATCTGAACTTTTATACCACAGCTTTCTCATATCTGGGGTCAGGACCTCTGTGTGGGTCCTAAAACGTGTGGAGAGCCCTGAGACCTTCTGCAGAGTGTAACATAAGTTTAAACTCTCCTTAAAGCCATACTTTGCAACTTTTTCATATTTTTAAATCATTTTCTTGAGCCAGTATGTGCTAAAATGACCCTTTACAGGGTTAATGAAATGTCAATCGGACCCCACCGCCCTCTGTGGCCAGAATACCACACTTGCAACTTCAGAGTGCCGGTCCGGTTCCTGTTGGACTTACAAAAAGGAGCTGACATGCCTGGTGCTGCAGTCTGCTTCCTGCATGTTTTAGATCATGAACACAGCTGATTTGTTTGATTTAGTGATGAACCGCTCCTGTAGACACTAATGAAGGCTGAGGAGACATTTCAGCAGTTAGATGAAGGTGTTAAAAAGACGAACGCACAGCGAGGAGATAAGTTTCACTTTTGCTTTCACTAACGGACACTAGGGGGTGCTAAAAGCAAGACAAAACTGCCAAGTGTGCCTTTAATGTCCAGAACTTTCTCTTTAGTCTTTGCCCCACTGACCCTTAGGTTGTTTGTGCTTCACCAAACAACAGCTCCTCCACCTCCCTTCATTATATAAACTCATCCATGTTGGAGGTCAAACCAACAACAGCAGTTTCTGATATGAACACCAGAGCTAATAAATAATGGTGATGTGTACAGAAGGAGACTCAGGACATCATTTCTGCTTTAAAGATTAAGATAATTTCCACATTTACATGGTCCGGTACCTCTTCTGTTGTGTTTGGCATATTTCATTTAGCATCTTGTATTTATTTATCCTTTACACTAAAGTGGGCCAAACCATTTTGTCACCACATTTGCATTTTCACTCTTACATCTATTAATCATTGAAAAATCTCACCTATTGAAGATATTTTCACTTTTATTCAAATTTAAAAGAAATCTGAAAAACCCTCAGCTCTGCACTGATTAACATATTGTTCCTGTGTTTTATTATGGTTGACATGCACGTTCCTGGACTATAATAATGTTTTTATTGCTGAAAATTGGGCCTTATATATGTGTGTTTATTTTAAACTTTTGAATTGCTGAAGGAAATAAAGTTGTGCAATAAACTGAAGCCGTTTTCTTTGACTGCTGCTGACCCAATCATACCTAAAAAGAAATACCGCAATTTCTAGAAGCAGATAAAAACGCTGTTTTCAAGTAAATAAATCACCTAATTTGAACTGTCTGTGATTTATTTGCACATATGTATAAGAAAAATATTTTTTATAAATGGTTGTTTATGTTTAATTGATGCCACTTCCTGTAAATTCCTGTTTACTGACACAATAACAGCGAAATGTGTTTTTAAATGGACTAAAACATGCAATTACAAAGTATTGATATTTAATTTAATATATGATGATGAAAGTATTACCTCTGCTGATCTTTAAGATTTTTTAACTAACAAGACAGTAAAAGATCAAGTTAGACCCTTAGCTAATGAGCATCTGCAATTTGGCTTCAAAAGTTAAATTCAACCAAAAGGCTGTAAGTATTTTCCAAGAAGTACCTTAAATCACATATCCAGCTCATTAAAAGGGTAAAAAAAATTACAGCTCTCGGGTCTGCAGCCAGGCAAATTAAATGAGCAGTGTATTTAATTTCAGAGCTCCTCGCTGTGTGGGAACATTTAGCAACTGCTCAGCATGTCAAACCATGTCAAGTGTTACAGTTCTCTTCCTGTTCCAGGGGAAAAAATATCACCCTACAAATGAATTAAGCTAAAAAGGCTTATCTTCAGACCCCTTCCTAAAATGATTAACCTTTCTAAAGAGCATTATTGAGTTTTGAGTGCATGGTTGTGCCGTCTCTTTGCCTGTAATTGTTCTTTTTCTGTTGTTTCCTTCATCAGGCTCTCTCTTCATTATATGAAAAGAAGTGAAAAATGTCTGAATAGAGACGGGAGATTTTCCCACAGTCACTCAACTCAGAGAAATACACCATTGTGGGCAGGTTCCCATCCCAGTGCCCTGCTGCTTGGTCCGCCGCAGTAAGAAGCACAATGTTCTTATAATAAGGAGCCATTCTTTGTGCTGTTTGAGAAGCAGGTGAAAGAAAACAGGCAAATGCGGCTTGGAAATGTCAGTCAGTGTTGTAAAAACGTAGACATGTTTATTTAAATTCAGATAAAAAAATTATTAAAGTCAAGAATAAAACTTATTTTGTATTATTTATATAAATAAAACATGACCATATGAGCATTCTGAGAAAATTAAAATGCAAACAAATATTCTGAACCTAAATAATATGTTCATTTCAAAAGTTTAAAAAAAAATTGTTTTTCTTCTTTTTTTACTATTATTTGCATTTTTTGTTATGCTGAAACAAATTTCACTAATTTTAAGCAACTATTTTAGTTTATTTAATTGTTTAAATTAGTAAAAGTCGACTTTTGCTTTCTATAATAGCCTTGCAGAGTGATATCTCCACAAACAAACAAAAACAAAAGTAT
Organism: Aphyosemion australe; assembly: GCA_006937985.1. NCBI lineage: Eukaryota > Metazoa > Chordata > Actinopteri > Cyprinodontiformes > Nothobranchiidae > Aphyosemion > Aphyosemion australe. The sequence continues at coordinate 1,070,429 of SSNS01000053.1, forward strand.
CTTTCTCCCTATATGAGGCGCCCTATTTGGGATCAAACAAGAATACAATAATATAGCATATTGAATATTTTGAAATTTAATTAAAATTCAAAATTCTGATCAAAAACACAGTAAATCATGTATTTTTCATGCTTTGATTTTACTTTCACGCGCCTGCTGTGAGTGCGCATGTGTAGTGTAGCCTTCAGGTCACCAACCACGTGATTAAAACCACCGTCTCCCAACCAATCAGCGCGCAGTATTCCATGAGTTTGAGTAGCAATGGCGGAGACAACGAAGCTAAGTGAAAGCAAAGCTCCTCCCAGCGAACCAGCTAAAATGTCCAGTTACAAACACTGCATGGACGCGATACTGGGGCTGCTTTCAGACTTCGGGAAAGAGGTTGGTGTGAAATGATTCAGCTGCTTCGCTCCGAATATTTCTCCTTTCAGTCCGAGTAGTTTGTTAGCGGAATGCTAATGTTTTTAGCAATTAGCTTCGCCTTCTCATGTTCATTCATTGTCCGTTAATCAAGTTTTTGCCGTAGGAAAGCGTCAGCTCTTTGGTTTTTATTTAAATGAACAGATCAGTTTTAATATTTGTAACTCTGTGCAGTAAAACACATGTTCATGCATCAGTTTAGGCTCCAAGTCACGCTTATTTCATGTTACGTCTGTTTCAGTGTAATAAATGCTCAGAAACATTCACGGCGTTTGGCATTATTACGCACAATTATGTAATTTCTGGTCCTGTATTTCATGCAGGTAAAAGTTTATTGATGCCACTGTTCGCAACGCAATTTCTGCCTTTTCAAATGTCTTAAACCTTGCTCTATTTTCCCCGGTTTACGTCTGAATTATTAAAATTGTACTGAATACTTTTGTTGTTTACATACTCAGGGCTTCTAAAGTGGCAATACGTTTATTTAGTATTTAGTCAAATCTTAAACGTATTGTTTTTGTTTCTAAATCATGTTTAATACCATATTTAGGTTTTCTAGCACAGCAGAAAGTTTCAGTTTAAAACAATAAGAATATTTCATTTGACCTTTACAGAAGCTATTATCAGCAAATAATATAAATTTTCTTTTTTTAAATGACCCAATTATTAACCTCCATCCAGAATTATTTAAATTATTTAATATTTTCTGCCTCTTTACTATTAAAAGAACCATCTTTTCTTTATTTTGGTGTTGTGACGTGTACTTGGTTTATTTTCACTTGAAGCTGAAATTAGGAGATGCTGCTTTGAGGATAGAAGTCAACCCTGGAGCTGTAGTTCTTTCTTCATCTTCAGAAGCTGGTGTTTATGGCTGTTTAGAGCAGCACATCACTAAGTTACAGGTAAAAGACATTCACCTGTTAATGCCTCACTGATGTTGGTTTAATTGCATCATATAACCAGAACGGCTTAAAAAATGCCACACTTACATTAGAACTGATGATCACCACTCTTTGATTTAAAGAAAATAATAATAACACTCATATATAATGTGTTTGTAGCAGTCAGTGTCCTTTCTGTTTGGCTTTAGGCTGTTTCAGAAAGCCTGAGGTCACTGGTGGAGGCTGATGTTACATCTGTGAAGGAAGACACGGCGGATAATGATGTCACGTCATTGTCAATCAAAGCACAGACGGCGATGTCATCCGAGCACCATCAGCACAGCTCAGAGGCTGCAGACAGCAAGACTTCGGGTTATGACGTCATGGTTCAGATCCGAGCCGGGAAGTCAGAGGTTGGTCTATGTCAACAGATCTGTCAGCTGTTCTGGCACTGAGATTTTAGAGCCCTTCACACTCTGTCAAGCAAATGAATAATCATAAGTAATTGGTTCCAAGGATGTGCACATGATGTGCAGCAAATGCTTGATGGAGTTCTGATACTGGGTTTGACGGAGAATAAAGGGTCCTGTAGTGCTGTGCTGGGGTAGAATGGACCACATTGCTGGAGGGGTTTGAGAGAGGGCCAGGTCCTTGATGGATTATGAAGTGGATGCTCATTACTCTGAGATTGCATGTGGATGAAGGACAAGAGGCCCCATTCTGTTGTGCATTTATTTTGGTAGCCAGGCAAACCGTATTCATATTCCATCACGTGATGAAGATAACCTATTCAACTTTTTGGGCTACCTGGAATAATTTCTCGCACTGTGTTTAATAGTTTTTGAAACCATAAATCGCTGCACTTTGTTTACTCTAAATCAGTAAAAATAAGTCGACAAAACATTGAATTCTTCACAGCTATCAGTGGCTCATCAACCCGTTGTGTCTCATTATCTGTGCTGTCTTTTCTGTAACTCCAGATCGAGCGAAGAATATCTGCATTTATGGAACGCAAGCAGATGGAGATCAATGAAAACAATGTGCGCGAGTTTTGCAACGTGATCGACTGCAATCAGGGTGAGAATGGAGGAGAGATTGGGGGGCAGGGTGGAGAGGGAGGCTGCACACAGATTGCCAATGTTTGGGAGAGAGCTGATTTCCACAGGCGAGAGGTCAGGCTGAACTGCTCTGAGAATGGGCCTGAAGTAGCTAACACACTCGGCCTCAAAACGCAGCCCGCTCTGGCCAGAAAAACACCAGACACACAGGCTGTTTGAAATTCAAAGCTTGTGTGTGACGCCAGTAATGGAAATCAGACGAAGTTGCAGTTCAAGTGTGGTGTATTCATTTCTAATGGGTTTTTTTTTTAAAGATTATTTTTTCATACATTTAGAAAGTCTAATTACACTTTTGTTTGGGATTTGATTTCTTTGTAGAAAACAGCTGTGCCCGGACAGACGCCGTGTTCACTCCTTATCCGGGCTTTAAAAGCCACGTGAAAGGTAAGAAAAGGGGGCTGTGATGTTCAAAAATACAGTCATCATCACTAAATAAATGATTTTTGGTAACATTTTGGTAACAAGCATCTTGGATGCTTATTTGTATCATTTAAAAATTGGTTGGCTCATCTCAGTCTGTGATTATTCTTTGGTTGATCAGTCTCACGAGTGGTAAACACTTACGGGCCCCAGACTCGTAGCGGGGGGTGCCAGGGAGAGGCCGGGGAGCGTCATAGGGGGGCAGCTGCAAGAGACTGTGGAAACGCCGCCATAGAGGAGCGACTTCAGAACATGGAGACTCACCTGAAACTGTCATCAGGTGAGAGACGAGTAACACGTCCCACATCCTGAAAAAAACTTTACAGTAAAAATAATCAGTGACTGCTAAAAAGTATAGATGTCGTAACTTGATGGGCACCTACTGCTAATTTATGCTGAAAATCTTTTTATAAAATATCAACAAGAAATACAAATCTTGGTGTTTTTCCTGAAGTGACACAAATAAGAGTTGATCATACTTAGAGATGCACCGATCCTAGTTTTGAGGGCCGATACCGATTTCTGAGTGCTTTGATTAGCTGATAACGATAGTGATGGTGTGTTCACAGACCAGAAAAAAATCAGATTTTTTTTTGTTTAGCACAAACTGGGGAAAAATCTGATTCTCAGGTGTCTGGTTGTCTGATCATGATTTTTCTCCCTTTTTCCTGTATTTAAGTCCTTTTTTCCCAGTCTCATGTATGCAACATATTACATTTATTTTTTTATTCCTCAGTGGGTCCGGTTCCTCTGACCGTCTACCAGAGGCTGAAGAAGTTGGAGAATCGAATCCTGGAGCTGGAGGGACTCTCACCTGAGTACTTCCAGTCCACGGTGAGTCATCTGGATTAAACACACACAGCTTTTACACTCCATCCTCAACATTACAGCATAAAGATCTGCATTAAGAATTTCATTAGAAACTAAACTTAAATAATGTAATTTCACATTATTTAGTTACGTTGCTGTTATCCAGTCAGAGGTGAGATGTCCAAATATCAGGAAAAAAGACTCCAAATCCTGCCGTCTGAAGCTTAGCTGGGATGTGGCTCCATTCTATTTTCTGGAAATGGTGCGCTGGTGTTTTTCTTCCCCAGAGTACGACTTACAAAGCATTCATTCCTACTAGAGACCACTGCAAATGTATTCATTAAACGAGTGTTCCACACCTTTAACTCATAGTAGTTTGCTTCCATTTCTCTGTAACTTTTACTTTATAGGTCAGTTTTTGTAAAAGAGCTTTTAGGCACTTTTACTTGTCTGAGTTATTTGTTTTTGAGCATGATAACATGGGAGTGAGGTAGACTTATTTAGTAGATTCATGCAAAACTCCTGAAGTTAAAGTCTAAACTGGTTTTAGGGTTAGTAATAAGGTGACAACAAAAGGTGATTTTGAGCTTCTACGTTAATAACTAGTTAGAATGTGTGTTTTAGGTTGAGTCCTACTGAGTTGCTTCACTTTTGTGAGAAGTTTTATTTAACACTGAGTCACATGGGGTTTTTGATGTAATTACAAACAAATGTAAACAATTGTGTCATTTTTTGTTGCAGTCTGTCCTAATTATCCTCCTGAGCTTTTCTTTGGTGTGCAGTTTTATTTTCATCTGGAGCTCAATGAATAAAACTGGTGAATAAAACTGGTCTAAGTTGAATAGAATCAAATATTACATTGAAGACCTCCTTTAGGAGGTCAAACTTCAATTTGAACATCAACTCCTCCCTGAGTCGTCTCACATCTTTTTAGGGCTGGACGATAATTCAAAAACGATATATATTGATAGATAGATGTATGGTGCAATAAAAGATCAATAAAAAGTTTCCTTTCTTTTTCCATTTTAGCCTAATTGGTAGCTTCATACCTGAGTCATTACTTAAACCCAACCCATCTAAAACACAGACCCAGGCACGCTCCGTCACCAAGCGCTCCCCTCTCAAACCTAAACAAACACCAGTGTGACTTAAACAAGATGTCGCAGCAAGGAGAGGTGGAGGAAATCGTCCCAAAAATGTTACAGTAGTTCACCAGTGTGTCAATATTTTCATTTTTGTCTGAGAAAAATCAAACACTGGTGGTTTGCAAAATTTGCAGAGAATCAAATAAAACCAAATCTGGTAGCATAACCAACTTGTTTTATCATAAGTTAATGCCATAAAATGGCCAGGGTTGCACATAAAATATATTTTCTAATTTATTAAATAGTTTTCAATAATTATTGCCATCGATCAATATGATTTTTTTTGATTGATACGTTTTTTTCTATATCATCCAGCCCTGCGTCTTTTGCACTTGCTGCCTCACAGAAACTAAATAAAATCAAGACCAGGTTCCTGTGACATCTCTGCGACTCTTTTGAGTGAAAATCTGTGTTAAAACGTTTTGAACTCGTTCAGAGTACCAGCAGCTTGTGCGAGGGGGCCGAGAACCCTTTTAGTTATTTAGTGAATGTTTTTGTCACCTACAGTTGCAGCCCAGAGGTCGTGGATTATTTCTTTATTAACGCACATCTCTGACACATTTAGGTCATGGGGGACAAACGAGTTTGATACAAATCCACCGTGTGGCTTCGAGTCTGCTGTTGGACTTGATGCTGAAGCCGCCCGAGTCCCCGAGACTCTAATTTTCTGAACTAAAGCAGCCTGTCCAGTGTGTTAGCTAGCTAAGTGTGCTTGAGATGCAGCACGTCTCTTCATACTGGTATTTCTCAGCACAGCATGCTGCTTCTGAGAGCGCTGCTCTCCATCTGCTTTTGACTCACTGCATGTTTGTGTGAGCAGAGCAAGAGATGTTGAGTGTCTTTGAATAAACGGATGAAGATGGGGGTCTTTTATGTTCGAGTTCCCCTCCCCCTTCCCTCCCTCTCTCCCTTTTTGTTTTTCGCTGTAGTTTAGTGTTTGCTGAAAAGCTGCACTCAGTTGGCCCAGGATTTCAGGAACAACATTCTAATACTCGGCAGCACGGCGAGGCTCCGTAAGGAATCCTGAAGGCTTTCATGGGTCCAGTGGAACTAAATGATATTTTTCAGGCAGAGCAGGACATCTATTCAGGGTGAACCAAGGTCGATCCCTGAATTATAACCCTCACGTCTCTGTTTACAGTCTCTATTGTGAAAATATCCAACAAGAGCAAAATAAATCAGAATTTCTTTCAATCTTCTGCTTCTTTTATAAAATGTTTAGAGTTCTGAGTCTGTTTAGAAACCGCTTTAGTTCTAATGTTTGTTTGTGTTTCAGAGTCATCCACACAAGCGGCTAAAGATGTCCCCCGCTCAGGTTTGCACTCTCCTGCTTTTATTCCCCTGTTATTTTGGTATCAGCTGATGTTGTGTGTGTGTTTCCAGGCCTGTAGTCTGACGGAGTTGGATGAGAAGATCAGCACAGTGAAAGCAGCGCTGCTGAAGAGGATGAGTGACTTTGGACCCAGATTTGGCCCCGAGTGTTCGCTCTGATGCACGGACAGACGCAGCGCTACCCACAGGATGTTTACTCTGGAGTTAAATGTGTTTTATTTAATTATCCTCACTGTTCTTCAGTTAAAACCAGAGCTTTCACTCTGACTAATACTTAGTTTATCTGTGACTTTTAACAGCAACAGCGTCTTTATTCTGGGATCTTTAGAAACCAGCAGGTGTAATAAAACTCATTTATATGAAACATCCTTTTATAGGGATGTTATTATTTTGCAGATGTTGAAGAAAATAAATGTTATGTAAATAAATGTTCCTGGACTCCGTTTATTTAGAGACAATATTGATGAAATATAATTAAATTTGGATTTTTCTGATAATTTTCCTTACAGCAATAGTGGGTAACATCTAAATTCAAAATTATCCATCGTACTGTTTTATTATATTTCAAAGCGTTTGTTTATTTTATGAAATAAATGTTTTTAATTTTAAATCCATACTAAGCTGAACTGTGTTCCTTTAAATAACCGAATAAAAGCTTTATAGAATGATTTCAGTCTGTATATCTGGTAATTTAATCTTCAGTAATGATGGGAAGGTGTGTGTGTGACGGTGATGAAGCTCTGAGAGAGCACCTGATTTCTCCTCCCGACTGCTGTGTGACGATGATCACCCCTAATGGTTGTCATTATGACAAATGACCTGATTACTGCAACTGTTTGGAAAACATACTGGAGACCCAACAAACCAGCATTAAATGGGACGCCGCTGCGTTTGACACTGTGACATGTACATAAAAGCCTTTTGCATGGAGTTTCAACTGAAGGAATAGTTACATATTCCTCTTTCATGAGAGAATCTGAAGGATTTTATTCAGGAGTTTAAATTTGTCGCATGTTTTCAGCGCAGGAGAAAGGATCTGAGTCCTTACCATTTCCAATAAGATCTCCTTTTAGAATGAGAAAACGCACTAATAGTGAAATATAACAGTATAAGATAATAATTAAGCAGCTTAAATAGATGAATTTTACCACTGTGAAGTGTGTTTTTGTGTATAATACTAATATATAACTCACTGAGCATGCTCTGTGTTTATGTCCAGTAAGACTGAGGAGCTAACGGCTAGTTTTCATTCCAATTCTCAACATTTCCCAGTGGTTTCACATTTTATAAATCCCCACACTACCATCAGTTTGTTATAAAGTGGTGTAAAAATCACCATCAGATGCTAACTGTAGTGTTTGTGATTCATGCAGGATGCCGTGTGAAGGTTTGTTTAAAATAATGTGTGTGTATTATTTCTTTCATCATTTTGATACAGTCTGGCAGGTAATGGGAAATATTCAAAATATACAAGAAATGCATTTAAAATAAACCCTGCAAGGTTATTCGTTTCCAAACTAGGAATTAATGTAAAGTCACAAAGCAATCCTGGGAATTTTAAAGATTATTTAATCCAGGACACCTATTTCACTGAAACAGGTTAAAAGGGAAATATCATCCACACACATATAAAATGCATCTTTTTTATGCCATGCTGATAAAATAAGACGTTTGTTTTATATTATTGCAAATCTTTTAGCTACAGAGCATCACCTAAGTCTCAAATCATTTTAAGGATCAGATCAGATTTATTCTCCGTTATTTTATTTGTGTCATTTGTTGTTTTATGTCTGACTCTGTCTGTTCAAAGGCCTTTTTTTAGAAAATGCTGTAGCTGTTAGCTTAAACTGTTGCTCTGATATCAGGAAATAAACGAAGTGAAAAAATAACTAACTAGTATAAACGTGAGCTACAGATTTCTGGCTGATTGGAGTTTTAAGCACCAAAATATGACACTATACACGTAATTTGTAATGATTAGATGACAAAATATTAATAACACGATGAAAATGTCCTTGAAAACACCACAGTTGATTTTTGACAAACAATATAAAACATTCCTAATGATAAAAAGTTATGTTGTAGATGAATTTTTGCTGCAGGTGTGCCAGGCTGACAAGTCCAGGAAACGTTCTCACGTCCGTGGACGTTACTGTAACTCCCCTTCCCTTTCCTTTGCTCCTGCTCTTTGTGCATCCTGTCAAGATTCATTTCAGAGCTGATTGATGGAGTGACCTGAATAAAACAGAGGATGTTGCATTGTATTTTTTTTTTCTGGTAAGATATTTCATTCTTGAGGCGGAAACATTTCTTTTCACCCCCTCTTTCAGGTGTACCCTGCTTGTTGGGCTCTGTCCATCTCTTGCTCATAGACTGGAACCCTCTGGGCTACAAGGGGCCACAATGGAGCTGGGAAGGGGAGCACTTGAGCTCTGGGGATGTGAACGTGGGGAGGGGTGGGTGTTCCCATTGTTTCCTGGGAGCTTTTGTCTCAGACACAGTCCCCTTATGAGGGTTAATGAGGACAAATTGGTCTGAGTGTAACAAATGGATTATGGAGCTGGACAAAAGCTTGTATTTGGTGTGCTGCTCTTGCTGGGATCCACCCATCATCTGCCCATTGAGCCAAACGTCCTGACTGCATGAAGTGGCTTTCTGAATATCTCATCATCTTCATCCTGTTTTACTGCAACGCTACATAATGCATGAGATTTCCTGTGGCAGAGGGGGATAAAATGTGGTTTACATCACAACAAAGTGGCTTATCATCGCTGCAGATTCACAGATCCTATGTTGCTTATTTCATAAAGTCAATACGTCTACATTAGTGTCAGTGGTTGGTGCTCCGGGTTGGATGGGCAGGACGTATCCTTTTAAAATCCACAATGAGCCACTCACTCCTTATTGACTCGATGTAATTCCTGCCTGTCAATCAGCCCTTCTTCTGCTTGATGTCTTGAAATGTACTTTGGGAACCTCGGTAAAAAAGACACAGAGGTGTTCCTTGTCCTCCGTGGGTCCGGTTGTATTTTTTTGTGGGGTCGGAGGAGAGGATTCATATCCATTCATATCTCACAAACTCTTAATGGGCTCCAGGCCCTCCAAAAAGAAAGCTCTTTCCTGTGACTAGTCAGCTCCAGTCTTTATTCATCTGTGGCTCCGTGTCAAAAAAGACTGTTGCTCGTTTGTGCCCCGAACAATGAGGAACAAGGCTGAATCTCTGGCTGGGAACAAAAGACAGAAAACAGGCTTTTCACTCAGCAGAACATTAGATTCTGACACATTTTGCCATGGCAGTTTTTTTTCTCCCTCATCCTGAGTGCTCTGGCTCTGGTCTTATAAAGAGACCACCTGTTGGCAACAAGCCTGTTCTTCATTACTGACAGGCCTATTATCACAGGATGAGGAGCGCCACAGGCTAACTTTTTTAAGTTAACCCTGCTGCAGTTTCTAAACCTCGCCAATTGGGAAACATAGATTGCGTATTACCAGCGGAAAATCTATTTCTGCTCATAATTTTGTATGTTGTTCATGAATAAGGGCTTTTGTCTGTGTGTGAGGGAAGTACTTCATTCAGGCCCTTGTTAGTCACAAATGTCACCAACAGTGGGGCTCAATTTTAGATGGATTGAATCTTTTACTGCTACACATTTGGGACATTTTTTGCCCAACTTTTAAATGCGGATCTGAGCTTTTTTTAAATGTATATTTGCACAACAACAGCATGCAACGTCATATGTAAAGTATAAATTAGTCTGACAGAAGAGGAGTCTGTGCAGAGATTTAAGAGTTTAAACCAGTAAAAGCCTTTCAGAAGACGCACATTTCCCAGTTATAGCAGTGCCCTTCGTTAGGCTCGTGCCATCACTCCCACAGCAGACTCCGGGCCCTTACACTTGTTTCATGTTCACAAACAACCCATAAGAGAGGGGTGCATGCACCTGTGACCCTCCCCCAAAATGCAGACAACACAAGAGAGGATCCCCCTGCAGCCCACAGCCTTCAACAAGAGGCAGTCAGCTGCACTCCGTGGCCCTGCTGCACATTCTCCAGGCACTCGGGAGTTAAATGTTCCTGTGATATTGCCAGGAGGGAGCAGCGGGAGTTGAATTCAGGCAATTACAATCAAGTCAGGGCATAGTTAGTGCGTGGGCCCTGGCAGCACCTGAGCTGGATGCTGATGAGACACTTAGCCCTAAACCCTCATGCATTGGCCCCGGCACTGCGTCGAGCAAGCCCTCCTCCCCCACCTCCCCTCCCCGCTCTCCCTCTCCTCCCACAGCAGCGGACCCCCTACTGGACACTTCCACTTCCCTTCACCTCATTTAGGCCTCTAGAGCTCTCTCACCCTCTCCCTCCCTGGCCCTCACATTGCAATACTTGGGCTTTATATAGGTGGCGTGGAGTACTGCACTCAATCACTCTTCATTCATTCACACTGTACAATAATAGACTACTACTTCGATATTGTCCTTCAAGCACCTGTGCATAGCGGAGCGTCAAACCTGTGCTGTGTCATGGCAAGTTCTGGAGAATTATGTGGAGAGTTGCTTCTGCAGGGGAAAAAACAGCTGCAGAAATGTGTTGAATGATAAGATTTTTGATCATAAGATGTCAAATAACACTTCCACAAGAGTCTTCCCGCCTGTGGCCATCCTTATCAGACGTTGTGCTAAAGAACGGCTACACATCTCTCTCTCTCTCTCTCTGCACACATATTCATTTGCAGGTGGCTGGATACAGAACTCCGTGTCCCACCTGACGTGCTACGCCAACAGGAAGCAGCAGAAAGGGAGGCGTAGTTCTCGAATATCTCTGACCCAGGAATATGGAGTCAGGCTTCGTAACAACAACACTCTTAGCCCCTTTCTCGATAAGATGCTCTCAGCTCTTTCTGAGGAAAAGCCTCCAGGTTCCCGCCCTCTCTCAGCCACCACACTTTGCTGGAGTGTCATTAGGGCTTTAAAGGGCAGGCTGACACAGAACTGGGATTGCTGCAGATGTACAGATTCATACTTTGCATGTAAAGATCTCGCGGTTGGCTCTGAAATGAGGGGTTACATACACCCCATGCTTCTTCGTCTGCTCTGTCTGTGTGCATGCATCTTTCATGTGTCGCTTTGGTACCATTTCTTGTGAGATTACTGGCTTTGCTCCTCGATCCACTATCATTGTCTGTCTGTGGCTGTGCTTGTTAGTCAGAACTGGACGCGGTGTTTGGCAGAGCCGGCGAGGAAAGGTGGGACCCCTCTTTCACAAATTTTGCCATAATGGCTGTCTTTTGATTTTTCCCGGACTTTGGAGATCACCAGGGATTGTTCGTTTGAAATTATTCCATTTGATGGCGAAAAAAGAAAATAGATTGTGTTGATCCTGTTTTGTTCCTGTCAGGCGAACGGCTGCAGTATTATCCCGCGCTGACACCGGTGGCGAAGAGGCAATCACTGTGGCCCTCGCTCTGACAAAAACACTCCATCTGCAAGGAGAGGAGGAAATCATACCACAATGATGTCTGACTCTTCTGCCTCACTCTGACAGCTGGGCCCTGGGACCCACGGACTGCTGCACAATCGCCTCCACAACAGCTTCCATACAAACGCACAAACACCACATTACAAATCAGCAGCTGTAACACACAAAGGCAATGCACCTGCCATTACACAACAAGAGGAGGGCTTATTTTTGTTCAAAAAACTTTATTTGGCTTTTCAGACCTAGTTAAATTCAGTTTTATTAGCCTCTTGCTGATTTTTGTTTAGTTTTGCATCAATATTAATACATTTAGAAGTTACTGATCAAGATACTCTGGGCACTTTGTGTAGCAGTGCTGCATTACCATAGAAACCCCCTTGTTAGAGGTGTAAACACACCAGATAGGGTCAACAGATGTGAGCCACAGCAGTGCTACTAGAGTACATTTCAAGTCTTACAGCTTTTATTTTTAAAGCTATAGAAGTAAATGACGCTCTCTGATCTTCTGATCCATTGTCTTTAGTCACAACTGTTTTCACAATAATATTCCGCAAATGCTTTTATTTATGAAAAATGTTTTTGAAGAAAAAAAATCTTCTGTTCAAGTTTACCCGTTAATAAATTCAGAGACGTTATTGATGCTAATAAAATTACACATGAATAAAACGTAAACATTTTGTCTTTTAGACAAAAAATATGATAAAATGTCTAAAAATTAGGCTTTTTGCATTCTCAGAAATCAGTTTTTGCAGTGTATGTCCTGTTTACAGGCGTTACTATGATGTGTTTTGGAGACTGTGCTCTGAGGATGAGATGCTGAAAGCTTCTCATGAGGCATCCGATATAAAACCAGATAGCTGGACGTGCAAAAAAAAAATATGTATGCTTGCTGCAGATGGTAATAATGACAATAATCCACAAACATTCAAACACTAACTTGTGTATTTAAATTTTTATATCAGTGAATTGTCAAACTTTTGTACCTAAAGGGGGCGGGGCTTATTAATTATGCTGGAGACAGCCACTAGGGGCAGTTGTATTTTTTGCTGCCTCAGTTTCCAGGTGCGTGTCTAATGACTCGTAAATATATATACAGTCGATACCTGTGATGCATTTAGGCTCATAGGTTAGGTGGGGTTATTATGACATCATTTCATTCAAAAAAAATTCTATTTTTACATAAAGAAAAATGTAAGTGCAGCATTTCAACACAAAGAAAAATCCTATTTCCGCGCTCCTAAAATGCAGTTTTCCTGCTTAAGCAACGCTGAAAAGATTAACCTGTAGCCTATTCACTAAAACTAAATCTTACATCCTGTTTTAAATCTTTTGAACGAGTAAATTTTTGTGTTTTTACAGGACGTGTACGTTACAAAGTCAAAGATGCACACACAGAAGATGAGAGATTAGCTGGCATGCAGCACAACCTGTTAGTATTCTGTAGTGTCATCTCCTTTCCTCGGTGGCCCGTACCTGGGGATCAAACGCACCTCTTTGTGAGCGAGGCCTGACCCCCTGCTATTAGCAAACACAGAAGAGCCCAGCTGACACCACTCTTGAGATGTGCCATGTAGACGGAGGCCTGTGATTACAGCACAATCCTGAGGAGACAACCCTCCACCTCGTTCCAACCCCAACCTCCTGCACACACACACGCAGAACCATCCCTCCCCTCTAACGCAAATTCATCCACCTCTGAAATAAATGTTAATCTCTCTCCCAACTGGCTGCTTGTGAGACCTCGTTGACACATATAGAGCCATCCTTTAGCCATGAATAATCAATGGACACATTTGCCAGGGCATGGAGTTTCTTGTCGCTGTTCCGGCAGCAGATTAGAGATAGTGTGTTATTTTTGTGTGTGCACGGCTAGAGAAGCTCTCCCTACAACATGATGTCACACAGAGGGGTATGGGCTCTCCAGTGCCTTCATAGCGCCACATGAAAACCAATGAAGGTAAAGCAAGAGGGGGGGATTAATTTGTTGTGAGAGGCAGAGGCTCAAGTGGGTCTTCCAATAGCAAATTAGCAAACCCTCATTTCAAAAACCCTCGTAGATGCTGGAGAACAGAAATGCACAAACACAAACAGCGTGCACGTGCATCGTGTTCAGGTGAAAGGCTAAAAGCAGATTTTCACCCATTTTTGGAAACATCTTTCCTACTTTCCTTGATGCACACACACACACGCACACACACACGCGCACACACACACACACACACACACACACACACACACATGCACACACAGAGAGAAAGGAAACTTCAATTTTATCTGCAGGGGCAGAAATCAATCTCACATCTCTTTAGTTAATCTGCAATGAGTCTCTACAGATCCTGACACTAATAAGGTATTGAGCAGGTGAGGCCAGGGTCTGAGGAGAAGAACACAAGGAGAGGCCTGGAGTCTGGGGCCCGACTGGCGGCTGGCACCGTTCCAGTGCAATTATAGGACTTGTGTATTGGAGAAAAGGGTGCAGGAGAGAAGCGGCAGAGATAGAAGGGAGAGAGGGAGGCATAGAGAAGGAGGGAGATAGAAGGGGTGGGGAGGGAGGGGAGAAAAGGGAGGAAAAAAATCGATCCCATCTGTGGTATGATGGTTAATTAAAGCAGCTCTTGAGCAGCCCAAGGATGAGAGGCTTGGCTGGGCTCCTGGAGGCACAGCTCTGATTACTCACACAGAATGGATGGTTTCTTAGCAAAGAAAGGAGGAGGCCAAGAGCTGCCTGGTGGGGAGCACAGACAACGTCAAGGAGGAGAGACATGTGCACACTTACACATGTACACACGTGCAAATGGACTGAGATGCAGACGTACACTCACTCGCCTGAGTATGTTTCTCTTGCAGATATCTGGTCGTGAAAAAATATACAGGAAAAACCTGCAGAGATCAGTGGAAACACGGTTAAATTAAATCAAAATAATCAGAGTAATGTGTATTTTCTAATGTAAGAATAGCACTTTTAACTTTAGGTGCTTCTTAGCGAAGCTACGCTGCACAACTTTTACGCTACACATGATTTTTTATAAGGAACTAGAGGTTAATATTACAAACCACTATCATTTTATCTCAATGCTCTTTCTCGTTTTCATCACCTGACTTCGAAGACTGATTTTGCTTCATCTTATCTTACCATTACATTTAGATAACCCCAAATCCAATTACACCCTCCTCCTTGACTTCAAGGCTCTCTCATATTAAGAGCATGAGTGGCAGCGGCACTTTGGTGTGACCCCACCCCCTTATGGTGAGACGTGGTATTGCAAAACACGGCCAAACTGATATCAACACAGAAGTCCTGTGAATTTTGAACATTACAAGAGTAACTGCACCTCTTCAGTTCATTTTAGTGGTCACTAATATTTACTAAGGAGTAAAATGCAGAGATTTTAAATTTAAAAAAATAGAATTTCTTCAAGAATAAAGCATAACAACAGCCGGTGTGTGACTGTGCAACACAAGGGTTCTTGAAAGATGTTACGTGAATGGAAGAAAAAGACAGCCTGTTGTTCTATTTTTATAAAACCGAAGCTGATATATAATCATACTCTCAGACTAAGAGATGGGTTATAACAAACTGCCAAATCTTAAGCGAATGAATTATGTATATGTCAATGATTTAATGGCTGCTGCACAGAAAAGAGGGTGCAGGCGACTGATTGAGGTGCACAACGTGGTGTGTCATTCAGCGCCACGTCTCATGGTACAGACGTCTGAGGTCAGGGCCCCGTGCTAATTGGTGTCGGGCCAAACGCTTGTGAGCTAAATGAGAAAATTACACGTTCCCGGAGGAATCAGCTGCAGTTGTTGGGGCGCTTTTTTACAGTGCGGCTGCAGTCGTATCTGTGTGGCAGAGACAGACGTCTGGCTGTGTTAGTCAAGGACGCTGAATTAGACAGTAAACCTTAGTGTTTTAAAGGTCTAGGAGGAGGTTAGAGCTGCACAGCCACACCAATCACATTTACATAAAGTATTTATTTATACGTGGCTGGAGTTGGAAACAGTTTGGTTTTATGTTTCCAAGACTTACAGCACAAGAAAAAACATGTTTGATTATATCAGGGTTCGTACGGGTGCTTGAAATCCTTGAAAATGCTTGAATTTCAATAACGTGTTTTCAAGTTATGGAAAGTGCTTGATTTCTGTATTGAGTCCTGGAAAATGCTTGAAAAACAAACTGCACGGTTTTGTTTATAAGATCACCCAAGTTAGTTTGATGAAAAAACTCAATTTGTTATTTTTGTTAACGTTAAAAACTAGAGAGCGATTATTTCGCTTTTAGTAAACACGGCTGCGGCTGCTCTGAGAGGGTCCGCTCCTTTCTGACACACCGGTCTGTTAGCAGCAGGCTCCTCCTACTATAGAGACCAGCCGCTGGACCGGCGGTGTACGCTGGCTTCGCTATGAAGCAGACCTACTTTACCGATGAGACTTTTATGCTAGTAGCCTCGTGTGTGAGAGCGCTGCTTTGGGTATGGGATCCAGCGGGTCCTTCTGTGATAATTAGTTATGAAACCAAGACTGGAGTAGAGCAGGG
>SSNS01000053.1:1086618-1107720 GCA_006937985.1 Aphyosemion australe
TTGGACATCATCTTCTCCTTTTTGCAGGTAAGCAATCATTTATCTGGTAAAGGTTTCTCTTTTTTGCAGGTAAAACAACTCACATTTGACATCATCTTCTCCTTTTTGCAGGTAACCACCCATTTATTTGGTAATATTTTGTCTTTTTTGCAGGTAAAACGACTCAATTTGGACATCATCTTTTCCTTTTTTGCAGGTAACCACCCATTTATTTGGTAATATTTTGTCTTTTTTGCAGGTAAAACGACTCAATTTGGACATCATCTTTTCCTTTTTTGCAGGTAACTACCCATTTCAGGGTTCGTACGGGTGCTTGAAATCCTTGAAAATGCTTGAATTTCAATAACGTGTTTTCAAGTTATGGAAAGTGCTTGATTTCTGTATTGAGTCTTGGAAAATGCTTGAAAAACAAACTGCACGGTTTTGTTTATAAGATCACCCAAGTTAGTTTGATGAAAAAACTCAATTTGTTATTTTTGTTAACGTTAAAAACTAGAGAGCGATTATTTCGCTTTTAGTAAACACGGCTGTGGCTGCTCTCAGAGGGTCCGCTCCTTTCTGTCACACCGGTCTGTTAGCAGCAGGCTCCTCCTACTATAGAGACCAGCCGCTGGACCGGCGGTGTACGCTGGCTTCGCTATGAAGCAGACCTACTTTACAGATGAGACTTTTATGCTAGTAGCCTCGTGTGTGAGAGCGCTGCTTTGGGTATGGGATCCAGCGGGTCCTTCTGTGATAATTAGTTATGAAACCAAGACTGGAGTAGAGCAGGGAACAAAAAAAAAAAAAACGGTAAGAAATCTCTTTTTCGGTGCTAAAAAGTCTGTTATGAACCGCAAAGCCCCGTTCCTCCTGTTGCAGCTAGCCTACGTCAGACGTCGGCTGCATCATTCACATACTTTGTTTACAAAACACCTCCGAGTTCACGAACTAATAAAATACCGAAAAAAATCAAAGTTTTGACTGCATCTGGGAAAGTAAACAGCAGCAGAGCTAACTGTGTTCAGGTTTGTCACTAAACATGTAAATACCAGTAATTTAATGAAGCACCTTGTCGTTCATGGCATCTATTTGTGAGCAGAAGCATGGACCGTGTTTGGCTGCGAAAGCCCGAGTTCACGTGGCAAGCCATTTTATCATTTAATCAAAAGCTAGTAATTCCTATTTTACATAGAAACAATATAATTAATCCTAGTCCAGGTCATATTCTTTCTAGTCACAATTCAAACTAAATATATCAACAGCTATTTTTACTAGCAGAAATACAATCCCTATTTGTTCATCGAGTATAATTATTTATTTTCATCAATTAATGGTTCTGCAGATGGAGGGAGGGTTGTGATCAGATATTTCAGTAATGGGTGGTAATAGTCAGAAATTTAGCAGGAGCAGGATTTTAAACACAGCTTCTATAAGAGCTGCAAAAGTAGGAGCAAACCTTGACCTTAGACACATTTCAAAATGTAAAATGTGATGTTTTTATTTACTTTGTCCCTGCTTTGTGGAATATTACAAGATAATATTTATAATTATGTTCTGATCACATTTTTTTTGCCCCCGATCCATGTCATAGGATTTTGATACCAAGTCCCAATCCAACACCTCAGCAATGCATTCAGTTAATAAGAAGAAAGTAGAAAACATCCAAGTTGTCCTTTCAGATTTATTTATTTGTAACTTGGAATATAATAGAATACTTTATTTGTCTGAAACCAAACAGTAACAGAAATTTGTCTTTTAACAGGCCTCAACTTCCTGTTTTGATGTAATTTCCTCAGATTAGCTGCCAAAAAACATCACTCTGTCAGGAAGAACATTGATAATAAATGTGTTAATATTAGGAATATGTTTGATAATAGCCTCATTGCTCATAATTCAAATTGTTTAAATAGTATGTGGCAGTGTTTTGCAATAAGCATTACTATGACTGCACCCATGTTGAGGCTTGCTCTTCCCTGCACAACACGGCTCATACCGTGGCTCTAGGAGACTGCAAAAACCAACGTTTGCAACCAGAGAGTCATACAGTGTGATTAATATATGGCTATCTTGGCTGTGTTTTTGCTGTCAGTAGACAGTTTCTCTTTGTCTTTTAGTGTATCTTGAGTCTCAGATGACTGTGTGTTTTTGTCCGAGTTGCTGCTGTGAACTGGGAGAGCAGGGTGTTTGGTTTTAAGGTAACATACTAGAACTAAAAGCAGGCAGGTTAAAATTAAAACTAAGTCATTGTCATTTCGTTTGAAAATTTCTATCTGAGGATAAATTAAGGTCACGCTAGTTGCTTTATAAGGTTATAGCTAACCTTTTTCACCTGATTCCAGTAATTTAAAATCACGTGATCAGGCCTGATTTTTGATCCTGTGATCGGATAAGATCATCTCTATTATATAACAGTAATAAATTCATATGATAGTGAGGTGAAACTGTCCTCTTGAGTCCTAATGTATTGTTTTGTCTTTGCCGTGTGGTGCTTGAAAAGTTTGAAAATTTACCTTGAAAATGCTTGAAAAGTGCTTGAATTTGTCAGTGGAAAAAGTGTAAGAACCCTGTTATATAAATGTTTATTGTTCTAATAACAGGCGTGTAAATAAGTAATTAATCTGTTCAAAGCAAAGGTTTATATTCGGGTTTTAGCTGTTTGAACAGATTAGTTCTTATAGGACAAGCAAGCTAA
Source organism: Aphyosemion australe (assembly GCA_006937985.1). Lineage (NCBI taxonomy): Eukaryota > Metazoa > Chordata > Actinopteri > Cyprinodontiformes > Nothobranchiidae > Aphyosemion > Aphyosemion australe. The sequence continues at coordinate 1,089,293 of SSNS01000053.1, forward strand.
CAGCTGGGACAAGTTACAAACAATTCCACTGTCAATAATTTCAAAACCCTTTATGCAAAAACAGTTTTAGAACTTTTACTTTGTAATAAATGTTTCATTTATTTTGAAAAACCACACAGCAAATTTAAAAGTGTTAATTTTGGGTTATTGGTCCAATTTAACACTAAGAATAGTTAATTTAACACTAACAAGAGTTATATAGTTGATATGTACCTACCAGCTCCGGTAGAGTGTCCGCCCCGGGATTGGGAGATCGGGGTTCGATTCCCGGTCGGGTCATACCAAAGACTTTGAAAAAATGGGACCCAATGCCTCCCAGCTTGACACTCAGCTTTAAGGGGTTGGATTGGGGGGTTAAACCACCAAATAGTTCCCGAGCGCGGCCACAGCTGCAGCTCACCGCTCCCCACCATGGGGATGGGTCAAATGTGGAGATGTAATTTCACCAGTGTGTGATGATGACTTGGGACTTTATGTAACACTGACATTAGAGTCAAACCCGAGTGTTAAAAAGGAGTGTTTCCTAATCAACTCTGTAGGTGTCATTTTGAACAAAATAACTCCTGGAAAGCTAACTCTGAACTCCCACAGTGGCTATAACACCTGCAGAGTTAATTTGCAGACTCCACCCCTTTATTATAAAAGTTGGACTGGTAGCAACCGATTGGCTGCAGAGAGCTGTGGGAGCTGCAGTGGGCGAGGTGCATTGTGGGTAGTCATGTTTTTAATTAGTTTGTTCTATTTTGGGGTGTTTATGCATGTTTATTTTGAGGGAGTTGTGTTGTTCTTAGTTACTACTTTGTTCACTGTTGCAAACATGGTGTTACTTGTTGTGTCCTGTTGGTATCGTGAGGAGGTTGGTCAAAGGAATGGGACAGCAGTGCTGTTCCACTGTCACAATAAAAAATGGTGCATAGTTCACACTAAATACTCAGGACTCCGCTCCTTGTGTTCCTCTATCACTGGCTGTCCACAGTCATGAAGTGTACAAGGCATGAGTTAGCTGGTGTTTTTCAGTGTGACTGTTACACAGTGTTAAATTGACCAGTGTTAAATTGTCAACTCCAGTGTTAAGAGTTACTATATTAACTCTAACACCAGTGTGAAATTGCTGAAATCAACTCTGACAGTGTTAATTTGTGCATGCTGAATTTGCTGTGCAGCCATGCAGGTGCATTACAGTAGCTAAGAGTAGACTTTGGTGTAAATAACATCATTTGAAATGTTTGCTGGTGTAAAGTTTTATAAAATGGATTGTTATAAACTGGAATGATTATTTTTGAAGATAAAAACACCTTAAATCTGGTCCCACTCAGACTACCTGTTAGCCTATCGATCTGGCCAGAACTAATCTCTGTTTCTCCAGACTGAGACTTTCTGAAGATCAAACATGGGTAAGATATTATTTCTTCACAACCTTTTCACAGAAACACTCTTCAAAAGAACAAACTTATAAAACTTTCTGTAACTTTTCACATTTTCAGTCATTAAAAGATCAATAAATCCTTCATATTTCATTGATTCTATGTGACGTTTGTATTTTAGGTTTAAGGGAAAGTTGAACCTTTTTTGCCTTCTGATATTAAACATACAAACAGCTGATATGTGCAGGATTTTAAAGTAAGTTCAGGGAACTTTTACAGAGTAGAACAGACTGAAGACAGTCAAATTAATTCTTATTGTCACCATGTTAATCTGCAAATTACAGAGAATGTGCCTTTAAATTAGAATATTTGTTGCATCACAGATGAAAAATAAAAGGTTTATAAACGAGCCTGCTTAAAGAAAACTTTTGCAAACTTATAATTTTTTTTCGTTTTTAGATGCAATCAAACAAGATGAATGATTATTCTTTAAGGTATTGAATAACATGATGACTGATTCTGTTTCATTCCACTTAAATGATCATTTTTCATGATCTCCCCCCTCAGCTGCCTTTGTGAGTTGTGTCGTTCATGTCCTGGGCAAATTATTCACTTCTAAACACGCCATTCCTCCAGCACACCCAACAAACAGACTAACAACAATGCAGACTAAATAACTTAAGTGTTCCTTTTGTTCTTTCCCTTGTTTCTTTTTTCCTTCCAGCTCTTTTCTCTTTCCCTTTTTGCCAGCGAGCTCCGGTAATCTAGAGTAAACGCCATTAACTGTTTGCTCGTATCGCCCGCAGAAAGCATGCTGCAGCCTCCTTTGTCTCACTATCAGTTCTTTAGAAAAGCTTTGTGCTGCGACGTCGTGCTCGGGAACACTTTGATGTGCCATCTCATTTGAAGAATTGACCCCGATGATCCCTGAAATCTGACACTGGCATTGGGATTTCTGAATGAGGCAGAATTCCACACAAAGTAAAAGAAGTGGTTTGGCTTTAAAAGCGTGGTTATAGTAACACGATGAGTGGCTGTAATGGTGTCGAAACAGCACAGAGGCTTTACCAGTTGTAATGTGCGTTAAGTTGTGTTGGGTCATTTATTAAGCTTTATGGATCTCGAGTGAGTGGTTGGCGAGCATTAAAGTGCAGCTTGTAGTTGGAAAAATCCCTTTTTCCTGTGGTCGTGTTTGAACTGCTTCCCTTTATAAAAGAACGGAGCAATGAACATTTGTTGACGTTTATGAAAAATGTTAGTTATTAAATGAATAGATTAATACAATCCATTTACATCATTGTGAGGATTTGTCAGAATTTTGATGATGAATCTTCAGATTTTGTCTTTAACCAAACTGGCTGCTGACTTTGGTTTTATAGCAGTCTGCGCGTTAGTTTAGATATTTCTAAGTGAGTTTCCTGTTAAAGATGCTGGGGTCTTAGAAGGAACTGAATCAAATATGATTAAAAAAAAGCATGTTGTGGTTTTCTTTAACTGCGGTTCAGTGAAAAGGTTATGAACGACTGTTATTGTGTAGTGTTACGACCCGGCTCTTTGGATCACAGCACAAGGAGGAAGTCTGGACACATGGTAAAAGTTTTGAGAATATATTTATTAAAATCAGCCTCCAAAAGGCCTCACCAAAAATGCCACCCAGGCACTAGCTCCCAAAGGTGCTCCCTCTGATTAGTCTCCTCTCCCTGGAGTTGCTCCAAGCAGCATTTTATGCTGCACTCACGGGTGCAGCCACTCAAAAGCAATTATAGGCTGACCAGACCAGTGGTGATACAGAGGGACGTGGACAGGGACATCCGAAGCAGCCAATCAGCTGGTTGTACTGGCACAGCAACATTTGTTTGTTAGCTGGGTGGGTACTTTGTTTCTCCCACTGGCGGGGACCGTAACACCTCCCCCCTCAAAAGAGTTCCTCCAAGAAACTCATAAAGACCACTGAAACTCTTCAGCTCCTGTCCAGTCCTCCTGTGAAACAGAGGGAGAGAGAAACAAACAACCTTCATAGGGTAAATGACTCGAGCCTCTCCAGACTGGTGACCTGAAGTCTAAAATAGTCACGTAACTCGCAAGAAGCAGCGACGCTTTACGGTAATCCATGTTTACATCTTAGAACAGGTTATGTTCATCATGGTGGAACCTCAGAAGAAACAAAGAAAATCTTCATCCCATGAAAAAAAGAGAAAAAGAACGTGCGACTGAAACATCGGGAAGCAAGAGCTCAGAGACAAAGGAATCTGTAGCTGGATGCAGACCTCGCGATCATGCTTTTGCGCTTGCAAGTATAACTTTAGTGTGTGAATAGGGTTAGGGTGGAGTTTGTTTTGACGACAGTGATTAAAAATGGACACCAGGGGGTGTTAAAGCAACCCAAAACTGCCTAGTGTCCCTTTTAAGACCCCTTTAGCAATATTAGTACATTCCTCAAATACCTCTATTGTCCTCTAGTGGAGGATTTCAGTACTACAACTTTTTGCGTCATGAACCAGATTCACACCATCACTGTTTTGTATTTTATGACATCACAGAGAAGTGAAAGTGTTGACTCAGACAATAAACACAAGGAAAGTGTCTGGTGGTAACAAACGATCACACCTCTTTAGGATGTAGGACTGTTGTTACTACACAATAATAGTGATATTAATCAGGTCTGCCCTTTTAGAATCAATCATGAGACTTTTCACTTTCCATGTCTTCAGTTATAAAGACACTTTCTAAAGCTTAGGGGCATTTGGAGCCATGTTTATTTTCTGTCCAGACTGCCACTCCCTCTCTGACTATTCCAGTTAAAGTGATGTTCTCAACAACCTTATTTCATTTATAATTCACAGCCTTTGAGCTCCAAACACAAACACATCCGCCTCCTCTCAGTCAAAGGCTCGGCGCGTCTCATCGACAGACGGGTGACCTCCATCACTTGACACTCAGACATGGGAGACAGTCAGTCAGACAGCTCAGTTACAGAATAGAGAAGAAAATAACGTTAGAGGAATGCAAAACAGCTTCTTCATGTTAGTTTGGACTTTATAAAATGTTTCTGTGAGTGAAATATAAGGTCTGAGTCAGTCTACATGAAGTGAATGCTTATCTAGAGGGATTATTGAGTAGATAGAAAGTTTATTTGTGCTTTTTTTAAAAAAATAAAGTAACAATTTCAAATAGCAACAACATCCTTACAGCAGACCCAGAAACCCCAAATGTCTGACAACAACCCTAAAGTTCACTTTACTACCCAAGAGAAATTCTTAGTTTAGCTTTGATTAAGGTCCATCTTTATAGGAACTCCCAGCAACACCTGACTTTAACTAGGTGTGATGGTCATTTATCTCTTGTTGAAACTTTAGTGATAAAACAAAACTAGAGGAGTTTACAGAATTTAATGACATACTTATATGAAACATTTGAAACCAACATCTTTAAAAACAATTGCTGGTAAATGGTTTATTGGTTATTTTATTCTATTCTATGGGTGTTGTTATCTTGTTGATTATTTGGCTGAGGGGGTTCAGACCTATGCAGAACAGCCATGGGGACAGGGCATCTCCTTGGTATGTGCCACATCTGATGGAGACTTGTGCAATTGGCCTCAAGGGTGGTTTTCCACAGCCCCATTGAGTTTGCAATGAAGGCTCTGAGACTGCTGTTGATGTTGTACAGCTCCAAGCATTCAGTGATCCATGAGTGCAGCATTGAGTCATAGGCTTTCTTGTAATCGATCAAGGCCGTGCACAGGTTGGTGTGTCGGGCTTTGCAGTCTTGGGCGACTGTTCAGTCTATCAGCAGCTTGTGTTTGGTTCCTCTGGTATCTCTGCAGATGCCCTTCTGTGCTGTGCTCATGTATGGATCCATGTGCCCACTTGTCTTAGACACTATGATGCCTGACATGAGCTTCCATGTTGTGGAGAGACAGGTTATTGGTCGATAGTTGGATGGTACTGTACCCTTTGAGGGGTCCTTCAGGATCAGGATTGTGCACCCTTCAGTTAGCCATTCAGGGTGAGTCCCATCCTTTAGCAGCTGGTTCATTTGTGCTGCCAGGCGCTCATGGAGTGCAGTGAGCTTCTTAAGCCAGTAGGCGTGGATCATGTCAGGACCTGGTGCTGTCCAGTTTTTCATGCCTGAGACTCTGTCTTGGATGTCTGCCACAGTGATGGCTACTGGGATCTGCTCAGGGAGGTTGCTGTGGGGCTAGCCACTTGAATTGCTGTTGTGTGACGCCTCCTTTTCCCATATGCCCTTCCAGTACTGTCTACAGCATAGCATGAGAATAGTAATAGTAAAATAATGTTTTTTAGCTCTGGTTAAGGCTAGAGTTGCATGTTCACGAGCAAGAGGCATTTCTTCCAGCCATAATCACGTAACTAGGAGGAGGAGCGTATGGTGCAGTACACTTTGTCACCTCTAGATGGTGCCTTCTGAGAAAAAAACTCCGGATTTCTGCTTTAACCCAAAATGATTCAATGATGATTCTCATATCTTAAACAAGCTTGTCAAAGACATCCTGTGGTCAGGGAAAAGATGTTAGTCTGTTTAAGATGAGTCAGATTCTCCACATCAAACAGGGAAAACATCTGTGGCAGAAATAGTTAAAAGTGGGTTAAGAACGGTCCGTCACACTATTAGGAACTAGAAGGATCAGCGATCATTTTAACATTTGGTGAAATCAAACTCTAAGTAAACAACAGGGCTCAGGGCTGTTTGATAGTAGAAATAAGAATGTTTCCATATGCTCAATGCAAAGGGGACTCAATGTATTGGGACTGAACAGCTGTGGAGCCATAAGAAAGCCATGTCAGTGGGGCCAACTGGAGAAAAGGCTTCAGTTTGCAAGGAAGCATAAAGATTAGACTCTGGAGTGATGGAAGAAGGTCTGATGAGTGCAAACTGACCCGGTTCCAGAGTGATGAGAGCATCAGAGAGAGAACTGATGCTCCCATCATAGTGCCTGAGCCTGTGGGGGCCGTCTATGATCTGGGTAGCTACAGTTGGTCAGGTCTAGGTTCAGCAGCATTATGTGTCCAAACAATGATGTCAGCTACCTGAATGGTTCTTCCATCCATTTTCTTCCCTGATGGCACGGACATATTCCAAAATGACAATGCCACCTTCCTGGGTGTTTTAGTCATTTTCCAGCTCTAACACACCAGATTGAATGATTAACTGACCTCTTCAAAAATGTCCTCAAGCCCATTATTCACCTGTTCATTCACATGGGGTGTGTTAAAAAAGAGAAACATTTAAAACGTTAAAAAGGATAGTTGGCCCACGATGACCAGGGTTATCCATCTCTGGTTTAGTAGCTCGCCGCTCTGGGTCACCCTTCCTCCAGTTACGATCTGTTCTTCGCAGAAGCAGACATGTCTTCTAAACAACTTTTATTATAAAACTAACAAGTAAAGAATTTGTCATTTATTTGGCAGGAGAAGAAAATATGAAAAATATTTCTTTGACTGCAAGATAATCGTATTAATGTAAAAAGGTGTGTATGATCAGTGCAGATGGGTTCAATTAATGCAAATACTCTGACATAGAAATATTAATAATCAAATAAAACCACGATATGTGCAATTTTCCATCACTTTTATGTACTTTTGTGTTTACACAGCATTTTTATAGCAGCACACGTCAATTTAAATGGGACTTTAAAATGCATACCTTTATTTTTTAAAACATTTACAACAATAAAATACAATACACAGGCAAAATAAGTCAAACATGGAATCATATAAAGGAAAATAAACATTAGTATTGAAAATATATTTTTACCCTTGAAAAAATGTAAAAGTTTCATCAGAAACACGGCCCTTCAGATAGGTTTGATCTCCATTTTCTTGAAATTGCAGTAAGTTGGTGCCACAGACACAGAGCCGTCATTAGAGAGATTTTGGCACAGGCAGGAACTGGGTGAGTAATGGCAGCAGTGCATTAGGAGAGGGAAGGAGAGGGATGTGTGATAGCCTGAGTTGTGAGTCAACATCAGAGGCCACAGGCTGACCCCACAGGGGATTACACACTCTGATTTAAGAGCATCTCTCCAGCTCCTCTCCTCTCTGCACCACCTCGGTGCATACAACACCCACATGATGCAGCATAATGCCCCGGAATACACAAGATCACACACACACACACACACACACACACACACGGTTGTGTGCGGGATCGTTCTCGTTATGCCCTTATTCTTAGTCCTGCTCCATCTTGTGTTATAGGGCTGGGGCAGAGTAGGATCATATCAGGGTTCGTTTCCAGAGAAAGAGGGAGCGAGATCAGAGCCCCTGCCGTGGTAAGTAAATACAGCCTAATGGCCTCTGATTAATTCGACATTGCTCTCATCGGGCCAGTAAAAAGAGATGTAATGACCTGCATCTCTTTCCTATTCCCTCACTCTCTCCCCCTCTTTCTCTCTCTCTCTCTCTCTCTCTCAGTCTTTCTCAATTTCTCCCTCATTTGCTCAGCTTTTGATTATGAATTAAAAGGGATTGCAAATGGTATGCTGTTGGTTGGCCCCCTGATTGCCATATTTGATTAAGAAATGTCAGTGTGCATGTTTCCCATACCCGTCTTTTCTGAGGCTTTCTGGTCGCTGTAACATTCACACATCCACGGGAAACACAATAGCGAGCTCAAGATTGAGCAAACTTGCTCTAATCAAACACATTCTTCCGTCTGCCATTTCTCTTCCTTTTCCCAGCCTCTTCTCTCATTTTTTGCCTTTTTCGAGACTCGCCGGGTTTTTGTATCAGCTGTGGGGCACACAAACAAGGGAGAAATCACAGACAATTAAAGAGCATTGAGAAAGTCAGGTAGTTGTAGCAGATAGGTTTTATTTTTGAGCATTGGGACTAGTCCTGTATACGATATACTTACATGTGTTTGATAGTGAGGTTTTACTAGTTTGTTCCTTAAACAAATGTGATTTCTTATGTTTTATTTTACTGATTTGCTCATTCCACAAAAGTTTACAAATCTTACTTTTCTGTTAATTAGGATTAGTCCTACAGAACTTTAGGATTGTCCTAATAAGTGGATTTTTTAAATTTTTTGGGCCATTTCTCTAAGAATATGAATGAAAACACATGATGTGCCATTTATTCTGAGCTCATTTTAAATCACCAAAATAAAATATCAAAATGACCCTGTCGAAAACTTTACACACCCCTGTGATTTTGACCTGAAACATGCGCACAAATGGGTTTGAATGGATGCTAATGGTAACCATCCTCACCTGTGATCTGTTTAATCAGTGTGTGATTATAAAAGGTGTGTGAGTTTTTAGGTTCCTGACAAACCCTTGCATCTTCCATCCAGAGCTGCTATGATGTTTCCAGTTTCTGAGTCTTTGGGAAAGCAAACAAATGTCACAAGATCTATGAGAAAAGGTGATTGAACTCTATAAAACAGGATATAAAAAGATATCCAAGGAGCCAATCAGCAGTGTTACAACTCAGACAAAGACGTGGAAAATTAGGGGTTATGTTGAAACCAAACCACGGTCAGGTGAACCAACAAACATTTCTGCAACAACTTGCAGAAAAATTGTTTGCAATGCAAAGAAAAACCTTTAAACACCTTCAGCTGACATCCACAGAAAGTTGCATGGCTGTTTCTAGAAGCACAAGGATGCACTTGAAGAAAAATGGGCTCCAAGGCCGAGTTGCCAGAAGAAAGCCATTACTACACAAATGCAGCAAAGCATCTGGCTTACAATATGCCAAACATCACAGAGACCAGCCTCAACATTTCTGGAGCAAAATCATTTGAAGTGACGAGACTAAAGTTGAACATTTTGGCCACAACCATAAACGTTACGTTTGGATAGGAGTCAACAAGGCCTATGATGGGAAGTGCACCATTCCTGCTGTGAAACATGGAGGTGGTTCGCTGATGTTTTGGAAATGTGTGAGTCACCAAAGCACTGGAAACCTGGTCAAGATGAATGCAGCAGCTTATCAAGAAATACTGGAGGAGAATTTGTGCTCATCAGCCCAAAAGCTGCGCATGGGTCGCACTTCGGATATTCGAGACAATGATCCCAAACACAAGGCCAAGTGGAGAGCTCAAATGTGCTGTTCATGACAGACGGATCATGAATTTACAGGACCTGGAGGCTTTTTGCCAAGAGTAGGCTGCTATATCCAGAACCTTCTCTACAACGACCACAAAAGACTCCAAGCTGTCACTGATGCTAAAGGCGGCGATACGCAGTATTAGGAACTGGGCTGTGTAAACGTTTCCACAGGCTTATTTTGGTATTTTATTTTGTTAAGGTGATTTGAAATGAGTTCACACATTCCATTGTTTTTTTCTTGCTCAACAGCGGAAGTGACGCCGTCAACGCCGGCAAGGCTCTGAAGATGGTGGCTGTGTGTCGCCAAAACTGTCAGTAATTAAAGTTTAAAAAAACATTCCTACACTTTGTGTTGAGCAAGAAAAAAATCAATGGAGTTAGAAAAGCACCACAGGAAGAACATAACAAGGAGATTTCACACTTTTTTTTTCACAATAAACGGCTTCAAACCATCACTGACCACGTGTGAAAAAATGTTTTTGAGTTTTCACTCATATTCTTTGAGAAATACTTGGGATCTAAAAATAAAATTGAGAAAAACGTTTGCCTTGCAGTAAGAGGTTGCAGGTTCAAATCCTGGCTGTGGCCTTTCTGCACGGACTTGGCACATTCTCTCCATGCATGCGTTACTCTAACTAATGTGACACCAGCACCCTGTGACCCTAGTGAGGAATTAGCGGAAGATTAGATTAGATTAGAAGATGTAAGAATAATTTTTGGACCTAATGCAGCCAGCTACAGAAATGACGAGCCCCCTAGTGGCTGGATGCAGTATTCCCTTTTAAGCTCCGCCCCCTCCATGTAGATGAATGGCACAATTTCTTGACTAAAAAATGAAACTATACCTTAGATAAATTTTCTAGGTGTCAACTCCTGGTTATTTACACATCCAGCCGTGTAGCAATATTCCTTTTTCTTTTGTGTTGAGTTTAGTTAGAGGATGTTTAAACCCTTTGTTCCACGTGGAGCAACGAAATAAATAAATATATAAAACCCATCTGCTGCATCTTTAATCTGAAGCAGTAAAATTACAAATATATTATAAATCTATGAAATGCCCCTAAATTGCATTCAGAAATGATAATTTAAACATATTTATGCAGACAAGTGAAAAATCTAAAAGCACCTGGACGAGTGTTTTTTGGTGATCACAAATAATCAACTTTTCCTACTTTGCTGTTATTTGTCTAATCACTCCTTCCTCACATCTCCTCACAGTTCAGTCTGGAACGTTTGTCTCCTGTGACCTCTTCAGACCTCCCCCCGCTCCCGTCAAAGTTATTAGTTTGGGCCAAGCAACACATATGTCACAGTCTTAATCACAAACAGCCATCACTTGTATTCTGCACAACGTCTCACAGTCCACACTGAGTGTGTGTGTGCGTGCATGTGTGCACGACTGCTTGCATGCATATACATGGTTAAGTGGCATGTGCATTGAGCGCGATGTGTCCATGAATCTATACTTGTGTGTCTGCATGCATGACCATGTGAACAAATGCACGCTTTGTGTGATAATGGGCTGCGTCCATCAGCACACAGAGCACGAGGCCTCTGTATCGGGCAGGAGACACTTAATGCCTGTCACAGGGTTAGATCAAGTGTGCACAAACGAGAATTGATTCCTTTGAAAAACAAGAATCCGACCAAGGACAGTTTTCCCATTTGCCAAGGTGTACGAATGAAGAAAATGGGAGAGAGAAATAGCAAAGGTGCCTGCGCGAGAGAAATGTGTTGATCTTTTGAGATGAAAAGCCCTACTTTCACAAGCTGCAGAATGGAACGGTGGACATCAGTCCCAAGGCTATAAGAAGAGTTTCTCTTCTCTCCTGCTGCCTTTGTTATCATCTCATCAATCCATTTCAGAGAAGGTGGAAGTGCATCTGGATGAAGGTGACTATTTATCAACCCTCTGTTGCATTAGCAAAAAAAACCTTCTCTGACCAGCAAAAGGGTAGAAACATCAGCTCCCTCCTGCTAAAAATGTCTGTAGGAGCAGAGGAAGAGGCGAAACCGAGGGTTGAAGCTGACACAGAGAGGTGGAGACTCTTAATAAGGAGACAACACGAATAGAAAAGGTTCCACTGTGCTCTTTTTTAGAAGGTGGCCCCTCTCGCATTATATTCTTGACTCCCCTGCAGGAGGGCCTAATGGCGCTCTCCCAGGACGGTGGAAAAGGAGGAAGAAGTGGGGGCCGACACGGTGCCAAGAAGCAACCTGAAAGCCACAGAGGAGCCGTCCAGGAAAAGGTAGAGAGAATGGTGTCCCCACTAGAGAGACAAGTGAGAAGGAGCTCTTTTTCTCAAGACTCTTCATGCGCCCATCTTCCTCTCACTTCAACCTCTCTCTTCTTCTCCGACTCACCTCTCCACCTCCACCCATCCTCCCTTTTCTTCCTCCCTTGTCCTCTGGAGCAGGTGGGTAATTGTCACACACAGCAGCACTATTTTCCATTAACTTAAGTATGTACAAGGAGCTGATATCTAACTGAGCTAAATGTGGATTTAGTTGTGATTTCAAGCTCCATCACAGCCAGGAAGGAGACCCTCAGGCACCGCCGTGGAGTACAGTACATATAGAGAAGAAGTTCCATCCGCTTTTTATTAAGGGTTAACCAAAACAAATCCACAGCCCACACCCGCCGTCTTTTCCCCAAGAATGTCAGAGTATCCATAAACAAAATCAGAGGGTACAGTAAGGTCTCTAATCAAGGCAATCAGGGCTGTTTTCAGTGGTGTCAGCGCAGCAGCAGCGTTGGTCTCATCTCTGTCTGTGCTTTAATTACTTGCTTTTGCATTTTGATGGAGGGGGGTGACGGGGTGATTGTGCCTTATCACCTATCTCCAAGGATAAAAGACTACCCAATTACTTTGTTTGGATGCTAATGATTGCATTTCATTAGTAGCCGCTCTTAGCCCTCCTCACCCAGTAAATGAATGAATATGCAGTAATTTCAATTATTGAAATTATGAAAATTGCTTTTAAAAAAGACGGCACGGGTATCATCAGCTTTCCACTGTGACATAATGCCATTTTAATTTCTATAATAGTTTTAATTGTCAGTGTCCCCGCTGTGCATTAATCATTTAATTGTATTGTCTTTTTCGCCTGCAAACACCTACACACCCCCCGAACACCCACTCGCTTTCCCGCCCCAGCTTTGAAAATACAAACCCCAATCAGCACTATCATCTTGAGAGTGATGAGACGCGGGGAAGACAAAACCAAGTTAATTCAAAAGTTCCGAGACGATGGACGATAGTTTCTCTGTGTTGAAGGTTCTTAGAGTGCGTGTGACATCTGGGCTACGTTTGACCTTGTCGCTAGCTAACATTTTAGTACTTTTTTAGTTAAAATGTGTACTTATTTGGTTCAATACAAATGGTTGTAACTAGGAGTGGCAATTTATCGCATTAATTGAGATTAATTAATTACAGCCACATTTATTGCATTATTTTCTTTAATCGTGTTAATCTCATTTTTAATCTATAACTTTACTGGGACTTTTCTAGCCTACCTGTTGGGATTTTTTTATTTTAATTTTTTTTATTTAATGTAATTATATTTATATTTAACTATCATGCCATACCACATGTCAGAAGTGAGAGAGTGAGTGCTTAATCCTTTTCAGCATTTTATTTTGTCATAATTTGTCAGTTTTGATATACTAACCTACAGCACTGTAATTTACAGGTCTATTTTAATTTTAGATAAATGTTTTAGTAAGTTCTGTGATCGCATTGCTCAAAAAAGTGTTCCAGAGCATTCTATAAGGACCTGATGTTTTATTTTTAAATTCTAATTATTCGAGACTGACAAAAGAGCACAGTATTATTCTGCCTTGGTGATGTAAAAGGAAAGTTTAAGTCTGTTAAACAATAAATGACTTTATAAAGCCAGTTTTTTGGTTATATATTAATCTTTTAGTCTGCCACAATAATTTAATGAATTAAAATAAAAATACATCAAAATGAGGGATTTTCTCAGCCATTAGTAGGCGAGATTAAAAAAGAGATTAATTAGATTAATTAATTACAGGTCAAAATTAATTAATCTAAAAAAAATGTAATCTCATGACAGCAGTAGTTGTAACAGCCCTGAGGAAGATAACACAATTATAAACCATTTCACAGTGAAGATAAAAGTGTTTGTTTACTGTAAAATGTCACCAACACAGTGTTATTCTGCAGCAGTATGATTTGCTGTAGGTCCTACATAAGCGATAGTTTGGGATCACTTTGAAAAACAAGTTTTTTTTCCATTAACTTCACAAACAATAAATTGAATCTGATTATTTTTAAAGAAATATCGGTAACACTTTAGAATGCGGGTTCCTTTATTAACGTTACTTAGTGCATTATTAAGCATTAATAAACTATTAAATAAAGTTTTAACAACTGCTTAACCATAATGCATTACTAAGCAGACCCCCTCAGCCCTTTGTCCTAACCTTAAGGACACTTAATAGTTAAGAATGGTAGCATTAATAAAGAGATCCTTTGTTTATTAATGCTTAATAATGCACTAAGAAACATTAATAAAGGGACCCGTATTGTAAAGTGTTAACAAAATATCTAAACTGATGCATAGAAACCTTTTATAAGCATAGATTTCCTGTCATGGCTGCTAATCCAAGTTAATAATTGCATAAAGCTAAGTTGTAATTAGAAAATCGTTTTGTGATTGTGTTGCACGGCTCGATGTTGCAGCAGGTAAAGTAGGACGTTTGTGCAGAGATGAAAGAAGCCAGTTTGATCCTGCAACATGACCATAACCATAACCCTCCAACATGTGTCAGAAATATGTAAAAAAGAACCAGTGGGTCAGAGTTCTGGGATGTTCCGATCACGTTTTTTTGCTCCCGAGGGACGTGTGTTAACAACACGTTGTTTTCGTGTTGTTTGCTGGTTGAAATCACGCAAATATTTCACGCATAAAGTATCTGTTGTTGACGCGTTGATTGCTCGTTAAAAACGTGTACTTTTTGTGTGAGAGTCGCACGTAATGTTGCGCGTTTGTGGCACACTTTGGGTTCCATAGCCACGGTGCCACAGCAGGCTTTCCCCGCAGCACCACGAAGCTACCAGCGTGTTCAGCTCAGATGCTGCAGAACAAGAAACTCCAACGTTTTGTTGTCGGCAATTTCTCTGTTTATTAACGTAACTTTCACTGTTGGCTGGCTCCGTGTTTCTGTTACACTGCCTTTGCTGTCCGGTTTAAAATAACACCAACATACAGATATTTTAGCTCTCCTGTGGAGACAAGTTAGCTCCGCGTTAGCCTGCTAGCTAACAGCTGTATGGTGTCTGAATCCTCACCTGCCGTACATTGTGTGATGTAATGGTGTTGTTTTTGGCCAAGAAACAAATAATATTGATATGGAGGAACTTGTTAAGATATCAGAATGAATTTAAAATGTCATATTTGTTGTTTTATAAGGTTAAATCCGATCTTTTTCAACCGATTCCGAGCCTTTTGAAAGTCACGTGATCGGGCCCGATTTCCGATCACGTGATCGGATCGGAGCATCCCTAGTTCTGACTGTAATGGAGCAGTCAGCTCGGTCTTCAGATCTGAACCCTGTTGCTAAAGGAGGTGTTTGAATGAGACGGAGGAGGTAGAAGATGCTCCAGGATGCAGGATGAAATTTGATGATCTTTGTTAGATCTACCAGGCTGTAAATGCCACATAAGGTATTTTAGATAAAACAAAGTTTCAACATGTCCTCAAAAATCTTAATTTCTGACTCTGACCTTCTCTGCAGATCCTGTTCATTTGCAAGGATTCATGTTTAGAATAGTTTTAGGAGTGTGTCCATAAAAACATTTTTTATTTTTAAAGAAATCCCACATTTGTAAGTAGTAACGAACACGATAAACTCCTTTTTCTATTATTTTCAACAAAATAAGAGCATAAAAACCAGGTACAAATGAATAAAAATATTTTATTACCACCTTAACTATGTGGAGAAGAGATAATATTTCTAGTTGATTAACTTTAGTCATACAAACAACTTTATTAATAATGCTCCTTTTGCATTTTTTTATTTTCTTTAAAACAGTTTAATACTGTTGTCATTTCACATCCTACATTAATATATAATTTATACTAAACAAGGACAAGCAATAAATAATTAGTTATTTATGAAATTACAGAAGGTTTTGTGTTTACATCAAACAAAATACTCAGTTATAGTTATAGTTTGTATTTTTGTGATTTTGCTGAAATCTGAAGACGAGACAGAATATTTATGAGTTAAATAATTATCTGAAGAGATAAAGTGCAGCACAAAAAGTTTAAATATAGTTTTAAATTGGAGCGTTAGATCTTCAGAGGCCAAAAATAAACACAACAGAAAGATTAAATATGACAAATGTTAAAGTTTTAAAGTGTTTAGATGGAAATATTATAACCCACTGTGCAAATACCTAGTTAGGACGTCCTACAGACGTGGTCTAGAGCGACCGACTCAATATAGACATGATCTGCACGTTCCTTTGCTACGACTTGTAGAGCATGAAGCAGCTGGTTTCCAGAGAGCACAGTTTAAAAGTATAAAAGCCACAAAAAGCAAAAGTCAGAGCTGTGTTGTCCTGAACAAACTGAGTGTTCTGATGCCTGATTGGTTAAAATCAGACAAATAATTGATCAAATAATTTATCTATGATGAGTAGAAACCTGTTAGAGAAACAACAAAGCATCATGTCCAGGTACGACGAGCTAGCAACAAACCTTAAATCTAATATTTAGGGAGAATTTTTTACCCGAGCTGCAGCACAAGAGGAGAGAGCCTGACTGACAGTCCTGAGAAGCTCTCCATCGTGTCCTCCAGCGCTCCTCGAGAGGGAGGAGGTCAAGTGTAGCCCTTAAAACAAACACTCCTGGATGCCCATGCAGAACACCTTAACAAGCCTTTTAGCCCCACATCATTCTGTACGTTTCACAAAAACAAAAACAGCTAAAGGATTAAACTTTAGGGGACCAACAAGCTCCTCCATCATTTGGCATTTGTTCTTTCTTAATTATTACATGAATTAATGACGCAGCACTGTAGTGATGAACCTATAGCTGTATACGGCGGTATACAGGAGTAATGGTGTGAATTTAAAACAATCAAGTCTGCATGATCTTTAACTCATAATTACTTCTAGCATTTATGAGCTCTTAGTAATACTTCAGACCCATTTCAGATCACCTGTTGAGAAAAATAAGCTGCTTTCTTCTCAGTAAACATGAAGCTGGTTTAGCGAGTCAAACAGATTAATATGACTCACTTTGAAGTTATTTCCCAGAAGGTCTAAAACAAACATGCACATAAAACATTTAAATGTGGACATTTTTAATGTTTTTGCTTTTTGCAGCTGATTCGCTTTATATGAATAAATATAATTCTTCAGATTATTTAGTTTGCTCCAGATGTCGTCTCAGAATCCAAAAGGTCAGAGACAGAAAATAAAATAATAATAGGAAGTGGAAGCCATGAAAGTCCACTCCATGAAGAACAGGATTTACAAAACTCTTGCCCTTGGTGGGTTTGAATTCAACAGTGTGACTCTGGAGGAGCCAGGACCTGAGGCTAGCTTTTCAGAAAAAATCATTTTGCTTAATAATAATAAAAAAAAAACATAACACTTTGTCAGTTTGTTGCCACTGTCCTGAGGTCCAGGGGTCAAGAGGTCTCCAAGCAGACAGTGAACAAAGATGGTGGTGCTGTTGAGGAACAAGACCTTGGTGAGCAGATTTCTATAGAGCATTGATGGAGCCGTGGTAGAGGCTGGCCTGTATCCAGCTCCTACACAATTGTGCCACCTTCTGGAGTAAAATAGAACAAGGACCAGGCAGAACTCAGCAGCCACTCATGTTGAAAGCATTTGTTCAAGTAGAGCTTTGAAAAAGTCCTGCTTCATATTTTAGTTTCTCAGAGTTTAACCTCTAAGGAACGCTGCATACATTCATGTTTTTATGATTAAATGGTGGTTATTCATAAGGAAAGATAAAAAAGAGATTTATTTACCATGTGATATAACATTTTTTTTTGTTAAAGGGTCCAAACCTCATAAAAAGCTTCAATAGAAGAACTTTTGGAACTAATTTGAGTCAAAAAGACACTCATAAGTCCTAATATTTGCAAACCCCCCTAAACTTGTCACCATAAACCTATTTTAGACCATCTAATCTAGTTAAACCGTCTATATCTCCATGGTTATGCCTAGTTGGTCAAGTTGGGTATGTATCATTCTGTTTCTGCCTCATCAGAGTTGAGGCTTGCAGAATTGGTAAAAAAGCTGATGGTGTAGGGGGCGTGAGGGGCACTTGTGAAAGCACGAGTGTATGTGTATTTGGGGGCTGGGGGCCGAAAAGAGAAGATTGGGGAGTGATTCAATCGCTACACAAATGGATTTGGCTAATAGAGGCAGCCTCTGATCCTGACTGGTACACAGCTGGAGCTCCCCTAATTGGAGAGGGTGAAGAGTGGAGAAGAAAGTGGATAGGGATGAGAAAGATACAGGGTTCGTACGGGTGCTTGAAATCCTTGAAAATGCTTGAATTTCAATAACGTGTTTTCAAGTTATGGAAAGTGCTTGATTTCTGTATTGAGTCCTGGAAAATGCTTGAAAAACAAACTGCACGGTTTTGTTTATAAGATCACCCAAGTTAGTTTGATGAAAAAACTCAATTTGTTATTTTTGTTAACGTTAAAAACTAGAGAGCGATTATTTCGCTTTTAGTAAACACGGCTGCGGCTGCTCTGAGAGGGTCCGCTCCTTTCTGACACACCGGTCTGTTAGCAGCAGGCTCCTCCTACTATAGAGACCAGCCGCTGGACCGGCGGTGTACGCTGGCTTCGCTATGAAGCAGACCTACTTTACCGATGAGACTTTTATGCTAGTAGCCTCGTGTGTGAGAGCGCTGCTTTGGGTATGGGATCCAGCGGGTCCTTCTGTGATAATTAGTTATGAAACCAAGACTGGAGTAGAGCAGGG
>SSNS01000053.1:1107733-1185233 GCA_006937985.1 Aphyosemion australe
GGTAAGAAATCTCTTTTTCGGTGCTAAAAAGTCTGTTATGAACCGCAAAGCCCCGTTCCTCCTGCTGCAGCTAGCCTACGTCAGACGTCGGCTGCATCATTCACAAACTTTGTTTACAAAACACCTCCGAGTTCACGAACTAATAAAATACCGAAAAAAATCAAAGTTTTGACTGCATCTGGGAAAGTAAACAGCAGCAGAGCTAACTGTGTTCAGGTTTGTCACTAAACATGTAAATACCAGTAATTTAATGAAGCACCTTGTCGTTCATGGCATCTATTTGTGAGCAGAAGCATGGACCGTGTTTGGCTGAGAAAGCAGACCCGAGTTCACGTGGCAAGCCATTTTATCATTTAATCAAAAGCTAGTAATTCCTATTTTACATAGAAACAATATAATTAATCCTAGTCCAGGTCATATTCTTTCTAGTCACAATTCAAACTAAATATATCAACAGCTATTTTTACTAGCAGAAATACAATCCCTATTTGTTCATCGAGTATAATTATTTATTTTCATCAATTAATGGTTCTGCAGATGGAGGGAGGGTTGTGATCAGATATTTCAGTAATGGGTGGTAATAGTCAGAAATTTAGCAGGAGCAGGATTTTAAACACAGCTTCTATAAGAGCTGCAAAAGTAGGAGCAAACCTTGACCTTAGACACATTTCAAAATGTAAAATGTGATGTTTTTATTTACTTTGTCCCTGCTTTGTGGAATATTACAAGATAATATTTATAATTATGTTCTGATCACATTTTTTTTGCCCCCGATCCATGTCATAGGATTTTGATACCAAGTCCCAATCCAACACCTCAGCAATGCATTCAGTTAATAAGAAGAAAGTAGAAAACATCCAAGTTGTCCTTTCAGATTTATTTATTTGTAACTTGGAATATAATAGAATACTTTATTTGTCTGAAACCAAACAGTAACAGAAATTTGTCTTTTAACAGGCCTCAACTTCCTGTTTTGATGTAATTTCCTCAGATTAGCTGCCAAAAAACATCACTCTGTCAGGAAGAACATTGATAATAAATGTGTTAATATTAGGAATATGTTTGATAATAGCCTCATTGCTCATAATTCAAATTGTTTAAATAGTATGTGGCAGTGTTTTGCAATAAGCATTACTATGACTGCACCCATGTTGAGGCTTGCTCTTCCCTGCACAACACGGCTCATACCGTGGCTCTAGGAGACTGCAAAAACCAACGTTTGCAACCAGAGAGTCATACAGTGTGATTAATATATGGCTATCTTGGCTGTGTTTTTGCTGTCAGTAGACAGTTTCTCTTTGTCTTTTAGTGTATCTTGAGTCTCAGATGACTGTGTGTTTTTGTCCGAGTTGCTGCTGTGAACTGGGAGAGCAGGGTGTTTGGTTTTAAGGTAACATACTAGAACTAAAAGCAGGCAGGTGAAAATTAAAACTAAGTCATTGTCATTTCGTTTGAAAATTTCTATCTGAGGATAAATTAAGGTCACGCTAGTTGCTTTATAAGGTTATAGCTAACCTTTTTCACCTGATTCCAGTAATTTAAAATCACGTGATCAGGCCTGATTTTTGATCCTGTGATCGGATAAGATCATCTCTATTATATAACAGTAATAAATTCATATGATAGTGAGGTGAAACTGTCCTCTTGAGTCCTAATGTATTGTTTTGTCTTTGCCGTGTGGTGCTTGAAAAGTTTGAAAATTTACCTTGAAAATGCTTGAAAAGTGCTTGAATTTGTCAGTGGAAAAAGTGTAAGAACCCTGAAGATAGAATATGGCTCCCGGAGAAAATGCACCTCTGCTGCAACACCAACAAGTGGATCGTGCCAAACGTTTATGCTGCAGGAAGAAAGGATGAAGCAAGAGAGCGGGGCATGTGGAAGCTCATCGTAGCTCTGTTAGGATTCTCGCTTTGAAGAGCGGCTTTGTGTAATCATTTCTGGTATTCTAAATATCTGATGAGGGGTCGCCCAGGAGCAAAAAGTGCACCACTTCACACCAGGACACCATTAGAGAAATGCTTTAGCAGCATGAATTTATCAGGTTTTCACTCATTATAATGAAAATAGGCTGAGATTCACTGATGCGGATAACAACATCACTAGAAGCAACAGATGTCCACCAGTTATACCCTAGAAAGCAAGAAAAGCATCAGGAAATTAACAAAGCTGCAGATAAAAATGTGACACTGTGCAGGAATTACTGCCCCTGAGACGCTGTGTGTCTAAACGTGTGTGTGTGTGTGTGTGTGTGTGTGTGTGTGTGTGTGTGTGTGTGTGTGTGTGTGTGTGTAAACGTGTGTGTGTAAACGTGTGTGTGTCAGGGAGGAGGCAGAGCTTTGTGTGCTCCATAAAGTCCAATTGCTCCAAAACACAAAGAGCTACTGAGCAAGAACCCACCAGGGGGGCTCTTAGGAAGGCCACCAGCCCATAGAAAAGACTCACATATAGAGAAAATGTTGCAAAAGAGGAGGATTACACACTTACACACACATTTGTGTTTTTATTATCATGAGGGCCTTAAATGAAATGACTTTATTAGCCTTGAATTTTGATCTGAATCCAGTCCTAAACTTAGACTCAACCATGTTAGATATTTACAACATGGAGAGAAACAAAACATTTCACATTTGTCCTTGTTTCTGTTCTCTAAAACTCAGAAGAACAAATAAACAAGTGTAAAGTAAGTAAGAACTATTGATTTAGAACCAGTAAACCTATATCTATGACATTAATTGGTTTTATTGTTTCAGCTGCCTCAGAAAAAAGTAAAACTCACCATGTATAACTGTTTATTTATTTAAAAACATCTGATACAATAAATCTTTCTTTGTTACACCTTAAAATAACAGGTTTATGAGGTTAAAGGGAGAGCTCTTTGTTGGTAAATTGATGAACAGAAAAAAGTTTAAAGGTTTAAAAATGGAAAAACCATAAAATTAAATGTGGAGTTCCTCAAGGTTGAGTGTTCGGTCCTAAATTCTAACATATTGTCTTAAAATACCAGTTTGTTTTGTTTGAAGACAATGAAATTTTGTTTTTGTTGTTGAAATTATTTTAGAACGATTAAATGTGACATGTCAAAACTGGAGAAGTGTTATGATGTTGATAGATTTCTGGATTTATGGTTTGGTAACAGGAAAAAAGTAGGATTCGTTCACAAGGGAACCTAAACTGAACGGTTACATTTTTAGAGGAAACTTGACACATTTTTCTTTTTTACATTTATTTCAACAAACAACATCAGATGTGTATCTCAGTCATAGGAGAAACGTTATGGATTCACAAAAGTTGATCAGTTTTACCTCATTAGTACCTTGTGAACTTTTGTTTGGTGTGGATTTTTGATTAGTTTGATCAAAAACAAACATTGGTTTGTATATGAAACGTCATTGAGACGATGTTACAAAACTTAACGAAGAAAGAATTATAACATTTTATAAACTTTTGGAATAATATCTCAAATTAATCCCATTATTTGAAGATCATTTATTATTTGGGTTTTATCTGTGATGAAATAGTTTCATGAGAATATTACAAAAGATTGTGCTTGATTCTTCATTTTCACTCATTCCTTGTACTTTTGTTGAGTTGGTCAATGAACAATTGATTTTAGTACGCTTGGACGATCGTAACAAATAAATTACATTAAAAAGAATGACTGATGATTCAGCTCAGTAAGAAAAAGCAAAAACATTATCCATCTCTTGTTTGTGAGCATCGTTACACAGCCACACAAAAAAATAAAGACGATGTTTGATAATCTGTAGTTATTAACGTCCAAACCCAGACAAATTGTCAGATCTTGTGGGTCCGCGTACACATGGAGGCAGGCCGAACAACCCTCCCACTGTGTTTCCTTTGTGGAAACCATTGTAACAGTTTTGTCTGAGCCATATGGGCTGGTTAGGGGATGTGGACCCCCAGCAGCTGAGGCTTTGTCCTCGTGTCACAGAGGTCGCTGGGATTGTGTTCCCAGCTAATTCCTTCTTTCAGGGACGACAGATCAGAGTCTATAATGATCTGGGCGGCCTAGGACAGGGATTACTGCTGCTGCTAGACATCAACAGGCTTGTGTGTGTGTGTGTGTGTGTGTGTGTGTGTGTGTGTGTGTGTGTGTGTGTGTGTGTGTGTGTGTGTGTGTGTGTGTGTGTAAGAAAGAAAGGAAGCAGATAGAGAGAGATGACATCTTCAGATGAAACACTATTGCTACTCCCTCAGTGGGAATCAATTGATTCCCCTCTCGCACCAAACCCACCCACCACTCCGATATAGATACACACACACACACATACACACTGAGTTTTCCACCTCATTTCCTCCAATCCAGCTTAGGCAAACATTATTAGCAGAGAAAGTGAATGCGGTGGAGGGAGAGTAATAGCTTCTTGTGTCTTCGCTGACCTCCTCTATTGTAATGTGCTTTATAAATTACAGAGCACTGCCTCTGTTTTTTTAAACATCTTATAACTTCACAGTTGGAGCTTCAATGAATTATTGAAGTGCAAATTTAGGATTCATTATGAAACAATACTTTAATATCTTTAAAATTGTTATTTTGCTCAGATGAAGTCCAACAAAATCACCAACAAAGAGTTTAAATAACATTTATTTTGACCTCCATTTTTAATCTTGAGTGATTTGACTTCTGTTTTCAGAGTAATGCCCAAATAAATATTTGATATTTAATATAAACCACAACTGGATTTTTTGTGTGTCTTTTGGAGACATTTGACTTTTTGAATTGAAAAATTTCCTTAAAAAATACTTCCAATAAGCTAGATAAAGAACTCCTAACTATTAATAAAACCTTTAAAAAGTCAATATTTATTTATCTTATTGACTCAAGAGTTTTGTTTCTGTGAAATTACAGGTTGGCGTCGGGATTTTTGACAGTTCTGTGACTTTATTCACATCATTTAATAAAATCTGTCATACAGGATTAAACAAAACTATTCTGACCATTTCATTTGACCAAGTTTAAAGGTTAAATGTTGCAGCTTCATGATGAATTTTTCAAAATATGATAAAATTATCTTCCAAGTGTTTTTATTTCATCTTTAGACACTTTGAACCTTATTTATTTTATAGAAACCTTTTAGAAAGTCTTTCAAACTTCCTCTCAGGTAGGAATCATGGATTTTGTGGAAATGAAATGAACATTGAATCTTACGTGTGACAGAAAACGTCTTGGATGTCTTCAGTTTGAAGAAACACTGATAAGTTTTGGTTAAACTGGCAACTAGTCTAAATGAGAGCAGTCACAGCGTGTCTTAAAGTGATTACAGTTCATGCAAAAGCTGGTTTAAAACATTCACATGGCTATAAATTTCATATTTTATGGTTAGTCAGAAGTGCTGCAGCTCTTAGCACTGTATAACCACAGTCTTTTGTAAATAAACACGTGCTTTAGGCTTATGGTAGTTTATAAATGTATAAAATAACATTTGCACGAACAATTACATTCTGGACAATAAAGTTATTTAATGACTTAACTCAAACTAGCTGTTAGCATAGAACTAATCAGCTTCTCCAAATTCAAGAAGCTAATTTCTTGTAGGCTATCATCCTCTTCTGGTCATAAAGTGGTCAGATGTAGTAGCATTAGTACCTTCATCATAAACCTGCATCACTAGCTGCATTTACATGTGCAAAATGTCTTTAATCCGATCATTATTCGGATTAGAATATGACTGTGCACATGGGCCCTGGAAAAATGAATCCAATCATGTCAAGCGTTTACATTCGTCATACGTTCGATTGGAATAAATCATTTTGTCATGCGCAGAACGATCCAATACACCTAAAAAGGCCGTAGAAGAAGAAGTAGCGGACTTCCGCTGTAAACAAACATGGCTGCATGCATGTCAATATGGAGCAGTACGATGTTCTTCAGAGCGTGGTTTTATTTTTAGTTCTTTAAGCACATCTAGCGACGCATTTGTGTCCGAAACAGACCAGTTTTGTTTCACACTCTAAAAATGAAATGTTGAATGAACTTAACCAAGTTATGTTAACTGGTTTCACTAAACCTAGTTGCTTCAGTGTAAAGAGTAATGTACATTTAATTTTAACATAACAGTGTGTATTACTCTTTACATTTAAGCAGTTGGGTTTAGTGGAACGAGTTGACATAACTTAGTTATGTTAATTCAACATTTCATTTTTTACAGTGCATCCAACTTCCGTAAATGGCGACGTAACGTACGTATACGTACGACGTAACTGACATGCGCAGTAATGACCCACAATTGGAATAAGTGTTTACATGCACCATGATCGGATTAACATTCGACATAACCCAGCCGTCTCAATCGGAATGAAAAGTTGATCCGATTGAGTTTAATCGGGTCAGAGTAGTAACAGAATGGCTTGTTTACATGACGCATTTTTTTTCCGATCAGGCTTTTATTCCGATTACTTGTGTCCATGTAAACGCAGCTACTGCCTGCTGCCCTCTGGTGGAGGAGCTACAGGTGTAGTACTTCATACATTTTTAGGACAAATACATTTACTAGATAAGTATGAACAAACAGCTGATTGTTTCTAATCAGCTGATAAAGGTTCCTGGTAGATCCGTGGCAATACCCCGTATGACAAGTGGTTATGTGCTTTGAATTGTTATATAGTTTTGTTTGTTCTAGGGTGTCCTCCACCCATAATCTCAGCTATCACCTCACCTGGCTCTGATTAAACTCCTAAATTCACCTCAGGTGTTTAGGATCACCAAGTAGCTCAACATAGAAACTGTACAAGTCCTACAACAGAGAATCCGTAGAGTGACTCAAAATAAAGAACGCATGAGAACGAGAGTCAGTCCTATCCAGCAGTTACTGAGATCACAAGCAGCAAATCCAGCCCAGATGAAAGGCCTTTTGCTGCAAGAGCCTTTCAGTCCAGGAGGAAGCAGCGCTGCTGCTGGGCTGGGCAGACAATGCGGACCAAATTCAGAAAATTACCAATCTGACCAATAAAATATGTTATCAGGAAGAAATACATCTACATCCTTTAAGAGTGCTTTAGAGACTTTTCCCTCCACCAACTTTTATTTCCTGGTTCCAGGTTTGTTTTCATGGCATATTCTCATTCTCATTCTTCCTCCCACTATGAGTGGGACTTTCATTGTAATTCATTCTCTCAAGGACCTGCTTCCACGCAAGGCCAGAAGATAATGAAGTGACCTATTTACCCTGCAGTTTTATTTATCCCTGCTTCCCTCCTCCTGTGCCTCTCTTGGCTTTGGACTGATCACAGTCACAGTAAGATGACAGCTGTCTCCAGTGGATTAGCATTGCAAATGAAGTGATGGAAAAAGAAGGGGAGCCTCATAGTGTTGGTCTTTAAGAGAGAGCAGATTGGCGAGCCGACCAGGTGCTACCTAAACACCGTAGGACAAGGAGCAGCTGACAGAGCAGGGTCCACACTGCGTGCACCGCTAATACCACAAATCCCAGAATACACTGGGGTAACTGGTGATCTGTGAAGTCCATTATGAGTTTTAAGCCCAGATCCTCTTTCTTCCTTTTATGATTTATAAAATAGGAGCTGGAAAAGTTAAATTCCTCCATGAGATGCAGGGAAGAACGGATCCAAATTCAGCATCAGGAGGCAGGTTCAGGGGCAAAACTAGACTTTACTTAGAAAAAAAGAATTAAAATGATAATTCAGTAGATATAGAGTAAAACAACAGGTGGCTGCAGTCTCACAAACACTATCCAGCTGAGTAAGAATGGCTGTTTTGACCTATTTCGTTCTTAAATGGTCGAATACAGCTGTGAGACGTTAGACAGTTGAATCGCGTGTGATAAAGCAAAAGAGAAGCACCAGTGATTTCAGTTAATGGGATAACGTCTGAGGTAAATAAACTCATATATATTAGTAAAATCTTGTCTCCTTCATGTGAACCCAATATCATCTCACCAGGTGAGCTGAATGTATCATTACACCCTGATAGAAGGTAAAAGACATAGGTTGTCAGTCAGATGCTCTTATCTCACTGTTCCTTCAGTGAAATGCTCATCGTGAGCTCGCCTGTAGATGTTCTTTTTATTTCAGCATAGTGAATCAATGCAGCATTATTGAGTTCACCAATTTTGTTTCAAAAGGACACATTTGTTTGTGTGCAAAGAGCCCGACAGACTGAGGGAAACGTTGCATTTCCTGTGTAATTAGGGCCGTTCTATAGTAGCAGAATTGATTATCATCAGGTTGTCCATCATGTATGTCCAAGATGTGTGGAAAGGATCTTGTTCATTCAAGGAACCAATGCAGGAGCCTCATTGTTCCAAACCTCTGCAAAGATGTTTTGTCATGGTAACCAAGGAGCACTTTAGTTTTGAGTTTTCCCAAAGATGCAAATAGACAAGATGTGACAAGATGTGCAAAATCATTATTATGACAAAAAGGTTTTTGTACAGTCTTAGTTTGTTGAATTAGAATTTTAAGACATAAAAAATGGATTCTAACTTAAATTCAAATGTGTATCATGGTGTTTTACACCTTCCAGAGCAGCGGTAGGCACAACATATGATAAAATATTACCGTTGGCACTATTGAGATTAAATATAAGTTATTTTCATGACCCATTCCTTTAACCTGTAAATAAGATTCTTGGATTTGATGAAACCCCGCCTCCCACTGTTTTAATTCCACAATAGTACACAGCTGCAGACCCGGAGACCGCAGATTCACTCCGTCATATCCCATTCAACGATTGCTGGCAATTAAACTCTTCTTCATGAAGACTGGACAGTGATCCTGTTCCTCTTGCAGACAACAAGAAGAAATCACCTCTTCACAAACGTGGAGATTAAATTTTCTGCTAGCTACACGGAGAGACTGGGTGTTAGTGTTTACAGTCCAGGGGAGGAGGGATCCGGACTCGAGACTGGGAAGGAGCAGGGTAATGACGTAACAATGCCCCATCCAGGCTTTTGCAATAGCTTAGCTGAGTTCAGCAGAGTTGGTGGAAAGAAGCAGCTCAGGCAGGAAAATGCATGTGTGAAGCTAAAAAGCACAAATTGCCTGGGTGAGGAAATGAGTGAAAGCAGGACAGGCAGAGAGAGAGCTGGACTATGGCAAGCTGTTTTAACATTTAATCAACAATTGGACTTCTCTGTAATTCCTATTTTAGATAGCAATAATTTAATTTATCCTAGTAATAAATATATTCTTATTAGTCAAAAATGCAAACGAAAACATCAATAGCTATGTTTCCAGTTCTTCTGGTCAGCTAGAATCAGTTTATTCTTCACACCACTGGTTACTGATCTACAGCAGCAAAGTCAGACTTACATGAATCAACAGAACAGCTGGAAAGAATGATCTCATCTTCAGTTTTATATGGAGGGGGCGGAGCTTAAACCTTTTTACTGTAACCAGCAAAGACGTAGCCTAGTGAACTAGACCAAATTCTTGCCTTGCAAAGTTTGGTCTAGGCACGCTTCATTGGAACCCTCACAGCCGGATCCACTGCTGTGGCTGTCCAATCACAGCTCGCTATAGTTTTGGTTGGGCCAATCACAAAGCGGGAGTAGCCGATGACGTCAGAGCTGCGGCCACGAACACAAACAACATGGCATCAGCGCAGGAACCACGTTAGTTTGAAACGGATTTGTCATCAACATTGGACGATTTAGACTCTAACGTGCGTAAGGGTTAGGGTTGCAAGTAATCCAGCAAAGTTGGAACACCTGTGGGAATTAGTAGCACCAGCTTTCAAAGCTTGATCAACCTCCATTGCTGCAGAACAGCTGTGTTCCCTGAAAAAGGCCTTTTTGTATAATTCTGAAATGTACATTATTTTTCAGTTTTGAGTAACCTTACCTTTTTTTTAACCTCTGGCTGTTCACCACTTACCGTTGTACCATTTCAAGCTATTCGTTGGACTTGAATGACTTAAACTGCAATAAATAACTGGAAAAATTGTGGCGTTCTAAAACTTTTGACCGGTAGTGTACATGTACCCTTGTTATTATTTCTCTTCTAATTATCCTTTTGAGTGTTGGTGCTGCTGTGACAAGTGAATTTCCCCACTGTGGGATAAATAAAGTCTATTCTATATTTCATAAACCTATTTCTACTAATCTGCAGTCATTTGTTCTATCTGCTTCATTATATCTTTGTACAACACTGATTATAATTAGCTATCATTTTTTCTTATTAAAGCAGAATAAAATTATTTTATTTAAAAAATTTTAATTAAAAAATTCAAAATAATATTAATTTGATTATTGTATGATTTTGACTATTGTTTAAATGATCAATTTTATTATTTAATTTAATAAAAAATGACAAAATCTGATCAAATCACAAAATGATCATAATTCCAATGAATTAATTAAATACGTCAGGCCTTTTCTGTGGGTTCATGTAATAAATCTAACTTTTTTCAGCTCCTGACTTATTTATTTATTTAACACATTTTTTTCTTTTCCGAGAGAAAAAGCAGCTTTTTGTTTGCAGACGTGTTATCACATTACCAAGTTGGTGCTTCCACCTTAGTGAGTTCTATTTCAGCAACATTCAGTCTAATCTGAGAGATTAGTGATGTGATATTTCTGCCTGAGTCTCCATCTAACTGAGGAAGGACGACTGTCTCAGTCCTTTACAATCACTAAGTGGCCATCCTTCTGCTGCCCGTCCTCACACAGAGCCACAATTAAATTCTTCACCCGCTTATTCTTCTCCTCTGTCCCTTGAGAAGACACCTCACTTGAGAAACCACTGAGGCTTCATTTTAAAGGTCCCTGTGTGACGGGGTGACAGGGGACACCACTCGCTGCCTTTTCTCTTATTTGGAGACAAAGTTGAAAAGGGGGTTCTCGGCTCCAGCTCCCTCCCCAGAAACCTTTTCTGCTCCCAGCCGCGGTCGGGGTGGACTCCCCCGGTCGGTTCTCAGACCTCCCCTGTCTGTGTGATACCGGCCGCATTGTGGGAGGCTGACAAAGAACAGGAAGCCTGGGGGTCGACGGAGCAGGCCTGAAGGTCAGCTCAATCAGTCTCCGTGTGATGGATGTGGCACAGAGGCCAGGTCACCTGAAAGTGCCCCAGATAGGGTGGCAAACTGCACGCATCACCAGCCCGTGTTTAGTTTATGATGCTTTTTATGCTAAATCAGGTATTTTGTTGCAAAAGGAACTAATTTCTTCAAAATATAGAACCTAAAACTTCTACGATGCAAAGAATCTGCCATGGCATTAATGAACGTAACAACAAAGTAAACAAATGTGATTTATTTCTGTTTCAATGTTTGTTTACTCGTTTAAAGCAAAAAGTTCATATTTGATGCTTAATGTGTAGAGAAGTGACAGCCAGGATGGTGAGTGTGGTCTGTGGTCGTCATGGAGACCTCTGGGTGTGGGAAGCAGCCCAAACATGACAGAGCTGACTTTACTGACTCAAGGTGACTGCGCTGGGGACACAACAGGAGGACAATGGCCCCTCCATTAGCACTAATGGGGGACACATGTAACAAGATTAGGGTGAGGACACCTGGGGGGGGACCACATGGGGAGACTGTCCACCCATCCATCCCACCCACTCCGTCACACATGGAGCACAAAGCTCAACGATGGAGGAGCAAGTATCTGCTAACTGTTGCAGGACATTAGAAATAAAACAGAATCTGTGTCCTGGTTGGTGGTTTCGTTAGGGCTTTAATGGAAAAGTCTGAAATATAGAAAATATAACAAGAGAAATGACTCATTATTGTCAATGTTTTCATAAGAAGGTGAAATGATGGTGGTTCTGAGACAAACTGGAGCTAAATGTATCTGATTCCCAAACTTTTGGGAGATCTAATCCTTTCAAAAATGCATTTAAATGGATTTAAACCAACAGCTCAAACAAACATAACTTTTCCTTATTCCGCCCTCCTTCAATCGATGTAAATCAAACAGGAATAAATCTGAAACGGAGGTTAATGAACATCCACTGGTGATTTTTTTCAGTCCGCCCCTCCATCCATCCATCTTGGCTCATCCCTCATCCCCACTTTTCTGTCTCCCCCTTCTACAAATTCCTGCCCCCTGCCCAAGACGCCCAGTCAATTAATAAGACATTGTCTCCTCCCCTTGGAGCCGGAGCACAAGAGGCCACCCAGGAGCAGGCGGGCTGTCCCTCTAAAGCTGCTTCTCTGGTGGCCCCCAGGAATTCCTCTAGTGGCTTTGGGAACAGGGAACAGGGTGAGGTTTGGGTGGGGGGGGGCATGGGGAGAATAGAACCAGTCCAATCACGCTCATGCACTGGGGCAAACCAGTCAAAAATTGGAGGGCAACAAAAGGAAATGCTTCTCACTCCCGAGGACTGGAGGTACTTCACCTCTTTACAGGCCTGCCTAAACCCTCCCATGCAACACACACACACACACACACACGTTTTGGTTTGGACATACGTGAGAGATTTTAGGCTTAAATTCTTCTTCTATTGGCTCAAATCTATTTCAGACAAACTGAAACAGTCAAATTTTTGTGTCTAAATGAACCAACAGATCAGTCCGATAAAAACGTCTGAGTCCAGTCAGGACACTGTCAGTTATCTCACAAGAGGTACTTTTAAATGCTTTTGCATTTAGTTTATAGATATTGTTGCAATTAGTTACTTAAAGATACAAAAAATGAAGAAAATGTAAAAATAAATGAATAAATAAACGAACAAGTAAAATGAAAACGATTGAAATATAAGTCAAAGAATAGTTTTTTCACATTTAAAAAACGAACGTCTCTATCTCACGTTCTACTCTGCAAACCAAACTGAGCTGGTAAAGACGGCACCTCATTTATATCACGGTACTTTTAGAGGAAAACCCTTCCGTGTTTACCTAGATTTCAGCTGTAACCACAAATATTCACCGTCTCCTGAAAGCTGGTGGTACTTGCTTCTCAGTAGGAGAACAGAGTCAATCAGATATAACGTTGAGAAACAAGGGCAGGCGTGTCAGGAAAACACGCTAATTCTCAAACAATGTGTCAACAAACTTTTTTTTATTTTACTTTAAGACGAAAAAATTATGTCAAAAATTAGACAAAATATTACAGCAAAGCAAAATGAGCTAAATAACAAAGTGGTTTCCATAGCTAGAGCTAAGGTTTGGTGTCATAGTAGCTGAGACGCATCATTTCTCAACATAGGATGATGCTAGTCTAAGTTTCTGGTATGAAAGACGGTGGATGACATTAATAAACATATAAACACTTTTGTTTATTTAATTGTCAATAGTTGAACATCTGTATTATGATTAGTGAGAAAAACATCAGCCATTGTGATCATGAATAGTTCTTTCTGGTAAATTCACCTCAAGAAAAGAATAATGTAGAGCAGCTCTTCCTGCACCTAAGTGCCACTGCCTTACTATACTTTTATCAGCGGGTAGAGTTTTTATTTCTGAACATCTTAGAGAAAGCATTTTGTGTCCTTGCAACAATATCTGAGTAGTTTTTCTGTTATTGTGTTTTTGTCCACTTGTTGCCTTGAGAAGATAAGAAGTCTAAGCTATCATCTCCAGTGATCAGATGTTTCTGTCCTAAAGGTGCTGCTCTGTATCTAGGTGACAACGGCTCCCGTCCTCAGAGCATAAGAGCTTCCTGAATGGTTTCATGAGTTTAAAATGATGTGAATCATTTCTGACCTTCACCAAAGTAAATGTCGCAGGCAATTTTCAACACACGTCGGGCAGCTCTGTCCATGTGATCACATAACAGCTGTTTGTTGTCATGCAGAGAACACGTAATGAAAAGAAATAAAAACACAAGATACAGTCAAACATGAGCAGATTTAAAGAAAAGTTTGTAGCTGCACCTTTAAGGAATCTACTGAGTCAATGATCTCAGTTCCAGAGTCTAGGGGCTGTAGCAGAAAAGCTCTGCCACCTTTAGTTTTTACAAGCAGGCCAGAGGACCTCATGGACCTGGTGGGGGTGTACGGATACTAAAGCCCACTGATAACAGCAGTTTGTTCATGCAGGGCTCCCCGAGTCAGAAGCAGGATCTTGATGAGCACATGTGTACCAGAAGCTGCATGAGGAGTGAATCAGGAGGATTTAGTCAGCAGTGTTTTGTCCGTTAATTCTGTTTCTAATTTTTTTTTCTTTGAAGGTTTTAAAGGGAACATGTTATGACTTTTTTTCTTGTTATATTAGTTCTATGGTCTATACCTAACATGTTCATGAAGTTCTTTGCACTAAATCCCTCTCACATGAAGCCATTTCAGCATTTTCCGTTCCTTCCAGAATGAGCCGTTTCAGGTCTCTGTCACTTTAAGAAAACAAGCTGGAACTGGCCACGCCCACCCATCCCCCTCTCAGGCTGTTATAAGCTGAGAAGCTCCGATAGCTGGGAGGGGCTCAGAGTAAAGCCGCTGCTCCTGCAGCAGAAGCTCTCTCCTTCCAGTGACACATGGTGCTATGCTAATTTCCCTGTTTGTGACATCACAAATAGGGACTATTTTACACAGCTTGTTTTAGGCTCATAACTCTTAAAACCAAACACTGATGGATTTTTTTTCCACATTTGGAATGTTTATAGAGGCAGTAGAGACCCACATGGCAGCACAAAATAATGCAAAAGGTGAGTTTTGCATAACATGTCCCCTTTAAGTTTCTGCTAAGCGTTTTGAGTCCTGAGCTTATTGTTTGATGATTAGCCGAACCTATGAACAGCAAAAAGGCACAAATAGTTTAGTAAATAAAATATGTATTTAAAAAAAGTATATGAAATGCTTTAAATGAATTCAAGACATTAGAACATTTATATTTCAAAATGAAATAAATAATAATAATTAATTTAAATTAAAAAAATAAAAGCTAACCTCCCTGAAAAACAGAAAAGGTCGGACAGAAAATAATATCCAGCTAGAGAATCCAAAGTTCTCACATGAAAGTTAAACGTAGGTGTGAAAAATTAGAAAATATGTTTTTATTTCTTTATAAAATAAAAACGTATCGATAATTTTGACTAAATGTTTCTGCTCTGCTTGAAAACTCACATGTAGGCATGAAAACGCTTGAATTTCAAAGTTTCACCTGAAGAAACCTCAAGAGCTGTGACCCCACTGTGACCCCGCCGTGACCCCAACCACACTGAGAAAGCTTCTAATTATTGATACCCATTATTCTATATTAGCATTAAAGCGTTTACCTGCCAGACGAAGGTGGTCTTTAGATAATCTGCTGGACAACCAAACATGTGGATCAAGTGTGTTTGGCGTCATTTCCTCTAATAGCAGCACCTCTAAATCCACAAGGTGTTTGCAGACATATATAAATGTATAGATCAACAGATTCTAGCATGCATTTGTGCTTCCTTTATATTCTGTATGATGGTTTGCTTTCAGTGTTTATTTTTTAATTTTTTCATGCATCAGCTGTAGTTTTCATTTAGACTCTCACAGATGGGTTTTGGAGTGTGCAGCTTCCATCTACATGCTCATCCGGAGTATACGGCACATTGTTTGGTAATGGATATCATGTTAGTGCAGAAAGATTTCAAAGAAAAGAGATTGTGCACACACACAGAGAGAGAGAGAGAGAGAGTACACACAGAATAATGAGTTTCTGCTGCTGAGCGTCCATTTTGCAAAATTAGCCAGAGGAAAGTGCTTTGTAAGTGCACCGTCTGTATTTTTGCATACGGCAGCAAGTGGGGTGAGACCACAATAAGTAGACTCACAAGCATGAATAGAAAAACTGGGGCTTTGTTTTTCAAATATTTTATAGCCGAGTCAATCTGTGTCCTGCAGAAAGCCACCGTGCACTCAAGAGCATGACCTGCCCTCGCATAAAAACCACATTTCATCTGATGACAGAAATCTGGCTCCTAGCAGAGGAAACGCATCACTTACCAAACAACCTGCTGCAACTAACATGATTACTGTCAGCTATTTTTGTTTTTCTAGTAGACACAGAGGTTTTTAAAAGCTGGGGAAAGTGCAAAGAGCACCGCCTCCTGTCACTCTGTGGTACTACAGCTGAAGTTAGAATAATCTCAGTGATAAATCTGAATTATATAGATTAGCTCAAACATGAGAAATGTAGGATTGGTGCATACTGTTGCAAATAAATAAAACTGTGAATTTATTTTCATGACCAAGTGAAAAGTTTTTTTCTGAACTAAAAACTGGTATTAAGACATTTGATATGTTCTAATTGGACAAATAATCAACAGAACGTCTCACTCACATGTATGATTTGTTCTGAGTTCATGTGTTCCACCTGTACAGGTATCACACGTCATCAAAAACCAGTTCATATAGAAATGTATTTTTTATTACTTTAAATCTCACTGGATAACTTCATTTATGAATAAATTATAAAAGAATAAAATGCTGAAAGTTTCCGCAGTTATTTACATAATTAGCTGTGATTTAAGCATGTTTGAGTTGATAAAACCTACAGATTTGAGTTCAAGTCCTGCTAAATAAATTGAAATTAAAATTTTAAAATAAAGCAGTAAAACTCTTTATGTTGTCCCTCTTTTGTATTATTGTTATGCTTTAAAGTGCATGACTTTCTGAAGATGTCCTGTTTTACCTTTTTTTTACTTTAGTTTGTTGTTTTTAGTTTCTTAATTTAAATGTTGTACCTGACCATTTTATTTTATTATTATTATCATCATCATTATTATTATTATTATTATTATTATTATTATTATTATTATTATTATTAATAAACCATTCAGGCATAAAAAGCTTCTAAACTAAAGATGAATCATGAGTTGTGTGTTTGCAAACCAAACACACAACTCATCTATGAAAAATATTTTCCCTTTTTTACTTTTCACAGATAAAAATCACAAAGAATCAAGTTAAATAGGATCTTTATAAGCAGTCATGATGTCTAAGAATAACATAAATTAGTATTTTAGCAACAAGGTGATTCTCAAACAGCTAGAAGCTGAAAACTTGACATCCCTCCAGAGAAAGATTCAGCTCTCAGGATGCAAGACGCCACTTTCAGGCACTGCTGTCCTCCTCTTGTCCAGTTTTTTTTTTTTTTACTGTGCAAACTCCACATTAGAGGACGGAACAGGAAATGGGTGAAAAAGAAGCTAAAACCTAAAGAAAGTCCCTCAGAAAGCTAAACAAACTGATCAAGACCACCTTAAAAAAGTCTGGCTTATTGGAAGCAAAACATAACGTCATTAGGAGCTGGTTATCAACAGACTAAAACTTCAAACTGATGACCATAATAAGAGATATTTTATTAAACACTGCCACCTAGAGGCCACTCACTGATGTAAAACCTGTGATTTTACAGCCAGGAAACTCTTCATGGAGCAAAAGTACTTTTTTATTTATCAAAACTCATGAATGAACAGGAATCAGAGATTTATTGTCCTGCTGGCAAGTCAAACACATGAATCCTGTTAACAGAAAATACCTTTGGTAAAAACAAAAACACACCTGGAATTATGAATAAGCTACAAATGAAATAACTCAGATCATCAGATAGTAATCATCCAGAGACGAATCCTGTGTTTTATAACCTGACTAAAGACGTGAACCAGGATTTCCACAATGAAGCAGGTGGTTTGTTATTGAGGTTTATAATATTATCATACTGTGGTAGAAATATCAGACGACAGCCACAAACAGGAAGAGACAAATAAGTCTGTATAATAATCCAACAACATAGAAACAGTATTTTCAGTTTTTATCTACAAAACAATAAAAAATATAGAAATAAAAGCACATTTCTGCTCTTAAAGCTTGTTTTATAAACAGTTTAATATTGGCCAGTCTGAAAGGGATCTGCTGCTACAGTACTCGGAGTAACAAAGAACAGGAAACAAGCACATGCAAGTGACAAATGTCGTGTGTCTGACATGGGCGTGCAAAAGGATTCTCTTAGAAACAACAACACGCTGTCAACTCGCTAAGTAGATTTTTAACCCCTCAGAAGAGATATGGCCGCTTATTTTCCATAAATCAGTTTGGTAGTTTCCACCAAAACTAAAACAC
Source organism: Aphyosemion australe (assembly GCA_006937985.1). Lineage (NCBI taxonomy): Eukaryota > Metazoa > Chordata > Actinopteri > Cyprinodontiformes > Nothobranchiidae > Aphyosemion > Aphyosemion australe. The sequence continues at coordinate 1,125,686 of SSNS01000053.1, forward strand.
CGACAGTGCTGTGAAAAAGTATTTGCCCCTCACAGATTATTTCTGATTTAACCTTTTGGTCATTTAAAGTTTTCAGATCAGCAAACGTAATCAAAGCTCAGACCACGCTGTCCTGGGGGAGGGGCATCCAACCCGAGTTCAGCTCCACCCAGGCCGGATGGATTAAGACATCCTTTCACTGTTCTTTTGATATAGTGACTTCTAGGCTTCTACAACCCCCCAAGGCTCTTCACAACACAATCAGTCATTCACCCACACATTCACACGCTGGTGATGAGCTACAATGTAGCCACAGCTGCCCTGGGGCACACTGACAGAGGTGAGGCCTGCCTTACACAGGCACCACCGGTCCCTCCGACCACCACCAGCAGGCAATGTGGGTTAAGTGTCTTGCCCAAAGACACAATGACTGCAACAGGCGGGGCTCAAACCTGCAACCCTCCAGTTACGGGGCGGGCACTTAACACCTAGGCTAATAGATCTCAAAAAGCAACACGCCATACCCATCTGAAAGTAATCCACACAAATGAATTAAACCAAGAAAAATTTAGTTTTTGTAATTCCTCAGGTGACATTTGATTCGTTTGCTAATCTAACAAACTTTAAACGTGACAAAAAACCAGAAACACCTTTTCACAGCACTAGATTTCATCCCTTCAAATCCTGTTGCTATAAACATTTCATATATAAAACACGCCCAACAGGGCTTCAGTATAGATACATCTGCATTAGAATATTTTCAGCCTGTGGAAAAATCTGGACATGAACACACAGACAGTTATTAACAACACTCTGCTGACTTTCAGTCAAAGAAGCCGTTGTAACCTACTCGGGTTGATGGAAACTGTGACCTTTTTAACGAATCGTTAGAAATTGGGACAATAAAGACGAGTAAAATCAGCCTCATTCCAGTTTGCAGTCAGCGTTTCTTTCTTTCTTTTTCCTGAGGCAGAAATAGCTGTGCTACTTCACGTCGTTCCAAGTATCCATAGGGTACGAGTACTCCTGGTTGGAGAAGGGTTTCATTAAAGGGTCAGCTCATTGTGAGACGAAAACGTTAAAGCACTTCCGCTCCTACGTCAGCTGTTTGTTTATCCTAAATAAAGATAACCAGAATACTAAAGCACCCAAGAACGAGAAGCCGTGCAATAACCCAAAGCATATTATTATTATTATTATTGGTACAAAAGCACACAGAAAAAAACCGCTAGTATCTTTAATGCTAAAACATTCATCAGGACTCTCTAAACTACTCAAACGGTCTAAATGTGTCCAAACCACACCAGGACTTAGCTCATTAGGTCTGAACAGTGAAGCATGGGCCAAGGAAACAGGAATCGTAGAAAACAAACCAAAACCTGCTTCCCTCTTTCTCAAGCTCTTCATCAAAGACGGGGGGAATAAAACGAGAATCGGCCCCGGGAGACGCTGGAACTAAACCGTGCCTTTGCTGTCGTGCACTGCCGGGTCCCACAGAGACTCTAAGTGGAGTACGGTATTTTCTCTGGAACAAACAGCAGCGCAGCACATCAGTTAATAGAGCATAGCTCCCAGAGGAGAGCTCAATATAGGACACTCTTCCTCTTCCTCCACTCCAGCTATTAATACACCCAAACAAAAGGAGAGGCTTAATGAGGCAGCAACAGGGAACTCATGCGAACCAAGTTGGACAAGAGCTTTGTAGTGTTTAGTTCCAAGGATTCCAGCTCTTTTATGGGGGCAACAGATCCCACTTTGCTGCTTCTTTTCTAGCTGATGCAGTGAGAGGAAAAGCACAGCGTCTGAACGTCGTATTTCGCCCTTTTAAGCTCCATGTTTGAACCCATTTAAGCGTCTTTTGGAACTGAAAACATGAAGAGATGCATAGTTTTAGGCATTATAATGTGCTGGAGATGCCAGGAAAAGAAGAAAAGCTTTCAAAGTGATCCGATGTTGATACCAAACAGACAAAAACAAAGCATTTCTTTGCATATTTGCATGAAAGGAAACATGCAGCTTTAAAGCAGCTACCTTAAAGTTAATGCTTTGGTTTGGATTTGGAGTGCATCAAAATGGAAGAGGATGAGGGATTGTGTTTAAATGCACACAGTAATCCAGCTAATAATCCATAATCTGACTGAACAAGTTCACATTTAGATTACAAGTACCGCTGTACATAAACATAAGTCAGAGTTTGATTGTAGTATGAAAACACACGTTTAAACTATCCTGACTAACAACAGTGGATCGTAACAATAAAAAGGGCTTTTGGTCCACGGATCACAAGTCTAATAGAAAAGTCCCAAATCTCATCAGGAACTTGAAATGTGCAAGAGAACAAAGTCACATTTAATCAAAGAGGAACCTACCTTAAAGCTCATAAATACAAGTAAGGGGAGGACGGTGTTTCACGGTTTACTCTACATCATCATGCTGAGTTCTAAATGAACCAGGTGTCTGCCTGAAAGTGCAGCGCCACAAGGTAAACAAAGCTACCACAAAAGGGGGCGGAGCTTCAGGTTTGGCTTTAAAACAGCTTTAGGGACTCTACAAGGGACAGCTTAATGCACGTCCTAAAGTATCGCCATGGCAACTCGTTACAGCAAACCCAGTAGCAAGTTTGGCACAAAAAACAGAAGTCAGCCTTTCCTGAATACTTGCATTTCGTTCTTTCTAAACCAGAAACCTGCCCGATCAGAACTTCACCTTCCGCCACGCTGATCCCAACTTCCCATCTGGGACTAATCCGATTGGCTGCAGCAGCAGCAACACAATCACAACACAAAGCAACCCCGCCGCTGCGTTAAACGCCGGCGTGGGGATTGGACCACGTAGAGAAGCAGCCATGCTAAGTTTTCAAGTGCTCACACATCAGACACAACAAGGAGTCTAAATATAGATCTGCTCTCCGGGTCGCGTCCCGGCAGGGTTCTCCAAACAACAAATAAAACCCTGGCTTTGGCAGAGCATCCCCCCTCCATGTTTGGCTGCTTTCTTCTTTAAATGCATAAATGCACTTTAGTTTTTAAAACTTTACATTTTTTAAAAAGTCTTTTTAAAAAAGCCAACAAGTACCCTCATATGTCTTTATAACATGTCTAATAACCCGCTAGCTGCATTGATCAACATAAATAGGTATGACCAATGGCCTGACTAATACTTACTGTATCTATCAGCTCCCTGCTGACCAGGTGGAACCATAAATAAGTTATAAAATAGCTTTTCATAAATAAATCTCAGTCTCTAAAAGTCACATAAATAAACTGCTCCTCTGAGGAGAGAAACAAACCCAAGCTTCGCTCCGTTTCTTCTTTCTCTTTGATGAAAAATACAAACATCCGTGATTTAAATACTGCATCTTTCCCTTTAAAGTCCCTGGAGACAGAGACAAAAACAAGTAAACAGCAAGAGGACAGAGGTTGTGATCTGGTGGCGAGAGTAAAGATGTCTCTCTGGTGTGTGTGTGTGTGTGTGTGGAGCAGAGGCGGTAGGGCAGCCCTTTAGAGAACAGTTACATCCCCCTCCTGGTCCGCTTCCTGACTCTTACAGTGTGACAGAAGAAAAGAGAAGCTATTGCTAATGAGGACTTATTGATTGGTATCGAGGTGACAGCTGCTGCTCCTGCTGCATGCTTGGAGACGTCCGTGTGGCCGAGACAAAGAGGAGAGCTCTTATCAGGACGGTCGGAGCCACGATTCACAAAACTGAATCCGGATTTTCCTCTTGCTCTCTCATTGTTTTTCTGAGAGCTGAAAGGCGGGAGGTGCTGACTGGTCCCCGGAGTCTGTCTCCACGGTAACCAGCGTGTTGACAGGAGGGCTGCTGGAGGGCTGCGGGTTGGCTTCGCCCTCTGGAGAAGTCTTCTCCTGAGACTGGGAAGACGAGGACGAGGAATGGGTGCTCTCACTGGAGCTGCTGCGAGTCTCTGTGCTGGTGCTCGTCTTTTTCATCTTCCTCCTTTTGGCCAGTGGTGCCTTGTCCACCGTTTGGAGGCGGAAACCTTCTCTCTTGCATTTGTTAAACGCCTGGGACAAAAAAGAAATCACAGTGAGCGGATATCTCCTGTTAAATTATTTCAAAAAATGAATTTATTCATATCGCGACACAGACAAGAGACACTGGTGCAGAATTTCAGATCAGAGTATTATTGCATGTTCTTTTTTGGCTCTAGAAAAAGTTTCATATTAACTTCAGCTGTGATCTGGTCGAACATCTCCAGCAGGTCTACAGATCCAGAATCAGCTCTTCCAAGACAAACGTCTGATCTACTTTAGTGGTTTTGTTCATTTCTTACATTAAAGGTGGCTTTGACGCAAGTGTGCACGGAGGCAGTGGAGGAGCCCAGAATGTCCGGGGTCATGAGTGGGTTGGAGGACAGCTGGCTGTCGTCCTGGAGCCAGGCATTGTAGCGGAGACCGCACATCTTAATCCTCTTGTTTGGATCCACCGTCAGCAGCTCTGCAGGAAACAGACACAAATACGTCTCGCTTTAACACAAACAGCTGAGTCATCGGTTATAGCAGGAGCAGAGTAAACTCAGTGATGAGGTCAGATTTTCTAGATATTTACTGGAAAACAGTTTGACTTCTTATTAGACCCATCAGCTTACCGAGTTTCTAACCTGACTGGAAGCTTTCAGCTTTCATGAGAGAAACAGGTCAAATTTAGAGCCTTTTGAAGATTCCACTAGCTGGTGGATGACGTCACATCGAGTTCTTACACCCAAGTCTAACACGAGCACTTCCACGGGTTAAATAGCTTCTGATTACCTGACCACCTTGTCTCATGAAGGTAAATGTGCTCTAACCAGTTTCACTTCCAGTTTCAGGCACTTTTAAGGACGTTATTAAAAATGTAAACACTTTCTAAACCTTAAAAACCCTGAATCAGTTTTCCCTGCACTTATTTTATTGATAAGACTGGTTTTGGGTAATAAATGATCTTAAAGGACAACAAGCTTTGACTGTTATGGAGATTATTATTTTAAAGATTATTATTTCATTATTAAACATGAACTCCAGGATCAAGAGCCATAAAATTAATGATTTCAGTTTTACGTGGCTCAGAATAAAACCGCATTTAATCCCATTTGCATTTTAATTTTGGCTCCTAATGATTACAAGAAAAACATGGCGGCCAAAGTATTTTAGATGTACTATATTTCTGAAAATATTCATTAAAAATATACTAATGAATATAAACAATGCTCTGTGCGTCCCTTGGTGCTTTTATTTTGACGAGCTGCACCACAGCAAACTTTAGTTTTCATTCAGCATGAATCCCCTCTCACCCCTACCTGAGGGGAGTCTCAGTCCTCTCTGTGATGTGAAGAGAGAAGAAGTGGCTCCACAACTAGAGCCTGTCTCCAGATCTCAAACAAAGACATATAATGCATCTGATGCAGATGGCTCTCAGACATGTTAGTGAGCCACAATGGTAGTACTCACCAGACTCAACCCTCCATTAACACCAGCACACACTGGGAAGCACTGTCAGCTTTTATCGCTTCACAAAGACTCCGTGGTTTATGTTTATCAGGAGTTCAGAGTAAAAACGGGCCATGAAACATAAACAGCAGCTAAATAAAAACTCCATCAATAGAAAAGTTTGTAAAGTTTTTCTCTTTGGGTACAGATAAAGGTCCTCATCTACAACCTAGAACACGTCATCCACGCTCCACCCTTACCTTGTATCAGCTCTTTAGCCTGCTGGGAGACATTCCTCCAGGCCTCTCCTTCAAAGGAGAAATCTCCATGTTTAATTTTTTTCATGATCTCCTCAGCGCTGGTGTGGGTCAGGCTCTTCTCCTGACACTGGAAAGGCACCTGTCCAGACAGCATGGTGTACTGAAACAGAGGAAAACCAACATCAGTCCTTCCTAACACTTAATTTATTTTCTGTTTGCTGCCTGTGATGAGCTGAGGGTGTAGCTAAGCACTAGCGTTTATATGGCAGGGCTTTAAAAGCCCTCCTGACCGATCACGACACCACATTTTCTCATCGTTACGCTGCCTGTTGTTGACCATGTCCTCACCGGCTCCAGAGAGAGGACGGACGAACCGGATGCCCTCACCTTTGCCTGCCCTCAGCCCTTTTATTAACATGACAGTCATGGGGGGAAAAGCCCTTTTGGGAACGTCTCAGCTCACTTGGCTTTCAGAGCCACGTGCACAGAGCGTGTCAGTAGCCGTTTCATCAAAACTTGATGAAGCACACTACTCCACAAACTCCCCCCAAGGCCCTTAGACCAGACGATGTGTGTGCCCTCTCTCTTTCTTCTCACTACCTCTCCTTTTTAATATTCCCTCTTGTTGGTAGAAAAGGCTTGAATGTGGGTGACATTTCTACCAGAAAGCAAGATTTCATCTGAGCACAGCCAGAGCTGCTCTGCTGCTTCTTTATTCACATCTAAGTGTGTCAGCTCACCACAGGATGCTGAAGGCTGAATGAGATGAATATCATGAACAACATGTTAAGAACACACTCGCTATAGTCTGCAGCTAATTACTCCTCCATCAGCTACAAACAGAAAGAACTAAGTGTGATTGGAGATTGTTTGTAATTAACAACATTTCTGAAAAAAACAAAACTCAAAGTGGAGGTCAGACCTGTCGCTGGTATAAATTCTATAATGATGTCATCAGGTCACTTTTCTGATGTGGTCTGTTTAGTCATTAAAGCTGCAATGGCAAATTTGGAAAACAAATGAGCTTAAAACATTTTTCATGCCTCTTAACAACGTTCTAACATAGTACAGCTATAAATATAATGTGGAGATTAAAAAAATGAAAAAATTCAAAAAATAAGAGAATTAAGTGGTTTTCTAGCATTTGTCACGTTTCAGACCGAAAACAACTATTGGACCATCCGGTTGTCGGTCTCGCTGAACCTTTGCTGGGTCCTCCACTCATTCCACACTCATGTATTCAGAACACCACTGGTGTGAGAGGTTCTCCACTCAATAACATCAGAGAAGGAGAAACAGCCGGCTGCTACCACTTCAACTTTAGGACAAACTACCAGAGTCCCAAAAAGAAAAACACCATTTGAAGTCACGGACAACAAAAGACGTTTGGATGTAGAAAACGGCGACTGGTGTTTATCTCGTTTCCTCTGGAAATGTGGGTTTCCAGTTCCAGGGAAAATACCCGAGGGGAGGGGTGAGTGTTTCGTGACCGTGTTTGCGTTGGAAACCTAGCTGGTTTGCGGATTAACAGCTTTAATAGGAATGGTTCTTTATCTTTAATGAGCGTGAGTGGAGGTAAGGGTCAGAAGACTGAGAACAGGAGCACTATTTAGCCTAACTCCTTCTTCTCACCAGACTCTGGTTTTGGTTTAGCTTTGATGCTAAGCATCCTTGCCTTACAGGAAAGGCACTATTGCATGCTGACACATAATGTCACATATCAGACTTTAATATTTATAAACAAAGATGTCCTCAATAAAGAAGAACTGGATTATTTGGGGCTGTACGTTTATTTCTGATCATTTACACGATGAGCTCTGAACTTTGGGTTCCTTTGATCTTGTACGATAGTTGATACCCTTTTCTCTGATGGGTTTAGTAACAGCTTACATATCAGATAATCTGGGCCATAGGCTGTGACCGACCACAGCCAGTTTGAGCCTCGCCTTGGCTCGACAGAGCAACACTGAAACTGAAAACTGTGACATTTCAGTCAAGCATAAATTTGCCTACTAAAGAAAATCTGTTTCGCATGTTCAGGAAGTGTGTGTGTGTGCGTGTGCGTGTGTGTGTGTGTGGTTGAACAAGGAACAAAGTGAGTGTTGGGCTGGTTGTGGAGGGTTTGTGGACAAACGAGGAAGAGGAGTCTGGATATTCCAGGTACATCCTGGAACCTCAGTGGTGCTCCAGCTAGTGTTAGCAGTAGTTTGGACTAGCGTTGTTCTGCGGTTAGCATTATCACGACCAACGTTTGTATATTGGGAGACATGCAGATTTAAGGTGGCGTGTCTTGCTTATGACGTGTTGAACCAGCTTTTCTCAGAACAAATTGTCACCCTCACCTTTACCACATTATAACCTAGAAAACTAGACAAACCGTAGCAGTAGCAAAAGATTGGTGGTCTGGTGGGTCTAGCCATGCTGCATTGTAGCCTTGGCAGGTCTACCACTGGCCCGAATAACTATAGGTCCAGCCAATCACAGCACTCTATATTTGTAGCGAGACGTTGAGCGGGCTTACAGAGCTACAATGAAGAAAAACTACAAAGATGGAGTCGGCTCAGGAATGGCTCTTGTTTGAAACAGCTTTGGCATCAACTTTGGACGATTCAGACTTAGGCTTTTCTGTCAGGAGCAGATAGAGCTACTGGATGTATTCGACCGTGTACGGCGGACTGCACCGTTGGCTGGTTATAGCGATGACTACATCACGTTTTTCATCGCTCTGACTGGTCCTGTTCATTTGCATGAGGAGACCATTTGAAAGACAACCGTAGCTTCCGCCCCACAACTGAGCTCTGTCTATGGCTCGTGGCCGGACTATACATATATTTACATTCATAGGATGGCTCGCCAGGCTAACGGCATTCCTAATTTCCATAAAGCAGGTCAGAGATGGCACAGGCTTATTATATTAGACACCCTAATCGGCTACACTGAACAATAACAATGTGATTTTAAATTCTACAGACCCTTCAAGAGACGTATCTCTCCTTTAGCTTAAGGTGTCTCTAGATAAACAAGCTACAAAATGTTTCAAGTCGACATTTTTAAATAAAAATATTTCAGTTAATTCTGCATTCTGACAGTTTTAGACCACAGAGTAATTTTCCTTTATGTGACAACATGTCATTTATTTAAACAGGAAACTGTAATAATAAACACACTTTACCTTCACTGACCAGCACTAATATCTTACTCTGAAGCTAAGGTGGACGTTTGCACTGATTCTGAGTAGGATTGAGAATTTTTTTATCTGTATCTGCCCACGTTATTACATAAAACCATAAAATTATCAATTTCTTTTGAATAGGCTTTCTTTTTACATGATTTTGACCCTTATTGTTGCATATTATCCTATATGGCTCCGATGAGCGGTTGCATGCAGCGCGTACTCACCAGAATGACCCCCAGACTCCACAGGTCACAGGACTCATCATAGCCATCATATTTGAGTATTTCTGGGGCAGCGTATTGCAGAGTGAAGCAGGGAGTCTTCAGCAGCTGATTGTCTGGTGGTTTCAGACGGGCGAACCCAAAGTCTATGATTTTTATCTCGGAGTTCTCACTCTCGTCTGTGAAGAGCAGGTTCTACAAGGCAATTTGAGACACGGTCAGCGATCTTTTTTTTGTTTTGTTTTTTTTTGCACAGTTCACTTAAGAGCCTACTAAATTGTACATCAAGGCTGACCGGGTCCTTCTGGCCCAGTTAGGGTCAAACAATTTTACTCTTGTTTTGAAGAAGATTGCAGAGTCAGAGTGACAACACAACACATCATATGCAATTCAGAAAAACACAGTAATTGTCTCTTCAAAGCTTGTGATCCAGTTTGTCTGCATTTACCAGAGTGACACAAAATGATCAAACACAAAGCCCTAGCCCTTCTGAGCTCTAGTACCTCTGGTTTCAGGTCCCTGTGCACCACCCCTACGTCATGCATGTGGCTGACAGCAGAAACAAGTTTTCGCATGATGCGGCTTGCCTCCGTCTCACTGAAATGCTGCTCTCTGCGGATTCTCTCCAGCAACTCTCCTCCACCCAGCAGCTCCAAGACCAGGTATGTGTGGAGCTGCAGCAGACACAAACAGCAAACATTCACATCACTTTCATCCATGTGCATGTTTTACTTCATGTATCAAATAAAACTGTTTTCTATTTTCAGTTTAAAACATGGTAGGTACATTTTTCTGTTGCTAAATAAATCCAAAAAAACAGCTCAGCCCCTGATTGTGTGACAGTGAGATCAAAACAAAATAGTATGGAGAAAAAGTGAAAGAGGTCTAATAAAACAGGAGGAGAATAAAGTGTCTGGGCAGCAGGGTAGGGTTTCTCATTAGTGCTGGATCTGGGGAACAAAGGCAGGGCTCGGCTGAGACGAGGCGAGGCAGCGCTGCTTTGATCTAGGTCACAGGCCTGTGAGGTACAGTAATAACCCCACTGAGCTCATCAGGGCTAAAGTGGTGCTCCTGGGCATGAAGGACTTTGGCTAATGAACCTGCATGCAGTCAGACGCTTGGAAACACCTTCCTAATAACCGAGGTAAGCTACGCTGGAGCGTATGCACACTCAGTTTGGGTTAAGTGTGCAACTCTATTAGCAACACAAGTGAATCTGGGTTGTTTGTATTCAGCAACACAAAAAGCTTGTTTGTACAGCTGCAGTTTGGAAATAAATCTGCTTTGAAACATCAAGCACACAGAGATATTCATGGACAACAACATGTGACGACTCCCAGCATCCCCATTCATCTGGCCTGCTCCCATTCTAGGACTTAATAAGGCTGCGGTCCCACAGGCTCAACAGAAAACTGAATTTACGCTGCAATTTGATACGACCGCTGGAACAAACCTCACCTGATCGTGGTAAATTTCATGCAGCTTCACAATGTTAGGGTGGCCATCGCAGAGCTTCAGGGCTGCGATTTCCCGCTGAGTCTGTGCCTCCATCCTGCAGCAAACACACAAGAAAGGTACAAAATAAGCCTGCAGACGGTTGATTGTGCCTTTTAGAATAAATGATGGGATTGTGTTCTCAATCTGTAGACGTCCCAGTATGAGTATTATTTATTAGTAGAGGATGTAACAACAGCTCTTTTGGAGTTATTTCTATTTAACTCAAAAGTAGCAGAGAAGTTTACTCTGTAATGTTTTCATAGCAGCATATTTAGAGTGGGTTGACTGAGCCCGTAGTCCTGCAGAAGGTGGGTAGGATGTAACCAGTGAAACTATAAATAAAACACAACGTGTGAAGCATCTGGGTGGATCTCTGCACCTCTTGCTGACGATCTTGACAGCGTACGCTTGTCCAGACTTCCTGTGTGTGCAGCGTCTGCAGATGGAGAAGCTGCCCTCTCCCAAGGCGCTGTCCTTCAGGTCCATCTCATAGATGACGTAGAACGGTGAGTCCTGCACAGAGAAACGGTATGGATGCGTTGTAAAAGCCTCTCTGTAATTTATGCTTACTGGTGGTTTTATATAAGCTCTTATATTTTAAGCAAAAGATTCTCGTTTATTTGTACTTTTCAGATATAATCTCATGTTTCTAGCAGCTTTTATGCTTTATTTACATTCATTCTTTTTCCTATAGGGGCTCTCATTCTAACTGGGCTGCAGCACCCATAGACCGTATCAAGTTAGACAAGCTGCATTTATCTTTTGAAGCCACTTTGTTAGTTTAACGAATGTTTGAACCAGGTAAACTGATCGGCCAACATTTACCTTTTTTATATATCGGCATCAGCTGATATTCCTCTTCAGTAGAGTCAATTTAAAAACAGGCACATCTAAGGGCAGCCCGGCGCTGCAGCTGAATTTCATTTAAAGGAATATTTATATTCATGAAAAACACCTGCTTTGTCAGCTAAATGGTTATTTTTTACCTGTTATATTTAATACTTGGTCAGTTTATTGATTTGTTTGATTAATTTTGGTTAAATTTTCAATTAAGATTTGGTTAAATTCAGAATTCAAAAACTGATCAGGTTCAGAAATGTTGTGCTTCCACTGGTATTAGTGACATTTAAGCATGCAGATGAGGTGGAAACCATCTAGGTTTGAAAAACAGCCCAAAAATCGGCATATCGGCCATCGGCTCACCATGACCGCTACATATCGGTATCGGCACTAGAAAAACCCACATCAGTAGATCTCTACTTTGAACAAGCAGCAGCAGCAGCAAGGTAAGAGCGACACAAATCAAAAATTGTCATGACTTAAAAAGAATTATCTGAGGTGAAATTAGGAAATTGTCCTGTTTGTTTACATAAAAGTGGGCGGGACTTAATACCTTTACTGCAGCCAGCCACTAGGAGGACAGATGTTAGTTCTAGCTTAAAGCTCAGAATAGTGGGCAGATGTCTAAATAACATAAATAATCGATGGTGACACCTTTAATAACAAATGCCTGAGATGTGAGTGAAACCACACATCAAAATCTCAAAATACAAACATGGAATGTTTTAGAAAATGTATATTTAACTAATACAGTCTTTGTTACTTCTTTTAACCCTGTGAACTAAATCTAAATTACAGTTTGTAGAGGAATTGTTTACATTTATGTTCTACATATAAGAAAATCTTAAATTAAAGAAGCAATTAAGAAATCTCTTCATACCACAACACAGTGATTTACACCAACGAATAAAGACAGCAGGTTCTGCTGGGACCTCTGAAAATCTTCTTAAAAAATTACAAAAAGTGTGTGTGTGTGTGTGTGTGCATGTGTGTGTGTGTGTCACTAGCTCAGTGTTTGCAGCAGAAAAAAACTAGGATAAGAAAACTAGGATCAAACTACAACTGGATTGTATCCCTTCACCTTTTCCTGAACTGCACTAAAGAATAAGTTACATCCAAGTGATTATGAACTATTAATGCATTATATTTGCTAACTACAGTATAACAAATATAAATAAAATCCCTTAATTGACCTCATGTTTTCATGAGTTTCCAGGATTTTGAGAAGAAATCCTGAAACTTAGCGAGAGCACAAAAGGCTGCACGGGCACACGAGTGCATTCATGAACAAGTATTGTTAAATAAACAGGCTCATGCTTGCAAAATGGAATCTAAGTGCAGTGAAAACAAGCAAAGTTGGAAAAAAAAAGTTAAAGTGGAACGGAGAGATAGAGGGAAACATAATCCCAGCTGTCTGTGACAGCAGCCATTAGCTTAAGTGTGTTTTAGCCGGAGTCCATTTGTCTTACCTTCATCATGGCGCTGCGGGCCACCGCAGCAGAACCGGGCCTCTCAGAATCCCCACACAGCTGGACCGGGTCGTCCATCACCGCGTTCCTCTTGAACAGGATGGAGGGGGCCATGAAAGAGTATCCCTGCTCACAGGAAGACAAAAGAGCTGTGTGTTTACATTTTATTAGAAGGTAAAGCGAGTTTTCAGACGAAGGGAAAGGATGTTTCTGCTGAAATTTAAAGTGTTGAAGAAAAAAAAGACATTTAGTGCAGAAAGAGTTGTAAAGATTCCTTCAGACGTTAAAGTTCAAGCAGCCTGTCAGCAGCTGTCCAGCTGTTCCTATTGTTAAACCTGTCATTGTGTAGAGTGACTGATTAATTCCAGCTGTGGGGAGCCCAGAGCTTTGAGCTGGCATTAATCTCCCTCCTTTTTTTACACACACACACACACACACACAGCTGTGTGGTAGGTAGTGACAGCGATGGATGGACGGAAGGATGGATGCTGAATGAATGAGATGCCCTAAATTGCCAGGCTTGAATATTTGATTGCTCTGCTGTGAAATTACATCTTGGCGCTCTTAATGCAATTTTAATTTTGTTTTGTGAGGCACCACGGGGGAGCAAGTGCACGGTTTAAACTGGGATTGCTGTCGTTATCTCAGAGATTGCTAGGCTTGCAAATTATAAAGACCACAAAATTTCAGACTATGTGAATGGCAGCTGAGAGGGGGAAAAAGCCAAGATGAAGTTGGCAATCAAAGACTGAAGGCGTAACCGAGATAGACGTGGTGATGCTCTCAAAGTGTAACCTTTTATTTCATGAGAGAAGCCCGTTAATGGATCTATTGATCTACCGAGCTCAAGGATCCAGAAGGCAATCAGAGTTGAAATTTCACGCAATACATCAGACAGCTATCAGCTGGCATGGAGTTGTGGGCCATATTATGGTTCAAAGCTACATCAAAAATAGTCATTCACATCTGTTACTTCAATAAGAGCTGCATATGGCAGCAATTACTCCAATAAAAGACTCTTTAGTCAATTTGAATACCAATGCACACAGACAGACTCATGTTGACTTACAGCAGCCTTTTGAGGACATTCACAACCTCAATTGATCACTTGAATTGCTGTGAAGTATGCCAAATATAGTCTCAGACAAAACCTGGGGAATGTAGAATGCATTTTTTCATCCGTGTCAACATTTCACTTTGCCTGCAGCCAAAGCTCAGACAAACATGGGCTCATCGCATCATGTAGATCTAAACGTGCAGCGACCTGGGAGGGGACATCCATGGAAGTCCCAAAAACACACAGTCTGGTTATTAAACATGGCGTTCACCCACCTGGAAGATGCGATCACAGTTCTGAGGCAACGCTGCGGGGGAGTAGGTCGGGTCCATCTCTGTGAACTCCTCTGCAAAGTTACTGACATCGAGCTCGTCTCGAATCACCGGCTTGAACGGTGCAGGCACCTTCTTAGCTGCTAGCTCCTCCCAGCTGATTTTCTGAAGGGAATCAGAGATAATTATTTAAACTGTTAACCTAAATATTGGATTCAATCAAATAAATGAGATCCACCTGATAAAAAGGGTGATTCTTCACGTTCTCAGCCCCATCAGGACCGGAGCCTAATCGCTTCTTTGGATCTTTGAGGAGGAGTCGCTTGATTACGTCTTTGGCAAGGGGTCCCATGTCTTTGGGGAAAGGAGGATCCTTTTTGCAAATCCTCCTGTGACATGAAAACCAGAACCGGGTCAGACATGGAGAGTGGTGAAAACTGGCTGATCTGAGGCTAACTAGGCTGAATTTGTACTTGGCTATATCCGTGTGCGAGTTCTCGTCTCCATCTACAGTGAAGGGAGATCCACCGGTCAAAAGCTCGTACATCAACACGCCGAGACTCCACCAGTCCACCGCCTAAAGCACAAAACAACAATTCATAAAATAATATAATATTTTATATTAATTTACTTTTTAAGCAACAATCTACCTTGTCGTGTCCAGATTCTCCCCCTTCGATTATTTCTGGGGCCATGTACTCAACAGTGCCACAGACGGAAAAGGCCCTTTCCACCTGGTTTAAGAACCAACAAAAACAAAAGAAAGAATTATTCTAGCAAACAAAATCAAGCAAAACCAAGAGATTTAAAACCAAACGGTACCTGATCAAATTCTTTACTCATTCCAAAGTCCGTGAGAACTATGTGACCGTTTGAGTCCAGTAAAATATTCTCAAGTTTTAGGTCCCGATAAACAATTCCCAGCTGCAACAAAGAGATAAAACCGGTTAGAAACAAACAGAAGTGCAGCATTAGACCACTCTGTGGAGGCTGCAGGATACCTTGTGTAGATGCTCAAGTGCCAAAACGATTTCTCCACTATAAATGGCCACTTCCTGTTCCTTAAAGCGAACCCTCTGCACCAAGTGTGTGAAGAGTTCTCCGCCGTTGACATAATCTAGAACAAAAGCAGCAGTTATGTCATTTGTTTCATCCTGGAACATTTACTGTATTTTTACCCAGCTGGTGGCAGTTTTTAGAGATGATTATGAGTATAGGGGAAGTGAATTTGCAGAGCATTGTAGCAAACCAAGAATCAGGTGCAGTTTGGTGTCGGTCTGGAAGGCGTAGTGAAGCGTTACGAGGAACGGAGACTGGCGGATGTGCTCCAGCACCTGGCGCTCGGTCCGCGTGTGCTCAGCGGTCTTCGCCTTCTGCACGATGGTGGCCTTCTTCAAAACCTTCATGGCGTACAGCTTCCCCGTGTCGTGGCCGCTGACTTTCCTCACCAGGAACACCTTGCCATATGCTGGTGGTTAAAACAAATAAAGACGGGGCAAAGTTCAGCGGGAAGGTTAAATAAAAATCACTAATATGTCATGTTTGTTCACGCTATCGCTGATGCTGGACATGCTCTGAATGTCATGTTCTGTTCCGCCCTTTTTACACACGGCTGGAACATTGTCCTTGCTTTTCATCTCGCTCTGTTTACCAAAGCTTATTAAAGGCTGAGCAGGATGGCAAGACACGCCGCATTAGAGAGCGACGCCGCTGTTTTCTGTGATTCCACACGACTGGCATTTAAAACCAAACACGGAGGGAAAACCTGTTTCCGTTTGATCAGTGAGAAGAGCAGCTATACGTTTAAGGTACTCACCTCCTGTCCCCAACACCTTTAGCAGCTCGAAGTTTTCAATGCCTACCCTCTCAACATAACCCGTCAGGTTGGCTGGATGAAAGCAGAAACAAACACAACACACTTTATATCATTTGTGTTCAAAACACAACAAAACAGGTGCTTTAAACGTTAATTATAGCTTTTAAGGAGTCTGTGAGGTTATTTATGTTGAGAAAGGTTTTATTTCTGTTTGTGTGTACATATGATCCTTAGCAAAACATGATCCACAGGACAGATCCTGATGGAGCTTTGAGACAATCGTCTGAATCTTTTAAAGAAATTCTCCATATTATTTGAAAATTATCCTACATGACGCTATATGTGACTTTAAACAAACAATAATAATGAGACATTTAGGTGATAAAATAACCAGCAGCACTATAAATGCAGACCATTAAGAACTATTTTTCTAAAATCAAAGACAAATACGAGCTTAGAACTGTTTGTTAATGTAGTTTTGCTGCAAAGCATCTCTCGACCATCCTTATCTGTGAAACGGTGGTGTTGCAGAGCGCGTTAGAAATTAGCAACTTCAAAGTCAACGGCAGAATGAACATACGCTAACGACAATCTGCAGTAAAAATAAAAATTCAACACATCTAGATATGCCAGACCTCATTATTGAAACAAGCTAGAAAAGCGTTATCTTCTCTGTGAGTGTTCACATGACAGGTGTCTCTCTGCAAATGCAAGCACACGTGCTACATTAATGAGTAAAAAGTTATTATCTTCCCTTAGAAATCTTTAGTAAATCCAGAAGCTGCACACATCTTTGTCACAGCTGAGTGAGCAAACGGCGCTGTCAGAAACAGTGAACGCACTCCTTCTGTCTCATGCTCAGAAAACAGGCTACTGAGCAATCATTCCAGCTGATTTCATCCTTTTTGCTGTTTTTCGTGTCCGTTTTAAAGTACAAAAATATGCAAATGACAGAAATTTTTAATGCATACCAAATCATCTTTAAACAACAACACTGGCCGTCAAGTCTGAGGTCAGAATTTCTAGTTGCGTAACGCCCAGGTCAAACGCTCCCTGCCATAGCCAAGCTTGATTTTGGTGTTTATTAATAGACGGAGACAGACGTCCAACCCGATGATACCTCACTCCTGAACAAGGGAAGTGTATTCAAACATAGGAGGATGGTTCCTGCAAAGGCTTTTCTTCATTTTCTCTGGTTTCCTGAATAACCAAACCTAAAAACCAAACATCTGATAACATCTGAGTTTCAACACATCGCCGTCTAAAAGTAGAAAGTATATTCTGTGTTTTCAGTGCATAAACCACTAGCTAGGTTTTTTAAAATTCATAACAACTATGACACATTATGTAGAAATCTGCACAAATAAGCAAGACTGAATGGCTTTTGGGCCAGTGGCTTTGTTTATGTGCCTCCAAAGGGTTAAAAGCATCAGTTAAAACAGGGCCAAGCTATGTAAACCAACAGATAGGAGGCAGGAAACGAAAAACACAAGAGAAGCATCATGTACAACCAGACACCACGCATTTTTAAAGCGATCACTCAGATCTTCTGAAGTGGTTTTCTGTGGGAGGGCAACGAACAATTAATATTTTATCTGCTAGATTGATCTTTGAAAAGCCTCGTTGTGGAGAAATAAAGATCCGTTCTGAATAGAGTGATGAGCTCACGGCTGTAGATAGGTTTGACTTAAATAATGTCCCATATTAGAGAAAGAGCTGGTACATGTACTTGAATAAACATAGAAATGTGAAATCTTTGTTTAATCCATTATGTTTGGTAAACTGACACATCTGATCAGAGTTTTAGAACAATCAAGGGTTTTAGAACAGAAAAGGCAGAAAACCCTCTGTCTTCTACAGAACGGTGCATCATGTTTATTTTTTGCCACGCTCTCATTTTTATGAAATTAGATCAGATGTGTTTTTATAACCTGCAGCAGAATACAGCAGCGTTAGCACCTGCTGCAGCTGAGAAAGCTAAATGCTAACATGACTGGAGTTTGAAACGTATTCATTTGTAACTACAATAACAAGATCATCTGTTTGTGCTTTTGAACACTCAGCAGCATCCTGACAGCAAACTGTGCAGAAAACTTTCAGATACTTTTCCACCAGCAAAGGGAGCAAACAATCTATTGTTGAGCTCCACAGCTGTTTGACAGCATCCATGTTTATAGAATTATACATTTTTCCCTCCTATTAAAGCTCCATCCTTTCACAAAGCATGTCGCACAACTCATTGTTAATATTATGCGAACCAGTCTGAACCGTATTTTAGACAAATTCATGAAAACAATAGCTCTTAGATGGTTTCGTGTCTTTGTTTGTGAATTTCAAACGACTAAAGGACACCTTGTCTAACCCACATGTGTTGGCACGAAGCAGTAATAATCATTGTTTGTAGCTGAACTCTGTGACTAATATGGCTGTTATAATGTTTACAGAAGTCTCACGACAACACAAGAAAATTATCTAATCAGAGAGGAGCTAATTATAGTGTTTCTGTTGTGAAACAACTCAAATAAAAAAAAAAATCACACCAGCACCAAGTGTGTGGTTTTTGTAGAGGAAATTAGCTACTTCTGTAGCATTTCCACATTTCTCAGATCAGAACTAATCTTTGTTTTTCCCAACTGAGGCCATTCCAGAAGTGATCTACAACAGGTAAGATTTTCATCATTCATCTTTCCACAGATTCCTGCTGAAAAATACCTAAACTAGCAGGGCAGTAAATCCAGATGTTACAGTCAAGTTGCAGCTTGAAGAACAAGACTAATAATAATAAAATACATGTTGCTCAGGTCAACTTTCTGCTCTAAATCTGAATCTGATCTCCAAAAAATACACAAATATATGTCAACTAAAAGTAATTCAATCCTCACTGTTACTGTCAAACAAAGCAACTTCATGTTTCATGAGCTATGGCCCATTACAGCTCCAGGTTACACCTGTCTACTGGGCCTTTTTATCTAGCCTGATTAAATAACATGCAAAATAAATGTAGTAGAAAATTATGACACTGATTTTCATTGATGATCATGTTGACTTCTTGAAGCTGGGAATTACAATAATAGCATTACTAAAGGAAATTAGTTCTAAATAAATAATAAAAGCTAAAACATGAAAATGAAGCAATCAGTTTAGATTGAGGATTAGATTAAATTTAGTAAATTCTTTACGGATGTTTTGATTTAACCTACTGACACCATGTCAATTAACTACCAGTTTAAGCTAATGTTATTACCCTGGTTTAGAACCGGCAGCAAGACATGCTAGCAGTTAGCTACAATAATAGATATGTCTAGTGATTTTCCAGTAAATATAAATTACTATTAGGCGGACATTAGTCTTCTATTACTATTTCTGAGTAACATCAGTGTTAGCGCTTACTACGAACGCCCATTGCCAGTGACAGTTAACTCCCCCAAGCTAACCTGACAACGTTTCTCACGGGACGAGTTCTCAACTACAAAACGACGAAATAAAACATTCTGCGTTAAGTTTCACTAGCTGGCGGCCAACTTACCATTTTTCAGCTCATGTTTCACAGTAAACAGGTCACCTTCTCTGGAAGAACCCTCCATTGGGGATGGCATAATTTGGTGTCCCTGTTGGGCTTAAAGATGCTTCACACGCCGGATTAGGTTCACCGTTCAAGCTAGTCTGCCGTAATACATTTTTAAAACTAACATAACTATACAAAGGCGAGTTTGACAGATTTATATTCCGAATTTCTTTCACTAAATGTTAACGCAGGGAAGCTCGAAGGAAGCACTTGCGTCTTCCAGCAGCAAATAACCACGACCACTACCTTCGCAACCAGGCAGTCCCTCTGCGCTGATTGGAGTTGCTATGGATAAGTCAGAGCTTTGATTGGCTGAGTGTCAGGTAGTTACTCATGATCCCGCCCTCCTCAGAGGATTCATGCTGCTTTCAATGACACTCGTACACTCTAATGTCAAAGGTCAGAATTCAAGAATTAAGTATACAAATGTGGGTTAGGGTTTATGTCGTGAAATTATGTTAAGATAGCTTCTATTTTAAAAATCTGAGGGACTTGTGTAACACAAAAACTGCACAGTTATGTTTCAAAGGGATGAAAACTACCTTGCAGAATATTGACGTATACGTGCCAGGGTCATTTAACATCATAATATACAAACTAAAATTGTATATATGAAAATTTGTGCATATTACACTTTAATAGATTGTGGTTTAATGTCATTAGTAGTATTTTTTCTCAGAACTGTAATCTAAAAGAGTGTTCAAAATGAAATTACAAAAACAATAGATCATAAGTAGTTTTGTATCGTGATTATAAACGCCTTCAAGTGCTCTATTTCTTCACAGGACATAGCAATTATTGAGCAATAAAGGCAGCATATCAGGAAAATGATCAGTTCCTGTTAGTTGAGGTTGTAACAGTTCCTCTGCTGCTCAGACAGTATTCTTTTAAATATGTAGTTTCATCCAAACCTGATGATTATAATGCTCATGGTGGTAGAGTTTACAGCATGACTGCAGAACTGTGTCATTTAAACCAAGATGCACATAATAAACAAATAGTTTACAAAATGCATTAAATATGTCAGTCATATGCAATGACATTTATATTGTTGTGCATGAGGTCAAGGGTGCCACCAGGGACTTTGGGTCGCAAGAAAATGCTTTAATTGTGATTTAAAATAAATAATTTAATCATAATAAAAATTAATGGGAACTCTGTCAGTCATGGGCCCTTAGAATCATTCTCACTTTCCCCTGCGATATGGCTCCCCTGCATGGAGTGTCCAAAAGACAACAAGAAATTATGCTCTAAATTAAACTTAATTTTATTTGACATGTATGCTATGTTAGTTTTAACAATTTATTACCACTGACCAGCTTGAAAGATTACCTAACAAATGTCAATTAGGGTTATTATGCTGAAAATGTGCTAAAAATAAAGGGATAAAACTATTACTATGAATTAAAAATAATATTACAGATTAACATATTTGTTTTCAGCAAGCAATTTAAAGCATACATCCCAAACATGTGATCAGAATTACTTTGTCAATAATGTAGTTTTTTATGTAAAGCTAGCTTAGTTCTTAATAATCAGATATTACAAATGTGTACTGTATGTGTTGTTGGAGATAAAACACTTCTGTCAAATAAACTGAACTATTTCGCCATCTAGTGGCAAGATGCTGTGCTGTCATCTTTTTGTCGCTGTTTTAGGTTTTGAATCTTTTCTGTACACTTTTCAGTTTTTACATATTGTGGGGCATAAATGTCATTAGATTAACTTTTTTTAACCATTTTGGGTTAAAATTAGAGACATTGATGTTATTATCTTATTGTCCAAAGACAAACGAGCTCTTTCAAACAACCAATGAGATGTGAGGTTGTTCAAAGACAACCAATCAGCTTCTAGTCCGATTGGCTGCTTGACAGTAGCTCCATAAGATATACCAGCCGTCCGACAAGCGGTGTGCCAGTCAGGCGGAGTTTGTGTGCCACTTCAAGTCAATACATCTGCTGCCCCGTTCACATCCAGAACGTTACAGGGGTTTTCGGTTTTAAATATATTTTTTAGTCCTAAATTAACGAAGATATAAATGATTAAAGTCAGTAAATCTACTGAAAATAAACCTCCCTCCTGCTCCTGACGGCCAAAAAAAAAAGCCAAAAAGGACTCCTCCTTCGCCGCTCACTCTTACTTCTAGCCGGGTCATAGCCCGGCTAACTAAAAAGGATTGGACCCAGTGATCAAGCAAGCTACCTTCACTTCACAGCACTGCAGACTGACCTCCGCTCCCAACATGGCTAGCGTTCGAGCTATTGGTGTTTTATCCAGATTGTCAGCAAGGCGATATGCTCTCATGTCTGGTAGGATGCACCCGCTTTGAATTTATTCTGTAAAGATGACCAGTGTGGTGCGTTTAATTATAAATGAGAGGTTTGCAAAGAGTCTTGAACAGAGTCTTATCTTGGTGGTGTAGCTGCTAGCAGTGAAGAATTGTACATAAATGCATTGTAGTGCATATGAGAACACGCTCGTTTTTATATTTCAACAGACATATATTAATAAACATTTAAACCGAATATTTAAGTATTCTTTATCATTTTGATGGGGTTGCTAACTTGGTGTTCACATGCTACGTATGCTAACTAGCTCGACGCTACGGAATCACTACAGCCATAAAAGAGCCTGTCACAAAATGAATACCTTTTTATTAAATGTCTGAACTTTGTGCGAGTGAAGACTAGGTGTGGATTAGCTTAGATGAGGAGTTGAAGTGTTTTGCCATTCATTCGTCATTGTGAGTGTGGTAGGCTGGGAATGTAGGTGAAAGGTCATTCTTCCACTGGCTTGCCTGGAATGGCTGAGACCAACTGAGGTCACGAGAACATGTCACATTTACACTTCAAATGTTTATTTAATGACATTTATAGCTATAGTTTATAGAAGTAGTAAATTATAACTCGTTTCAAGGTTAATTTGAATTATAACCACGTTGAATTAAGCTTTAACAATGTGTTTTCTTTTTTCAGGCAGCACTTTTCGCACCTTCTCAGTAGCTTCAGCCATGCTTGGTAATTTAAAAAACAATCACAACTCATGTGATTATTCAAACCTCACTGTCAACATCGTTTAACTCCATTCTTGTCCATTTTTAGCCCGAACCCATGTGAACTATGAAGTCAAGGGAGATGTTGCTGTCATACGAATCAACGACCCAAACTCCAAGGTGTGCACCCAACCACAACAAACCCAACAGGTGTGAATCATGTAGAAGAAGTGACCTGAATTATGACGTCTCCCTTCAGGTTAACACGCTGTCAGTTCAGATGCAAAAGGAGATGACAGAGGTCATGAGTGAAGTTTGGGCCAACGATGCGGTTAAAAGTGCCGTCCTCATCTCATCAAAGCCTGGATGCTTCATAGCAGGAGCTGATATTAAGTAAGACACGTTTCTGATGTCACTTCCTGTTTTGTTTGACAGTAATAACGACTGATTACATTTGGTGGGACACTTTAGGCATCTTTTGATTTGATAGTAATTCAGAGTTCTGCAGTGTGACTATAAATTATTTGTCAATGCATCTTGATGCATCTGCAGCTCCCCTCCGCTCTATGTGACTAAATACTTTGATGACACAAATCAAATTTACTTCCAATACATTTATATTCATGCAATCCCTCCTAAAAGATCTTTTAACTAAAAAAATCTGTTTGCTTTGCTGAAATCGCCACAAAAATGGAATTTAATTTAAAAAAAAAAACTTTATTAATTCCAGAGATATTAGCTACATTACAGTTTTGTCCCAAATATAAGCAAGAAAATGCAGACAGAATGACAAACGTTGTTTATGTTATGTACAATAAACTGTCTGAGTTTATGTTTTAAAGTTAAATAGAGACCGTCCTTTGCTACAATCTTAGATGGACTGATATGTATAATTGAGCATTAATAAAACCTGATTTGCTACATTAGCAGCAGTGAGGGCGAGTTACACCAAGTGAGAGAGGCTGTTTGTGTGCTTTGATGGAGGAAAATCACTTTTTTGCACAACAGCGGTTTTGCTTTGCCATCTTTTCTGTTTTAAATAGTCATTCCTTCATTCTTGAGTCATGATGGATAATCCATGTTTACTGCACAAAGGCAGGACTGACGTCTCTGTTAGAAACTGCCTCTGTGCAGAATCATTTATGCACAGAAATTCATTGTACATTAAATCTGTTTGTGTTGTTTTCGTTCAAAACTTTAATCGCTGCTAGGTGTGCAGGAGCTCTGATTATTTGTTAATAATGTATCAAAATGATGGTGCATCCATCTAAAACACGTCTCTCTGTCCAGCATGATCCAGGCCTGCACCACCTCAGAAGAAATCTCTAAACTTTCTCAGGAAGGACAGACGATGTTTGAGCAGATTGAAAAGTCTCCAAAGCCCATCGTTGCTGCCATCAACGGTTCGTGTTTAGGAGGAGGCTTGGAGGTAAACCAGTCAGGTGTGTTTTGAGAAGTGGATAGATTATATAAGGTTTACTATAACAGGGTTCTTTTTGTGTATTTTAGTTTGCCATAGCCTGCCAGTACAGAATTGCAACAAAGAGCAAGAAGACGGTTCTAGGTACCCCTGAAGTGATGCTGGGCCTCTTACCTGGAGCTGGTGGGACACAGAGACTACCCAAAATGGTTTGTATTGAAATGATAAATTATGCTTTTGGTGTTTATTTAAATTATAGCGTGTGAAGGATTCTGGTGTAGCTATCTGGAAACCTGAAAAGCGTAGACCGCCCTGCAGAATAATCTGGTTAATGCTTGTAATAGGTTTAAGATGTTGGCCAGCTACACTGATACCCTGCAGACAGCAAACAGATGAACTCTTTTCCCTAAAGGATAATCGTGACCTAAAACCCTGATAGAAACCACACTCGTGCATTTTATTTTACTAACTTGACTCACGCCTAAATAATTAAAAGTCACAAGTGTCTGAAGCGTGTCGGCTTCTTAGCAACACGACTAAAGGTCACTGTAGTGTTTGGTGAAGCACATAAAAGCTAAACTTTTGTCCTAAAAATCTCTAATAACGTTAACATAAGCAGGTAGGAGAATAAAATGTGTGATTATTTATTTAGTTTGCTAACGGAGCAGAATTAACTAACCAGTCAGTGCCTTTCACACCCTGCAGGTTGGTCTTCCCAGCGCCTTCGACATGATGCTGACAGGAAGGAACATCAAAGCGGATAAAGCCAAGAAGATGGGGCTCGTCCATCAACTCGTCGACCCTCTAGGTCTCCTTCATTTAAACAAGGCTGTTACGTTGAGAACTCTGATGTTGTGAGTTAACGTTTTGTGGGTTATTTTCTGTGACAGGACCGGGGCTGAAGAGTCCAGAGGAAAGGACAATTGAATATCTGGAAGAAGTTGCTGTCGATTGTGCCCGAGGCATCGTCAACAAGAAGATTCCTCTTCACAAAGAGAAAGGCTTGATGCAGAGTGGGTGTTTCATTCAGATCACTTGATCAGGTTTTGTTCGGATTCAAACTAAAACTCTGTCTCCACAGAAATGCAAGACTACGTGATGAGCTTCGAGTTCGTACGGAACCAGATTTACAAAACGGTCCACGGTAAAGTCATGAAGCAGAGCAAGGGCCTTTATCCAGCACCTCTAAAGATTATAGAGGCAAGTTACACCATCACCGTTCTCATTGGCTGAATGGAGAGATGTGGAACGGCAAAGCAGACGTGATTGGTTCACTTGATTTACATAAAAATTTGTTTATTTTCCTAATATCTTATGGAGTTAATTTTGGATTCAGAGACACTTATTTAAGATTTATTTTTAATTATTTAATTTATTGAACATTTATTTATTTTTTTAATTATTACATTTGAAAATGTTTTTAAAAATTCACGCCAAACAAAAAGTATGCCCGAGGAGGCTATTTTATTATATTTTGTAAATTTTAAACTTTCAATTTCCTTTGACTTCCTGTTGACTTTGATGTTTTTCTTTAATTTCCTGCTCCAGTGTGTGAAAACGGGAGTGGAACAGGGTCCTGTTGCTGGATACCTAGCAGAGTCTCAGGTAAAGTTGGTTTCTCTGCGTCTCAGATGCATTTATTGTTTGCATTAGTAAACATTAATAAATCACCTGTTTGTCACAGAATTTTGGCCAATTAGGGAAGACCACTGAGTCTGCAGCTCTGATTGGTCTCTATCACGGCCAAGTAGCGTGCAAGAAGAATCGCTTTGGAGCTCCTGAGAGAGAAGTGAAGTGAGTTTGTGATTCTCTCATGTGGTCCTGATGGTGGGGAACAGACAGCAGCTAAACCTTTACCTGTTCTTGTCGTTTACCTGCAGAACTCTGGCCATCCTGGGAGCAGGGCTGATGGGAGCAGGTATCGCCCAGGTGACCGTGGACAAAGGTGTGCGCACAATCCTAAAGGACACGGCTGTGGAAGGACTGGCCAGAGGAGAGCAGCAGGTTTTCAAAGGGTCAGCATACTTCACGCTTTAATAAAAATGCTGTTATAATAAAAAAAACTCCTAAATCTAACCAGACAAAATATTTTGATTAAGGCTCAACGATAAGACCAAGAAGAGGAGCATCACGTCGTTTGAGCGAGACTCCGTCCTGTCCAACCTGACGGGCCAGCTGGATTACCGGGGCTTTGAAAAGGCTGACATGGTCATCGAGGCCGTGTTTGAAGACATTAACATCAAACACGCCGTGCTGAAGGAGGTGGAAGCTGTGAGTTGGACTCCAAACGGAGGTCTTGTTGGACTGAATCCAGTCACTTTTCATTCTGATCTAAGAAGACATTTGTCTGCAGGTGGTGTCCCCTCGCTGCATATTTGCCAGCAACACCTCCGCGCTGCCCATCAAGGAAATCGCTGCTGCCAGCAAAAGACCAGACAAGGTTTGAGCTGTTTAGAAACGCAAATACGATTATTATTCATGGGTAAAAGTTCTGACGAGTCTGCCTCCATCTGTAGGTGATTGGGATGCACTACTTCTCTCCAGTGGACAAGATGCAGCTTCTGGAGATCATAACCACTGATAAGACGTCAAAGGACACCACAGCCTCGGCTGTAGCAGTCGGCTTGAAGCAGGGCAAAGTCATCATCGTTGTCGGGGTGAGATTTGGAGATTTTCTATATTTATGGAAAAGGTTGAAGGTTTGAAAACAAGCCGTTTATTATTACCCACAATTCTTTGCAGGATGGACCTGGATTCTACACAACTAGATGTCTGGCTCCCATGTTGGCTGAAGCTGTCCGAGTTCTTCAGGTTAGTCGTGTCCTGTGTGGTTTGTACTTTTTCCAGTTAGACAGTTTTTCTAACGTTATTTTTGCATCACAAACAGGAAGGTGTTGACCCCAAGAAGCTGGATGCACTCACTACCAGCTTTGGCTTCCCCGTGGGCGCAGCGACGCTGGCCGATGAGGTCGGCATCGATGTCGCGGCGCATGTGGCCGAAGACCTCGGCAAAGCGTTTGGCTCAAGGTTTGGTGGCGGGAATGTGGACGTTCTGAAGACCATGGTGAATCAGGGCTTTAAAGGTACCACTGGTCTCGTTAGAGAAGAGTATTTACAGAATTTCACTTTTGATTTATTAACGATGCTTTTTGTTTCTGTGAAGGACGCAAATCAGGAAAGGGCTGCTACATCTACCAACCAGGACGCAAAGCCAAAGAAGTCAACCCGGAGGTTGGAGATATTCTTGAGAAGTTTAGGATGACACCAAATCCTGCCGTGTGAGTCAGAATCATCCCAACGCAGCGTTCCTTTTAGTGCCATGAGGAGAAGTCACAACCAGGCTCAGTTGTTGGGCTTTTTCTGCAGGTCATCGGACTCAGATGTGCAGTACAGACTCGTTTCTCGATTCGTCAATGAGGCCGTTCTGTGTTTGCAAGAGGGCATCCTGAACGGCCCGTTGGAAGGAGACATCGGAGCTGTATTTGGGCTGGGATTCCCCCCCTGCCTCGGCGGTGAGAGTTCACCATCATCACCATAACCCCAATAATCTCTGCTCTGTTCCACATGAATCAGAACATTTTTTAAGTGATTATTTTCGTCTAACCCGACTCTCCCGTGCTCCCAGGACCTTTCCGTTTCGTGGACACCTTTGGCGCCAACAAACTGGTCCAGAAGATGAGGCAGTTTGAAGCTGTGTATGGGAACCAGTTCACGCCCTGCCAGCTCTTACTGGATCACGCAGAAGATTCTAGCAAGAAATTTCACAAGTGACCGAGTCGCCCTGCGTGCCAGTAGCTGATGAGAAACTCCAGATTGCCACTAGAATGTGCCTAACGTTGGTATGGGGACAAACATGCTGACAGTTTATTGGGTGCACCAAACCCGAGGTACCAACGACTCCTGCAATAACGCCCACCTTCATGACTTTTTTTTCTAATTTTAGAGAGGTGTAGATTAAATAAATGATTGTTCTCGAGGATCCCGTTCATGGCAGCGTGATTGTTTTGCTGATTAACGCGAGCTCATTGAATAAAGAGAACGCACTAGAGCCTCTAAAAGGATGTTAAACTTAATTTCACTCGATTACAGACTACAGCTTAATCCGGTCTACCTAATAAACTGGCATCTGTGTGGAACTGAAGGGTGGTTGTTTTATTTTTACTTAAATAATAACTTGATGTATAGGTTACGGGGCATGGAGGCTGATGGACACACACTGCATCTGTAAAGACATTTGTGGAAATCTCCAGCTGCCAGTTTCATTGTTAAATACTGATGAATGTTAAGGTTATGGTTCATTAAGTGTCTTTTTGTACATTAAAGGCTTCCTTGCTCTGAGATTTATGTAAATGTGAAGCTTCAATAAAAGACTATTGAAGGAATTCTGCTTTGTCCTTTTGTTTGAAGGCAGGTTGGACTAAATGAAGCCTTAAAATGTGTCGGACTTGTTTGCTTCAGTGAAGTCAGATATAATGTGATGGTTTAAGCAGAATCTCTTAAACTAAAAGGCCTTTGGGCAGCAGCGATGGAGATGAAGTCTGAGGTTCAAGCTCCTCAACCAGGAAAGTGGATCACCTGCTTCAGATTGGGAATGGACCACTGCTCAGATGAAGGAGTTCAAGTATCCGGTTCCAAACTGAAGCTAGAACAAGACAGGAGATTGATGGGTGGACTGATCCGTCACAGTGACCAGAAGGCTGAGCTGAAAGGAGAAACGATTGATTACCTTTGACCAGGACCTGTGTGAGCACCGAAAGAACTAGATTGAAATAGACTTCCTCCACAGAGTAGCTATAGACTCACCCTCAGATGGTTGAGAAGCTCACAGGAGTCACTGCTCCTCCACATGAGGAACATAGCAGACATGTTCTCCAGGGCTGACCCAGGACTTGCTGGAGATCTCTGCAGCAGAAGATAGATTGATCATTTAGAACTGATATCTAAAAGACCTTTGATGGTGTTTCTGCATTTGTGTGGAGCCAGGTACAGCATGCATCAATGGTGAAGCAGAAAATGTCCTTTTTTACCTAATATCAGCAAGTCAGAACCAGGAATGTCACAGAGCTGCTGCATGAGTCAGCCTTAATAAAGGCTGGACTGAAATGTCCCTGGTGAGATAATCACCTGATCTCTACTTAAAGGCATGGCTCAGATTTTATGAAGCGGGTTTCAGAGGACAGAAAAATTCATATCTAGCTGTTGTTGATACCAGATTAGTTCTGCCCAGACTAACAATCTAACAATGGGGCCAGTTGCAATGTGAGGCTTTTTAATATATATATATATATATATATATATATATATATATATATATATATATATATATATATATATATATATATATATATATTAATTTTGCGCTATGTAAAATGACAAAATCTGAAGTTTTTCCTCAAAAATTTCCAGAGAAATAAACATCAATAACAAGCTTAGCAGTGAAAATGTTTATGTAAATGTTGTTGGCATAAACTGCAGAGAAATATCTGAGATTGTTATTATTATAGGGTGTTTTATAATTAATGGCAGGCCCCACTCCGACTAGCCGTTAGCTTATCAGTCTGGCCAGGTGTAATCTCTGTTTGATTTTGATCCTCCTCAAAGTGTGGTGTCCGTGTGTGTGTGTGTGTGTGTGTGTGTGTGTGTGTGTGTGTGTGTGTGTGTGTGTGTGTGTGTGTGTGTGTGTGTGGAGGGGGGGGGGTGTAACAACAATCAAAAGATAGATAATAAGCACTTTATCCATTTGCACCAAAAAGGGTAAACACCATTATTTATAACCGTCTTGTATTATATATTTAAATAATAATAACACATGTCGCCGTCCAGAACATCTTTTTAGAGTGTTTTAGAGTTTATTTATTTTATTTTTGAGGATCAGAAGTTATTTCTGCAGGAATTTAACGCATTGAGACTAAAAGTGCAGCATGTAGATGTATAATTTTACCGGATGTTGCGCACATTTCTGGATATAAAATGACCAGATATAAATTATTTCATTTTCTCTTCAACATAAAAACATGCTTTTAAAACTTGTTTTTGTGTTATATATATTATTTATTTTGCGGTCACGTGCTAATTGTTTTGGGTTAATTACTGGATTGGATCATAGCGGCGCTCTCATCCAATTCGTCGCGCAGGTCACGTGTCTGCCCTCCATTGTCCGCAGAGCAGGGTGTGTTCCGCCGGGACTCGGAGTGGGCTGGGTCGGGCCGGGCTGGCTGCTTTTTCCCCTCACATCAGCATCTTTCATCAGCTTGTGACATCGCTCCATTCGTGTGAAGATGCTCCGGAAAGGAGGAGACGCTTCTGCCTGAGCTGATGATGATGAGGATGAGGAGGAGGATGGTGAGGCGTGTCTGACTTCTTGTTTTTGCCGCTGCTGATGAAACTGAGGCTGGCGCACCTGCGCGGAGGAGGATAGAAATAGATCCGCGAGGATGTTTGTTGATTCTTTGTAAATAAAATGTCTTCAGCCAAAGCCTGCGAGGCGGTGCGGGTGGTGGTGCGCTGCCGGCCGTTCACCAGGAGAGAGGAGGTGGCTGAGTGTGACAACATTTTGGAGATTGATGACAAACTGGGGCAGATCACCCTCCGGAACCCAAAGGCACCACCTGATGAGCCCATGAAGGTCTTCACCTTTAACTCTGTGTATGGCTGGAACTCAAAGCAAAGTGACATCTATGATGACTCTGTGAGACCTCTGGTGGAGTCTGTGCTCCAAGGCTTCAACGGCACCATCTTTGCTTATGGACAAACTGGGACAGGTAAGACCTACACCATGCAGGGGGTGTCCAACGACCCGGAGAGGAGAGGAGTCATACCTAACTCATTTCAGCACATTTTCACTCAAATCTCCAGAAGTCAGAATCAGAAGTATCTGGTCAGGTCTTCCTACCTTGAGATCTACCAGGAGGAGATCAGGGATCTCCTGTGCAAAGACAACAACAGAAAGCTGGAGCTGAAAGAGAACCCTGACTACGGCGTTTACGTGAAAGACTTATCTTCGGTGCTGACGAAGAACGCCACGGAGATCGAACACGTCATGAACATTGGGAACCAGTCCAGAACAGTGGGCTTCACCAACATGAACGAACGCAGCTCCAGGTCCCACGCCATTTTTGTTGTGACCGTGGAGTGCAGTGAACTCGGCCCGGATGGTGAGGACCACATACGTGTTGGGAAACTGAACATGGTTGATCTGGCTGGAAGCGAACGCCAAAGCAAGACGGGCGCCAAAGGGAAGCGTCTGAAGGAAGCTGCTAAAATCAACCTGTCCCTCTCAGCACTGGGGAACGTCATCTCAGCTCTGGTGGATGTGAGGAGCACCCACGTCCCTTACAGAGACTCCAAACTCACCCGCTTGCTCCAGGACTCTCTGGGCGGAAATGCAAAGACGGTCATGGTTGCAACAGTTGGACCTTCTAATAAGAACTTTGATGAATCCCTGGCGACGCTCAGGTACGCCAGCAGAGCCAAGAAAATAAAGAACAAACCACGGATCAACGAGGACCCTAAAGATGCTCTGCTGAGGGAGTTTCAGGAGGAGATCGCACGTTTGAAAGCTCAGCTGGAGGAGCGAGGGATGCTGGCGAAAGAGAGGAGGAGGAGAAGGAGGAACAGCAAAAGACTGAGTAAAAACATGGCTGGGATGGAGGAGGAAATATTTTCGGATAAGACAGTAGAAGGGGAAGAAGATGGGAAGCGTTGGCTGATTGAGGGCAACCCAAAGACCTGCCAGGGCAGCAACGAGAAGCTAAAGCATCTAAACAGAAGAAGTTTGGAGGAATTTCAGTGGGATCACCAAGCCGTAGAGAAGATCATAGAGAAGTATAAGGTACTGACATGCAGTAAATACAGTTTTAATTTAGCACATGGTGTGATAAATGATTCGGCAGTTAAACAAAAGAAATTTCCATAAATAATTTATTAGATCTCTTTGTTCACAGGCCATGGAGAGCAAACTGCTGGTGGGAGGAAAGACCATCATCGATCACACTAATGAACAGCAGAAAATGCTCGAGCTGAAGAGACAAGAAATCTCAGAACAGGTAATAAAGTCACCAATAACGGAGTGCTTTTGTCCTGCACTACAGCGTTGTGATTGTGAGATGTTGGTTTTGATTTACAGATCAGACGAGAGCGAGAGATCCAGCAGCAGATGATGCTGCAGGACGAGGAGACTTTAGAGAGGAAGGAGACGTTCTCCTCCCTGCAGCAAGAGGTGGAGCACAAGACAAAGAAGCTGAAAAGGGTAATCTCTCTGTGGCCTGATCGTCACAGCAGGAAAACACGTTTTTTGCAATTAATAAAGTGTTTTTATTACATTTAGATGACAACCAGCAGCTGTAATAATTAGATTTTCTTAATCTGTTCTCCGTAGCTGTTTGCTAAACTGCAGATGTTGAGAGGAGAGATAGATGACATCATCGATGAACACATCATAACCAGACAGGAGCTGGAAGAGACACAGGATGAACTCACCAGAGAGCTCAAGTACAAGTAAGTCCACATAAACGGGAGAATTTATTAATTTCTCAAAGATTAATAACTCAAGTAAACTGTTATAAACAATAAATCTGAGCTTTCATCACAGCCGGGATGCTGCTGCAGCAATAAAATCACAGCACAGACGCCGTTATTGAGGATTATTTTACGATGCTGCAGTTTAAAAGTAAGGAATTTATGACAGAGCTTTGAAAAATCCTCCTAAGAGGAAATTTTTGCTGCAAATTCTGATGAATTTTGACATCTAACAACTAAATCTCAAAATATTTGACTGAGAGCAGCTCTGGCTCAGCTGGTTAGGATGTGTTTAAACACAGAGATGCAAACCCATCCGACAGAAAACAAAAAGCAACAATGAATATAATAACAGTATTTTCCTACATCAGAGCTAGCGGTCCTCTCAGGTCTGCTTGTCCCTGCAGGACTAGCGCTGTAGCCTCTGCTGCATCTTGATGAACGTTAAAGTTCTTTTGAAGCGTGAAATTGCAAAATACTGATAATGGATAAAAAATAATACTTTGGTTTTACACTGAAAGTCATTTAGTTGTTTGAAATACTGACAAATTTAGAAAAAACTCTTTCCAGTAGTACTGTCTGCATTCCACATGATGGGGATAAATGATAGGTGCATCCTTTTGCAGAATTGCAAGTAATTCAGTCCTGCTTTCATGTTTTCAAGACAATATATTTTGCATCTGAACTAACAAAATAAATACTTTATAACAGTATTTATACTCAGGCCTGGATGGATATTTCAGAACATATGAAACAGGAGCTGATTTTTAACGTGTAGCTAATATTAAATACTGTTGTCTTTAATTCTATTTTTTCTCTGTGATTGATTTGATCCCATCACAGATATCTCCTTATTGAGAATTTTATACCCGCCGAGGAAAAGAACAAGATAATGAACAGGCTGTACTTTGACGGTGAGGAGGATCAGTGGAGGCTCCGACCCGTGATCCCATCAGAGAGGTCGGTTGGTCTATTTTACACCACTAGCATCATCATAAACACATAAATCATTTATGGCACACAGGCTCTCTAAGTAATCCAAGTCAGAATCAGTAGCCAGTTTGTTTCTGAAAGGAATCAAGATGCAGCTACAAGTAAGAAAAATGGGTTTTACTTTCTCTACTGCAACAAATACACACATTTACTAGAATTCTTTATTTTATCTATCAAATTAATCAGGAATCAGACTGTAATGGCTCAAGGTCAGAGTGTCAGGGGCATGCTGGGTGGATTTTAGGTATAAAGCACCCGTTACAGGATAAAAACCACACAGCGCTTCACAAATGACACCCAGAGCATCACAGATGACCACAACATGCAGAATGTGATGTTTTAATGATACTCTGATAAAAAAACATTTGGTGATAAAAGGTTTTAACCTGCAACACCAACCTAAAATGTGCTAGAAACAACCACAGACCTAATAAATAAAAACTAGACACCCAACCCTACGCCCCCTAGTGGCTGGCTGCAGTGTAACAAAGGCAGCTTTGTAATATTTATTGTTTTAGTGACATTTAATAAGATAGAAATTAAATGTTGCAACTCATATTATTTAAAAAAAATTAAAATAATAATAATAATACAATAAAAAAATCTAACTAAATAATGAAATAAACAAAAGACTTAAAAAGCAAATCCAAAGGTGTTTTAATTACATCTAAAGCAGTCGTTTGTATTTTTCTCAGTACACACGCCAAGCTCAAGAGAAGGCCTGTTTCTGCTGTGGGATACAAGAGGCCAGTCAGCCAGTATGCACAGATGGCTGCTGCTGGGGCTGCTGGGACCCCGTCTAGATACCAGGTCAGTGCTCGGACATTCCCCAGGACAGATGGCCAAGAAAAGAGTCATGTGGTGGTCTGGTGTCCATTCTCACGTCCACAGCAGCCCTCTCTGATAAATAATGTATTGTTGAGTAAAGTGTATGAAATCTGAAGTAAATGATGCTTGTGTAACTACTATCATCCACCTACAGGCTGAGAATATAATGCTGTTGGAGTTGGACATGTCTCCACCAACCATGTTCAGCTTGAACCTACATGGAGCTCACCTGGAGAGAGCTTTCTCTCCCCGACTGATGCAGGTTCTTCCTCGAGAGAGAACCGCCTCGTCATCACGAGTCAGAAAATCTCAGTCCTGGTGAGTGAAAACTAAACTAAATACATTTTAATGTGATATTTGAGCCATTTTGAAGTGTCTCTGTGTAAAACTGACTAATACTTTCTATCTTACCTTCCATTAAATTTGCAGTTAAAGGCATACTATGCAACTTTTTCATATTTTAAATCATTTTCTTGAGTCAGTATGTGCTAAAATGACCTTTTACAGGGTTAATGAAATGTTTCTCAGACCCCACCACCCTCTGTCGCCAGAATGCCGCACTTGCAACTTCAGAGTGCCGGTCCGGTCCCTACTGGACTTAGTAAAGTGGAGCTGACATGCCTGGTGTTACAGTCTGCTTCCAGCACGTTTCCTGCATGTTTTAGATCATGAACACAGCTGATTTGTTTGATTTAGTGATGAACCGCTCCTGTAGACACTAATGAAGGCTGAGGAGACATTTCAGCAGTTAGATTAAGGTGTTAAAAAGACGAACGCACATGTTTCACTAATGGACACTAGGGGGTGCTAAAAGCAAGCCAAAACTGCCTAGTCTCCCTTTATAACCTTTACCTGGCATCCAGTCAGTGCAATGACTTAGAGAAGAGCTGCCTTTTATCACCAGCTGCAGCATTTCTCAATATTCCTGCAGCAAAAACAAGATAAAATTGGTGTGGAGTTTACATTACCTGCTGCATTGGAGCTGTTTTAAATGGTCTGTTCAACCAGCCATCTACCATGGGTAACGTGAGGAATTATTAATAACTTTTAACACAAAAACACTTCAAAATGGCCTAATTAATGTTGTTTAATGAGCTGATGAATTATTACATCTCTTCATGAACTCAGGCCAAGATTCTTTATTAGTCCTAACCGTATTTTATGATGTTGGTTTATGTGTTTTAAACATTACTGAGTGATCCTTTAAAAAAAAAGTGTTTTAGTGCAAAATGTGAGCTTTATCTAGGAACCATATCAAAGTAAGTCTGTTTTCTGTGGGTTGCAGGTATCAGGCTCCACAGCAAACATCTGTGACATCATCGTCCTCATCGACTGTTCTGACATCAGGAACTCAGAGCTGCTCTCCGTCTCAGAGACAGAGACCGTCCTCCGCTGCCTACCTGTCTCTTGGAGGTCCTTATCAGACAAGCCCTTAGTTCGTGTCCATCTTATTCTACCATAGGGTCGATCCTAGTTTAGTGCCATTTTAAAGTGGCAAAATGAATAATCAGGAATTATATTAATATGATTTTTTTTATTTCTTCCTGACTTTATCATTTGCACCCAAAAATGCAACTTTTATTATTATTACAGCCATGCAGAACAACTAAAATATTCACATTCATAACAAAACATCAGAGGCTTATCTACAGGATTTCTCGTGATTTCATTTGATTGCATCACATTATTTTGATCATAGCTCTACCTATGCTAATAAAAGGAAATCTATGTTTTTATTTATCAAGACATAATAAAACTTCACCTGGAATTTTTTGGTGTACAGATTGGGTAAATACAATGAAAAAAAACCAGAAAACACATTATGCTCTTATAAAAGGAAGATCACATTAGCACAACTAGGGTTGGCAAAGTGACATAAACAGCAAGACCAAAGCTGAGAGATCTGGTATAATCCAAAACAAACATATTAGCACAGATACCTCAATGGAGCAGCATGGTGGTGGAAGACTGATGATTTGAGATTTCTTTTCCCGTTGAAGACCTGGGAACCTTGCATCCTTTTGCATACCAAAGTACCCAGATGCATTATGTCTGACAGCTGAAGGTTAGCTGAATTTGCAGCAGAACAATGATCCCAAGCTAGAACGATGATGCCATGGAACTGTGAAAGTTTAAAATTCAGCCTGAATAAATGAACGATGCTGCAGAAACCAGGTGATGGTGTTAGATTGTTAGGGTTAGAATGTGTTTAAGAAATGCCAAAGCAGAGAGATCTGTAGAGCACATTTTATCTATTGCCCCATTTTGCACAAACTGATTAAAACATGTTCCAAAGTGTTATTTGGCCTAAATGCCCCGTTATTATTTTTTAGAATTACACTTTAAAATATTTTGGTTGCACTGCTCATTAGTTAAAATCAATGCAAAAGACTGATAGATGAACAAATTCCTTCAAATTTCAATGAAAGTTAAATGTTAATAAAAAATGGGCCCAAATTTTCACTGGATTCTTTTATTATGTCCTGTTAAAAGAAATGTACTCACTATTTTACACGATATAAGCACCTTTTTACACACGTAGAAACACTTTAAAGCTTTTCACGTCTTTGCCAAAACTTTAAGGCTAACTAAGGGGGACTGCACGCTGATCAAGTGTCACAAATGGGACATCATCCTGTGTGCTTTAATGATTTGCTGCTTCAGTTTCTTGTATTTGTGAACCAAAAATCTGAAGAAAGCTTACAGTGATGTCTTAATTAGCTGCCTTACTTTTTCATATTTGTGCAAAAATCACTTGCTTAGATTTGAAAATAAACAGATAGCAATGAATAAATATTTTTGGACTCCCTGTTTTTATTTATTTAAGTTATTTTGTGAAAACATAATATAATTATAAACATATGCTGTCAACTTTACTTTTGTTGTTTTTTGAGCTACATACAGTAAGATGACGTTCCCAGTGGTCAGTCACGTGACTCTTTACAGTAAATCCAATATGGCAGACGGAGTGGTTCTTGCACGGTAACTAAAGCAACGTTTCAACAAAAGCTGTCAAATTAAACACTACTCAGCCACAGGACGTCCACTATGAGGGAGAGACAGAAGAAAAAGAAGGGGAGAACCTGGGCGGAAGCCGCTAAAACGGTATTCTTGGTGTTTTTGAGTTCCGTTTGTTGTGGTTGTTTTCCTTGAACGCTCCCACTTGTTCAACTGTGTTGATGAGTTCATGACCTGCCCGTGAAGAGGAAATGTTGTGTACACCGCGCGAGGCCTGTGTTGACGGCTATAAAGACTGCTGTCAATAGCCTTGTAGCTGCCGTAGCTGTCTTTTAGGCGGAGAACACAGCTGTAGTAACGTCTTCCATGTGTCTCCAAGCACGTTTCCGTGGCCCTCGTTGCTGTTTCATGCACACATTGTAAATGACATGTCCTGCACAGATGAAGGAAGTAGCCACGGAGGGATCACGTCAGTCATGCTACGCTAGCTAGGCTAGCTGTGGCTAGCTTCGGCTAACCTTCAACAAGTTAGTTTTATATCAATTTAGAGTGAAATACCGGTAAACTTACAATTTTCCAATAACATTCAGTTTTCTTTATGCTGTCCTTAGACCCCTTGTCGGTGTCAACGTGGATTTAATGCCTAACACCACGTACAAATAAGCAGTTAATAGCACTAAAGATAGTTGTGCTAGCGTAGCATGCTAATGAGCAACATTAAAACTCAAAGCAGTAATTTTTTCATAAGTATTCTGTTAAATATGTGGCTATTTCATTTAGTTATCTTTATTAAGGATTTTAGATACGTAGTATAACTGAATATTCTGGAAATATAACTTTTCAAACCTAAAGCAAATTGATGAAAAAGCAAACCAGGTGTGGACATGTAAAGTATATTATCTATAATCATGTTTATTTGCATTTTAATTAAGATTCTTATAAGAAGACTAATCATATGTAAAGAAGAATTACAGGAGCATTATTCTACAATAAAATAACAAATGATCACTTAGAAATATCAAATGTTTAGGGGAGTTTCTCATGTTTGTACTTAATCTCATTAAAGCAAACAGAATTTAGAAATGTTCCAATGAAAATGTTGATTTAGTGTTATCTTCATGTTCTTTGTTGGGATTACATTTGTAATAAATATGATCCTGCTGTCTGTGGGTTCCAGAAATCCTTCAAAAACACAATTCCTACAGAGTTTGTCACCTGCTGTCAGTTAAAACTCAAATCACTTTTCACAATCAAAATAGTTATACAATAACAGGCTTTTCTGGCCTGAATCTATTTAATATGATGGATATCTCCAGTAAACCTACCTTCTTTGTGATGTATAAAACTATAAAATTTCAAATAGTTGATATAAATATTTGTGTCATATTTACTACAGCTGAAGTACTCTTAAAACTGAAGTTTCTTTGAGTATTCCTACAATAACTGTACTATTTCGTTTTCTTAACAGTGTGTGTTTTATTTTTTTAGGTTTTGGAAAAGTACCCCAACACACCTATGAGCCATAAAGAGATCTTACAGGTGATCCAAAAAGAAAGGCTTAAGGAAATAAGGTAAACATGTTCCTGATGTACTCTGTAGCCATAAACACCCGTCTGAAGCCGCACCACAGCCGTCTCACTTTCATCTTTTCTGCTTGCATCACGTGTTTTCCAACTTCATGGACACAATTATTTTTGCTTGATTGATAACATTTAATTTCTTTTTGTTTCATTGTCACTGTTCACATCCAGAAGGTAAGAAAAGCTAGCCCCCCCAACACCACCTTATCCTGATAACCAGACTGCATTCCCATTTTTGCTTTGAGTGGTCCCTTTGCATGTTATTAACAATAACATGAACTAAATTCAGTTGCAATAAAGAACTCAGTGTTTGATTCACACTTAGATGTAGTCTGAGACCCAATTTCCACTTGTAATAAAAAATATGTCCCTTATTTACCTTTATGCTCCAGGGTTTATTTCATAAACATAGAAGGTAAAACAGCATATGTAAACCTAAAATAGTGGTAAACAACTGAACTAACATGGTATTGGATCTGTCTCTAACTCACTCTATCTCAGTTGTTTACACTCTGCTCAGGATACGTTTCTTTGTTGTGAAAGTAGCAAGATGTAGGTTTATGTAGAGGATCTTTATGTTCACTATTAGGGGTAGACCTATATATCGGTTGGCCAATATATTGGGATGATATTTACTGTTTTTTATACATTGGCATCGGCTGATATTTGTCCTTATAGTAAAGCTGATTTAAAGGGGACCTAGAATGTAAACCAACATTTTCCTTGTTGTTGAATAAGACAGCTTGGGTGGTCAATAGTAGCATGCCAAAAAGTCAAAGCCGTGTGTGACCTACTTTTTATGTAAATTAGAAAGTTGAAAAAGGCGAGAGAAAACCTCCTGTTCTGAGAAAGCCTTCCTTAACACGTCATAAGGAGGAGCCACGCCTCCTCAAACCTGCATGTGTCTGAGGCCTTCTCAGGAAACCAACCAATCAGCATGTCCTGGCTGAGTGGGAGGGGTCAACAGCTCTTTTCACTGAAGGCCTGAGTAAGGGGGTTTAGAATGGCCTGTATCAGGGCTCCTGGGACAGATGAAAGCCAAAAAAAAATTTCTTATGCTTTTTGGAGGCTCAACGCTCTGTTTTAGATTGTTGATTAATTGCATTCTAGAACACCTTTAAAGTCAGGCACATCTCCTGGCAGCCTGGTGCTGTTGCAGAATTAATTCAGATGTATTTTTACGTTCACTAATAACGTTTGCATAATAAATACTCTAAATTAACTTTATTTAGGTGTCTGACTTTAGCACTGAGAAGTGCACAACATTTAGATTTAACAGTTAATTAAATTCAGAATTCAAAAACTGATTCAGCTTCAGAAAATTTTGTGCATCAACTGACGTTATTAGTGACATGTTAGTATGAAAATAAGGTGGAAAACATCTAGATATCAGCCATAAAAATCGGCAGTACATATCGGCCATCGGCTGACCATGTCTCCTACATCTCGGCATCAGTAATAGAAAATATAGCAATATCGGTTGACCTCTGTTCACTACACTTACATTTCTTGCATGGTTGATGTGAACTTTTTCTGATTTCTTTGGATCATATTTTTGCATTCATGAGCTAATTTTTTAAATACACAGACCAAACAGCAGTTTGTTCTCAGGTAGATTTTACCCAACCTGATTCATTTGTTTAGTGGTAGTGTTAGTGGCATAATTGTGTAATCTGTAGTTTTATCTCATCAACTAGTGGGACCTCTCCGCTGGCCTGCCTGAATGCAATGCTGCACACGAACTCTCGTGGTGATGAGGGAATCTTTTACAAAGTTCCAGGCAGGATGGGCGTCTACACACTAAAGGTTAGTTACACACTAAACACCTCACGCTGATTTGTTGCGATGGAAAATGTTTGCAATTTTAAGAATGAATTGGAAAACTTAGACATATCCAGTGTTATTGCGAGATCTCGTTCCGTCAGAATAAAGGCGGTAAAAACTGCTGCCACCTAGCTGTCGGGGTTTGAATTGCACCACACAAAAGAAATAGAGTAATTGTTTGCATGTAGATTCTCAATAAAAATAATTTTACTGCTTTTAAATATTAAATCAGTATCATGACACGAAATATCACGATATTTCAGTGTTTTTCTTTCTTTATTTTGCACACACATTCTGCTTCAAGATGAAAGTAGGTTGTTTTATCTTTAGTGGCTCATGGACATGTATGTGTGTGAGAGAGTGCACGTATCTGAGTGTGGAGTGTATCTATGCACATCTATGTACATATATATAAGTTTTGAGGTGTCTAGAGACATAACTGTTTTACTCAGGCAGGTATTGTGTGAAATTTGTGCTGAAATGATGCTTTTCAGCTGTGTCAGAGGAGACACCAGAGACATTTTTATTAAAAGTGTCATCATACCCTCACATCTCTGTGTGTTTTCTATTCCACACAGAAGGACATCTCAGATGTTGTGAAGAAGCTGTCAGAGGAGGGCTCTGATGACAGCAGTGATAATCTGTCGGACTCCAGAAGCTCGGAGAACAGCAGTGCTGCTGCTCCAGAGGGCAGGAGAGGACGGTGGATGAGACGAGGTACCAGCCACTCCAACCAGACTCATTAGTGTGTGTGTCTGTGAAGATAATATCTTTGTGAAATTAATTTTCATGTCAGATTTCCTTTTTTCCCCAAAATAAATTCAAGCAAAAAAAAAAAAATGCTTGCTGCAGCTGTTTAGGAAGACCACAAAGAGAAAAGATGCTTTTTAAATCACTATCACACAGTTGTTGAATTACTCAGCCCTGAATCTAAGTGAACGCCCCTTTTCAGCGTTTGCGAAAACACAGGAAGTCAGCTGAAGTAACAGTAGACACGCTCAGGGAACGTGGCTCCACCGTAAAGATAAAACCATCCCACCGCAGCGTTTTCTCAGGATTGCACCATCATGCTAACAAAAGGTGGGTTTTTATTGAACGTGTGTTTCCCGTTACAACCTGCTGAGGCTGGTCATCTCGCACAAGTTAAACCCGCTCATCTGTCTTCTGACTTTATGGTGATTTTTGTTTAAAAAAAAGAGAGGAAAAAAAGCTTTTTGTGAGGTAGAACTTTATTAATGTTTTTAATTAAACAGCTTATGTTAGCATTGAGACAGGAAACTGAATTTTTTTCAGTATGGCCCATGACCACTTCCTCATTATGCTCATGTTTGAAACTGCCAAGAAAATAACCTCGTTTACAGCCAAGTAGGAGGCCTGATGTCGTTTTTTTATTTAGTTTAAACAAACTCTGCAAAAGTCAAATGTAATTTAAGTTCTGATGTTTTAAAAAAAGTCCACCAGCCGTGAAAACGAACCCTTCACAAATCTTCAGCTCGTTTTTGAAAACGTGATATTTTAGTAGGTAATGGAATCTGTGTCTTTGTGCGCAGGATTGGTTTCAGTTTCGTCAAAACAAAAGCTAAATGTTATCGTTTGCACACACCCCTTAGGAAGTGTGTGTGTGTGTGTGTAACATCTGTTTTGCTCATTTCTGTTTCACAGTTCCTTCCAAGCTGCAGTCTCAGCCGCCGTCGTCTCCGCAGCCGCAGTGCTCGTCGCCTCCCGTCCCCGCCACTAAACTCATCTCGCCCTCGCAGAAACACAGCAAGAAAGCTCTGAAACAGGTACTGGAGTTTTTCGTTTAAACGATGCGTCGGAGCGGCTGGTATAAATCGCTGTTCTCTTCACAGATGTAACACGAGTTCCTGCCACACCCTCATACTCATATAAACCTGTTCGAAACTCTTCCTTCCACCAATCACAGCCTTGTTAGACGTATTATTGCTTTTATTGTAGCGTTGTTGGATTAAATGTGGAGTTTTAGTCTTAAATATTTTATTGTTACTAATCCATACGACACAACGGTAGCTGGGTTTGTGTCAGCTTTCTTTATTTACATTTATGTGACTCATCTAGTTTCAGCTGTCAGGCTTTGTTCTGCTTTTCCCCTCTGACATCTTGTTGTGATTATTAACAACAAAGCAGCGGGACAAAGATCTACGGCTGCTATCACGGTGTGATAATCCCGTACCGGGTGCTTTATGTGTTCCATATAATAGGACGTCTTTTGTTATAACCCATCAGTGCTGTTTTGACACATAGAACTCCAGTTTCTGGAGATCCTAAAACAAGATGTCAGCTATGCAACAATATTAGTGAATGATCTATCTCAGCAGGTTGCCTTCCTCACATTCTGTTTGTGAGATCATCAGACGTCTTCATAAATTCACACAAGGATGATTCATTTTTCTGTGGTCGTGTTGTTCTTTAGCCCAGAGGCAACATTTACCACAAGCGCTTATTCTCATTTTCTTACTGCTGCCTTCTTGCTCCTCCT
Organism: Aphyosemion australe; assembly: GCA_006937985.1. NCBI lineage: Eukaryota > Metazoa > Chordata > Actinopteri > Cyprinodontiformes > Nothobranchiidae > Aphyosemion > Aphyosemion australe. The sequence goes on from SSNS01000053.1 coordinate 1,168,872, forward strand.
CCTGCAGGCCTTGAAGCAACAGCATCAGAGAAACCAGCGCAGACAGGGGGGAATGCCAACCATCTCCAGCTCCAGGCTGCTTCTGAAGACCATCAAAGACATGGCAGAGAACATCACGGCAAAAACTGGTCGGTTGCAGCTGCTGTGATGCTAAATGTAGTTAAAAGTTTAATTACCATGTCATTCTGACTTTTTCTTCTCTTCTATTCTTGTCCAAACAGACTTATGCCACCCTGTCATGCCTAGAAAGGTTTCCCAGAGATCCAGCCGCCTCAGTGCAGGTGGGTGAAACAACCGGCAGAATTTAGTTGTGTGTTTTAGAACTAGCTAACTCACTCAGCACACATCTTAACTCTGTTCCTCCTCCTCTCTGCTCCTCAGCATCACTCAGAAGGCAAACAGTGCTAATTATATGTTTGAAACGCAGCCGTGAGCTGCAGCTGGAGGTGGAAACAGCAGAAATGTTTTCTCCTAGTGAGCTGCAGGTCTAAAGGGATGGAAAACAAAGTCACTTCCTAATTTAAAGTTAGACTGGAGCTCACTGATCAGTTTAAAATGTAGAAAAAGACCAATGCTTCAATAGTGGCTTCATCAGTCACTCCTCTTCCTCCTCCTCAGGAGGAATCATGTTCTAAATGACTGTTATTTTTTTTTAAGAATAAGGGTCATTTTGTTCTTCCCAGACCTTCTTATTGTTCTTTGATTTTAAATTTAAAGTTAAAAATAAATCCTTGATTTTAATTCCAATTTATTTTTCTACGGGAGACATAAACACCACTAGCTCTGAGGAGACTGTACATTTTTTACACTTCATTATGTTTTGTGTCTGTTTTTTACGTGCTACGCTTCCAAAACACGTAAAACTCCACAGTTCAGATTGGGCAAGACAGGAAGTCAAACACGAAAGCAGTGTAAAACACCCATTAACTTTCAAAATAAAAGTCACGTGAAGCTAAATGTTCGTTAACTCCCCCTTAGCCGATGTAAACAGAACAGAAAATAAATTACAGACCTTTTTGGACACATGCAGCCATCTTTCTCCTTGCGTGTTATTGTGTGGATTTCTGAAATCACGCGTGGTTTGCAATTCTCCTGTGACTTTGTGACATCAGCAGTTTGGAACGCTTTTGCTCCCGTTTCACGTCTAAAAATGCTCCCGATTTGGAATGAGCTTGCGGGTAAAATGCTGCTATTACGTTACGCATCACTTTCCAGTGGAAAGCCGAGGTTATCACAAACCACTGAGCTTTCTGCCGCAGCAGAGATCAACATAAACAGGGTTTGGGTTAGGAAAAGATCAAATCATTACTGGTTTAACGACACCGTTCATGCCAGAGCTTTAAACTCGGGTTATCATGTAAATGAAGGAGTTTTAGATATTTTGGTACTTCCATTATGTTACGTGTCATTTACAAGATCTTCTCTGAGTTTCTGTTATTAATGACCATCAGCTTTAGCTAAACATCTGTGCAATTCACAGAGTTTTAGCCCGTTTTGTGGACATAAACTGACTTTGTTCTTGAAATATTCATCAGTATATTAAAGACATTTTCATCAAGCTCAGCAGCCCAAAGTGATTTAGCTATAACCAATTAAAAATGTTCCCGTGTTGTAAGAAATGTGGTAGTTTGATGATTTTACACATTTTCTGGGATTAATGACTCTGGAGACGTTTGAAAACACTTAAAAAGGTTATTATTTTTATAAATTTGTGGTTCATCTACAAACACGTCACGTTCAGATGTTGATGGTTAAACCTGAAGTTGTTATTGTCGTGTTGCAGGTCAGATAAAACGGACAAAGTATAAAATCGACGTGGAGACACCAGACTCTATTTTGGTGAACACCAACCTGAGAGCGATCATCAACAAGCACACCTTCTCCATCTTGCCTCCAGATTGCCAACAGAAGCTGCTCCGACTCCTGCCTGAAGTCGACCGACAGGTGACTCGTCTGCATTTAGCTTCTTACATAATGCAGCATCTTTCTCCAGTTATTTAACAGGGTTGATGCTCCTTTCATCTCATTGAAACCATTGTGATGTTAGTCATTGGTTCCCTCTTGTCTCCAGGCGTGTTTAGACGGCCTTCTGAAGGTCACCAGCTCTGCCTTAAACAACGAGTTCTTCACATCTGCAGCCCAGTCCTGGAAGGAGAGGCTGGCTGAAGGTCAGCTTTATGCATTCATTTCACAGTTAGACTCATTATATCACCAAGGTGAACTAGTGCAGAAATAAAGTTTGCTTCTTTGTTTTTTAATTATATAATTTATTTTTTTCCTTTGCAGGGGAATTCACTCCGGAGCTGCAGCTTCGAATGCGTCAAGAAATCGAGAAAGAAAAGAAAGTTGAGCACTGGAAGGAAGCTTTCTTTGAGCGCTATTATGGGGAAAAGTAGGTGCTTATATTTAGAAAAGGGTTCCTCGAATCCAGAGCAGTATTTAACTGTTTGGGGGCCTTTTTGGGCTAATTTGAAACAAAACTTTATGACTGGTTTTGTTATTAATACGTTTAATAACATTTTTAAAAATCAGAATTCCTCTCCTCTGGTTGCAGGTTGCAATAAAGATTTATTTTTTATTCTTTCCTCTCATTTCTCCGTCTGCAGCTCAGGCCTCAGCTATGAGGAGTCCAAAGCGCTGACGAAGGCTGATCTGAATCAGAAACCTTCCAGACTCCAGCCCATCTCTGATCGGGTTAGGTCTGTCGCTCAAGCGCCGGAGGACAGGAAGTGCTCCAAGAGCAGCAGCTCGTCAGATGCTGCTAATGCAGCGAAGCCAAGTCACACATCACAGGAGCCTCAGAAAGGACAACAGGGTCACAAAGAGTCCATCCCCATCTTAGAACCCATGAAGACGCGGCGCTCACACAGCGCCGAGGAGCGAAGGCTGAACTCCGCTGCACAGGCTTTGTCTCTGCCTTTGGTTAAAGCAGCAGAAGTTGTGAAACAACCTGAGCCCAAGTCACCATCCACCCCTGCTGAAAAGGAGCATGAAGAAGAGAAAACTGAACTCCCTCAGTCACCTTTAAAGGAAAGTCCTCCATCAAAGGCTGGTTCAGATCTAAGAGAGGATCAGCTGGGGACCCCGGTTAAGCCTGCTGTCGATAGCAAAGAGGTCACCGCTGAGCCCAGCGGCGCATCAGACCCTCAGAAGAGGAAATCAATCAGCGAGGCTGAGGGTGAGGTGACACCAGAAAAAAGACCCCGTTTGTCCTCAGTTTCTTCAGTGTCCTCAGTCTCGTCTGCGTCTCCTTCAGCATCGTCTTTATCCAGTCCTGCTACACCGTCTCCATCCAGTCAGAGAGTTCCACCGCTCAAGGTGACGACACGAGTATTCCTGAGAATATTCCTGCTGATTCTAGTCTGTTTTACTCCTACTAAATACATTCATTTGCAGGTTTTTATAGCTGGTATGATTTTTTTTATTCATATGGGCCTAGAAAAGAATCGTATAACACCTTTTGGTTTTGCTTTCTTTTCAGATCCCAGTATCACGAATTCTTCCCGTTCCTCTGTCACCCAATCAGATCTCACCGCGGACTCCCCTCCACGCCCCACTCAGCAGCCCAGGTCGCACTGGTGCTCGCACTTTAGCTGACATCAAAGCTAAAGCTCAGCTAGCACGAGCGCAGCGTGCCGCAGCAGCTGCAGTGTCCTCTGCATCGAAGGGACCTGGGCCGGGGGGAGGAAGTAGTAATCAGACCCAGGCATCACCAAGTCCTAGTCCAACATCTCCTCAGGCACCAACCAGATCACCAGCCACCAGCAGCTGCCACTCCGGTACACTTTCTCCCAGTCTGCCTAGCTTAAACCAGCCTCAGATATCTGACACGAAGAGAACTGATGACACGCACAAAGGTCACTCTGTTGGTACGAGTGGGTCACAAAGCATCCACAAATGTTCAGACACATCAGCGCAGCCTTCATCTGTGAGTGCTACACAGGAGCAGGCTGCCCCAAAAGCTGCAGGATCACTAACCAGAACCAGCTCCTGCATCCCTGCTAACAACCCCCTGGTGACTCAGCTTCTGCAGGGCAAAGAGGTTCCCCTGGAACAGATTCTTCCTAAACCGTTATCCAAGGTGTCCAGCCTGCCCGCCCAGCCCTCCGGCAGTAATCTCAAGACTCCTCAGTGCGTTGATGAAAGAGCTGAGAAGCAAGTGAATTCTGGAGAACGACCCGGAGTTTTGTCAGAACACACAAAACATCACAGGGAACTTCCCGATAAGGCAACCCAGGATCAGATCCTCCAGGCACTAATGCAGAGGAAACTCCAGCAGAGCCAGCCTTCTGGAGGCACGGGGCCTCCGTCCTCACAGCACAACGTGCATCACATGATGCACGCCGAGGAGCAGCAGGACCAGTCCAGATGTTTTGTTGGCTTCTTAGGTCGAAAGAGAGTTCCCAGACCTGCCATGACAGGACATTATTTACTCAACGTGTCCACGTACGGCAGAGGACCAGAGAGCAGGAGGCTGCAGATGTCCGTTTGTCCAAAAAAGGTTGTGTCTAATCTAAAAAGGGAAAGCACCGAAGGGAATGAGGTGAGTAAGGAAGAAGGAGTCAGATCAGAGCAGCGGGGAACTCAGAGTGACGACACAGGAAGCTCTCAGCGTTGCCTCAGCATAAAGACTGAGCCTGGATCAGAGGATGGTGCAGCGGGTGATGATGACAGCACCAGCGCTAAAGCCAAAGACACCAGCTGTTTTCCTCAGCCACACCGAAGCCACCTCGACCTCTGCAATAGTAATCAAGGAAACTCCGAGCCATATCCTGCCCACATGGACCCAGGTCACCAGCAGCTGACTGCCTTCAAAGGCCAGAGAACTCTTGATAATCAGGAACCCGTTGCACCGCCGCGCTACGGCGGCACCATCAGCATGTCTGTACCTCACGCTCTGAACCACGACGCAGCGGGCTCCGGTTCTCTGTCAGCCTCCGCCGAGGCCGACGGCGGGAGCATCTGCGGGAGCGTCATGTCGTTCTCAGTGACCGTCACCACCATACCCGCCGGACACTCGTTAGAACACGGCGGTCAGGGCGAGCCCTCGCCTAACCAGTCGTACATGGAAGGCTCCAACATGGAGGACGTCCAGTCTAAATGCTACTGCCGACTGAAGGCCATGATCATGTGCAAAGGGTGCGGAGCCTTCTGCCACGATGACTGTATCGGCCCTTCCAAACTGTGTGTCTCTTGTTTAGTAGTACAATAATATAAAATCAGTAATAACTACATGTTTTCTATATATTTAAATTATATATTTGTGGCACAAACGAGCATCAGGTAACTTAGTTCCAACTCCAACAGCCAGCATCTGGTTACGTTTAGGAGAGCGAGACTTCACACTGGATGATCTTGTTTTTACCCACTAACGTTTTCACTTTTAATCAAAACCGTCGTCAACTAGAAATGCCAACCAGTTTCTAATCCGTTTCCTCGTCTGCCAGATGAGAACTCTCACATGTTTGCACTCAGCTAGGTTAGTCCGACCTTTAATAAATGAGGGAAAATGAATGTTGCTGTTTTGTAGGATCTTTATGACTGTTATGCTTTGAGACTGAACTTTTTGTTTAATAATCGGATCAAATGGGTTTAGCATCAGAAAAGGGCACTAACAATAATAATCATTGGTTGTGAGTACCTCCTGTTTGGGATTTATGCATGAATGGCAGGGAAGAGCAACTGTTTTATGTTAAAAGGTACATTATTACAGATGTATTTTAAAAAAGATGTATAGTTTTATTAGTAAAGTATATTCGCTAATCAGTGATTGCACATCACGACATCAAGGAAATACGCCAAAGCACTTGAACCCCTTCGGATAAAAGGTAGAAACCGAAAACGGCACTCAAATTCAGACGTGAAGAAAGAAAAAAATATTTATATATAATGTGTTTATCTTCCCTTTTGGTAAACAAATGTTTCCATATCAGATAAAAGTCTTAAGTAATCTTCTACTGTTCAAACCTGACTAAAAGCTGTTTTGTAGATATATTTTCTATATCTTATATGTTTTTATAGGTGGATCAGCCATGGTAGTGACGAAAATAATGTCATTGGGGAGAAAATGAAGACTTATTTGTTTATTCTCTGTAAATACTTGCTTTTTTGTTATTTGCCTAAATGTAGGAATGATTATTTGTGCAAAACCACCTTAAACAGCTTTTGTTGCTGAAGTCTTGTGGAGCAAAACTGGTGGAAAGGGAGGATTTATGCTGAATTAGTAAATTATATTAGAAGGATTCTTCACAGCACACCTGATTTTGTAAAACCATCATGAGGTACAATAATCACAGATTAATAACACTTCACTTCTTCCAGGGTAAAAAAAATACTGTATTTCCATTTTAAGGTGGTTTCAGCTATTCTAAACCCCAATTTTTTAAATATCCCATTTACGTAATGTTGTGCACATGCGGAGCAGGGAACCCTCGGTTGTTTTCACTGTGATAATATAACACAGCATGGGCTCAGTTTACCCAATTGTCTCAGAAACGGTCAGCGTGAAGTCGTTACCTCAAGAAAAATCAAGACTAGTCAGATTTGTTTTATAATCTCCAAACGGTGCAGAAATATTCCTGTTTAGTTATTTCGAAGGCAACATGCCAAAGTCACCTTAGAGAAAACATAATTAAGTTTATCATTTCACACTAGTTAAGTCAAAGTAATATATTTTAATTAATATATTTTGATATAAAGATCTATTAGCTTTTTTCTCTTTTTGACAAATCAACAGGGTAATTACTGTAGTAATATATTGACTTGTCCGTGTTTTCTTAATTTTGTGGAAATACATAGAAACATAATGGACAAGGCTTTTGGTTTATTATGTGTGTAACTGTTTAGCCGTCTGCGTCCGTGTCATCAAAAAGCAAAGTGTGCTTTCAAAGCGGTCCATTTTTAAATGTTGTAATCTTCTTATTAAAGTGGAGGATGTTGTTTGTTGAAATTGGGTTTAGTATTTCATAGTTTTCACTAGAGTTAATCAATACGTTGGATTCGGTTGATGAATTTGTTGATTTCTTGTGAGTATGTGATTTGGCTGAATGTGATCCGAGGATGCTGTATTCACTCGTGTGGACTTCGGGACTGGAATGCACTTCAGGAAAGGCAGCTGAAATCTTTTGTTGATGACTGAACTACGTGTCTGGTTGGCAGCGGTCCCTGCTATTACTGAGATGAGCTGGTTTTTATGCATTTAGCTGAGTGGTTATTGTGAATGATCACCACCTTTCTTCAGCTATTCATTTGTTTCTGTCTCATTTTGCCTCCAATAAAACTCCAGTGAATGTAACATAGTAATCTGCACTTGTAAACAAAATGTATTTTATCAAAAAAATCATTGACTATTATATAAATAAATATTAAAACACAATGTTTTTGTTTTTTCTAGCAGAGCATACTCGCTGTTAAACATTAAAGCTGTTCAGAGAAACAATTTATTTTTGGCAATAAAAACTTTTGTAGATCAGATTTTGAGGATTATAAGTCTTATATTTTGTGGTTCTGCAGTTTAAAAATAAGTCCCTGACTTATTTTCTTTGTTTTAAACGCGCAATACGGAGATTATCTTTTAAAACGTTCTCACTGAGGTTTGTATATCGGTCACTATGACCCAGTCACACAGCCGTTTTTAGTCCTTATTGAATCTCACTGAATCCTAAGGCTCTGGTGGAGGTGGATTACTGTCCCTGGGCTGTCCTCGAAGGATCACCAAGGTGTTTGCTGGCCTTTTTAAACCAACTTCCAGGCGGAGGGCTTTCAATATTCCCAGGTCTTGGACCCAGCCATGCATGGTGTTTTCAGCTGCCACTGGTTTCCCCCCAAAGATCCACCCAGGTGTTGGTATCCGACTCGAAGGACCAAAATGTCAGGGAAATCTTCCCTGCTTTGTTTGTTTAAAAACACAGAGAAGGCACTTTCTGATTCAAGACCATGGTCTCGGATTTGAAACGATTCAGTGACAAAGGGCGGCCTTGGCCGCGTCCAACTCACAGCAGGAATGAACCCGACTTGCTGCCAGCATTGCAATCATATTTCTCCTGAGTCTGAGGTTCAACTATTCGGCGACCCTCCTCTCCAGAACCCCTGAATAGACCTTACCTGGCAGGGAGGATCTGGAGTGTGATCCCACTGTAGTTGGAACACACCCAGCAGTCCCTCATTTAAAATAGGGGGACCACCACCCCGGTCTGCCTATCCAGTGGAACTACCTCTGATGTCCACGCAATATTGCAGAGCTCATAAGTCAAACTGAAATACTGTAGCTCAAGATTTAGCATTTTGTTATAAATCATAAGTTAGAATCTTATAACTCCTTTTGACTTATAGTATCTTATAATTATGACTTAACATCAATGACTTTCAAAACTGACTGTATAATTGTGAGATACTAATTCATTTAGACATACAGTATCACATGTTTATTACTTGTTTTTTATTATATAGCCTCCAATAAGTCACTAATACAATATACTATCTCAAAATCATGACTTAGTGTCTCATTTATGACATAACATTACAGGATTGTTAATTATTATTATTAACTAATTTTGACTCAGAATCTCACAATTATGACTTAATATCTAACACTGATGACTTTCTAAACAGACTTAGCAATAATTGTGAGATACAATCTTTGACTTTTATATATGACTTTGTTTCTCATCATTCATACATAGCCTCTAACAAGTCCCTTTTATGAGATACTCTCTCAAAGCTATGACCTTTTGTCTCTATATTGACAATACTATTACAAATACTACTGTATTTGACTCAGTATTCTATGGTTATACTGATCCTCAAACCATCACATGATTGAATCTTCATCTGTTACTTTTTCATTATTCTGACTCATAATTATGAGCCATAAGCCAAGATAAGTATCTCACAACTCATAGTTAAAATAATTATTACTATCACACAGTGATCAAATCGTAATTATGACGTAGATAAGTCATTTTTTAAGGTAAATAATTTTTTTTACAAGATTGGTGAAATTTTACTCCCATTGCTGAATAAATAAATTAGAATAAAACCATGAAGTTTAGAAACTAAACAGACATAATAGAACTTTCATGTGAGGTGCATTATGGGAAATGTAGTCTGCTGATTTTTGCCTTTTCTTTGTGATCTTTGTCGTGCGTTATTAGTTTCTTATGGGTGCCTCTTATCTACAGTCTTTGGTGGTGCCAGATAGTTGAGCAGTGAACGCGTCCTGCGTGCGCACATGCGTAAAGTGTAGTAGGTGGACGCGCATGGCATCTCCGCGCTCTGCCGTCCTCCGCCGCTGGGTCGCTGATGATGCCGAGCGGAACGGGTAGCTCGTAGGTTTCTGTGTGCGTCCACAACCGCAGTTACCGGGGTTGAAGGCGAATGAAACGGGAGAGGAGCCGGGAGCACGATGGATGGTCCGAGTCGTTCCTCATCAGCCCGACAGCTGTAACGTCGGCGGATTTATCAGAGGTGAGAGTGAGTCAGGAAACATCCCTCATATTCATCCCGGACCACTCATCCTCCCGATCTGCTGCTGCTGCTGCTGCTGCTGAGGGTGACGATGCTCTTAAACGCAACCTGCGTGCGTTTCCTCCGGTAAAGGCCAGCTCGCTCGGTGCAAACCCAGATCCTCAAAGATTACCGGATTTCTCAAGAAGCAGGAGAGATATTTCTAAAGGAAGCATCAAACACGCCACTGCGGAAATAAGATCGGCAGTTTAATCATCAATATGGCTGCGTTTGGTTCCTCCTAGAGATCTTGAAGTGTTTTTTTTGTGAGGTTTGAGAGGAGCGGAGAAGTGGATGATATCAGCGGATACCGCAGTAACCGAGTCCGTGTTGGTGATCCGCGTCAAAGGATGCTGTCATACCTCCGAGCTGAAGGTGCGGCTACACGGTACCTTTACAGGCCGGATCACTTTTATTTTGAAGGATCTAAATTGATTTCTGCTTTTTGTGTGTGGATTACAGTCGGCTACATTCCTGTACTGCTGCTCTCAGGTCCCTAATTGGGAACTAAATGTGCTCTGATCTGAAATTCATCTCCGTGAACAACTTGTTTCCTTATCTTTCATGAAAATATATGATCTTATATCTATAGGCAAGGCTAAATATGTACTGCCACGTTAAGAGGTTATTAATAATAGGATAATATGTTGTTAATATGAGGATGTGTTTTCTGCTGAGCTGTCTGAATGCATCTCCCGCTGCATAACAAACGCACCAGAGCTTTTATTTTGGATAGAAAATAATCTAAATGCTTTGATTTCTGTTCTATTTGGAGCATTATGTGATCAGTTTGATAATGAAGCAATATTTGTCTGTAAAAAAAAAAATAATATATCATATCAGCTGCTTCTCTCGTGACACAATAATCTGGGGGTTGTTTTATTTATTTGTTTATTTTTGCTGGAAAACACGACTGAGATTTTAATAATAATTAGATACAAAGTCTTTGTGGTCATTGTAAGTTTGAGTTCATATAAAAGCAGTTATTAAAAATAACAAATCATTGTAGTACTTCAAAAATAGGATATTTACAGTTCAATATTAAAACTAAATATCATTTTACAAAAGTACATCACTATGTTAACAGTAACAGTTATTATTGACACTCGCATTAAATCAAATGGACAAAAGTCACCAGTTTCAGTGCCTCATGTTTAATAAACCTTTTATTACTGCTTTATAAGGCGTTTACAAACTATTCATAAAGCATTAATACATAGCCTTATTATAAAGCGGTACCTGAATAGTTGTGATCTTTGTCAGATAAAAGTTTCAAACACCTGTTAACTCCTTGAACAGCCTCAGTTTGGAGAAACAGACAAGTAGAATCAGCGTGTTGTGTCATCTCTCGTTTATGAGGCGAGATCTAGAACTCACGGTTTCGTCGCTCTGCCCACTGCCTCGTGTGACATTGGGGTGGTGTTTGGATGTCGTGGTCTGAAGTTTTCCCAGGGACATCCAGCGCTCATCACTCATTGGCCATCCCTAATGTGCTCAGCATCCATCATCATTAGGTGGTTCCTGTGCAGCTCCGCTGGTGTCATTAGCCACAGGATGCAGCCACTGCTGAGCGGGATGTCATGGAGAATTATCTTTTGCCCAGACCACAGGCGCTGGTTGGCTCTCTATACAGCCTCCTGGTATCGCTGCGTGGGGAAGAGACAGGAAAACAAAAACCCAAACTCAGACCTAATCGAGCTTTTGGAGGAACGATGAAATGGAAGCTTTAATTTCTTATGAAACAGGCACCAAATGAAAAGATGCTGACTTTTTAATGTTTCTTTCACAGGGTTCAAGGCTTGATATTTAATCAGCAGCAGGTGAGTCATTTTAGAAATACAGAGAATATTCATGTGAAATCTGAATCATTTCAAGTGTCTTTGTGAGACTTAGCCAACTCAGACATCTTTATTTGAGAAAGTTATAATAATGTTTGATAAAATGTGACTTTCAGTCTGTAGAAACATCTAATTTTTCAGTGTTGCATTCTGGGAATGAAAGAAAGTTATTTAATGCTACTGAACTTTTATTTAAAGGTTTCAAGGAATTATTTTCACAGATAAAATATATAAAATGACATATATCCAACAGATGGGGAAATAGTAAACAATAGATCAGTTTTACTTTATTTTCTGGTTCCATTTGTTATGAAAATCAAATTTAATCACAACTGGACACAGTTTCATGGCTACGTGGCAAAAGATAACATTTCTGACATAAATTGCTGTTTAAAATAAGTTTATGTTCACTGTGTTTATAAAATATCAGTTGTATTTTTACACTAAACTAAACATTTAATCACGTTTTAAATATTCTACAACTGTTTCCCCCCAGAAAGTTTGAATATTTGAATGTTTAATATTTGGAACGATGAAAAATATCAAAGGTTGAGCCATAAATCCATCTGTTAGTGAATCACACCCACAAACTCAGTGACAAACTACATGTCCCATGATGCATCACTCTCCTACTCAACATGTTTCAGATTAGCCAACTGTTCTCAGGTCTGTTGAGTTAAAAATCAACTTTTTTCTGATGACGTTATGGATGCTAATGCATTTTGCTTTTATCAGCATCATGTGGCACTGGCCCACTCTGGACCCCCCCCAGGACCGCCCCTGGATTAACCTCTCAAAGGGGTCTTTATTAGAAACTATCAGAAATAAAAGCTTGTGCATTTTTAAAATTCAACAAAATCTTTCAGTTCTTTTTTTAACTAGTTTTTGTAATATTATAATAAATTATAAAGATGAAATATCCCATAATAATATGTTTATTTAACCCTATGGCAGCCTCTCTTGCATCATTTAGCTCCTTTAGAGGGCCATGTTTGGGATTTCCTGTCACTCTGCTGTCTGAACAGTAAGCGCTGCATGCTCTGGTGTTTGATGTGCCACAGAATGATCGAGGAAGGCAGCAAACGAGGCAAGGCCATGGTCGAGAAGAGACAGCTCTTCATGGAAATGAGTGAGTGCGCTCGTCTTAGACAAATCTTTTTTCTCAGTCAGCTCGTGGAGCTCTAACTGGTCTGAAGTGGGACAGGAGATGCGTGGTCCCTCACACGTTCGATTCCTCCCACATGAAGACAGTTAGGAGTGTTTGGACGTGCTGGTGATCTGAGAGCGTTCTGTTGCTGTTCTACGTCTTCATGTTTGAACTGTTTTTGCTTCTCAGGAGCACAGAACTTTGATGTTATCAGACTGTCGACTTACAGGACTGCCTGTAAACTCCGGTTTGTGCAGAAGAGATGCAACCGTAAGAGCGCGTAGATTCCTAATGACAGAATCATTTGTTAGAACATGAACACTGGATTGATGACAGTCTGTGTCCATCCTCCTCCCCCTTCTTCACAGTCCATCTGGTTGACGTCTGGAACATGATCGAAGCGTTTCGTGACAACGGCCTCAACACGTTGGACCATAACGCTGAGATCAGCGTGTCTCGGCTGGAGACAATTTTGTCTTCCATCTACTACCAGCTCAACAAGCGGCTGCCCACCACCCACCAGATCAACGTGGAGCAGTCCATCGGGCTGCTGCTTAACTTCATGGTGGCCACTTATGACAGGTTTGGGACCAACAGCAAAGCAAAAGGGAATAATTATCAAAAGTATAGGTTCTGTGCTGAATTCTCACCACTGTGGATGGTTTAGACTTTAGTTGTTTAGATAATTACTGACAAGCAGATGTCTGTTATTCTAACAGCCAACACAGAGACTAAATAATCTGTAATCTGAAGCTGTTATTCACTGTTTGATGGGGTAATGGTCAGTGTGTGAGGTTTCTTATGCAGCCACCTGATACTTACCATCCATCTGTTATCTAAACCAATGGGTCCTCACTAGAGTTGTGGGGAGCTGTGGCCTATCTCTACACACTCACTCACACCTAGAGTCTCCTAACATGCATAGATAGAAGAAGCACCTGGAGAAGACCCGTGCATGCATGCATGGGGAAAACAAGCTAACTTCATGCAGAAAGGCCACAATGAGGATTCAAACCTGAGACCTTCTTGCTGCAAGGCAACAGAGCTCCTAACTGCACCACCACGCAGCCCCATAGTAGATACCTGGCTGATAAAACTCTTAGATCCTCACATACAGCGAGTAAAGACTTCATTCAACCAGTGGTTCATGAGATATTTCGCTAACAAATGGGCTTGACTTCAACATTTAACACAGAAGTTCTAGATAAATGTGCGTAGTGGTCTGAGTGGGTGTTGGGGAAGACTCTCAGCTACCATCACACCAGATCTGAGCTTAGTATTTGAAAAGTTGACTGAGTTGTGGCCCTTTTGGTGTCTGAATAGGTAGATTAGCTTTGGCGGCCATATTGGTTTAGATTCACAGCAGAAGTGAATCAGTTGATTATGTTCTTAGAGTTTGACTAAAATCTGTTCATTTGTTCATGAGTCAGTTTGGTAATGGACACACACACACACACACACACACACACACACACACACACACGCACACACACACACACACACACACACGCACACACACACGTACATACACACACATACACACACACACACATCACATTATTATTCATAACACATAAATATGTATTTACAGATATTTATCACCTACCTTTCCCCCTTTAGTGATGGGAAACAAATATCTTTGATGTAAGATTTATTTTCAAAGGTCTTATTTGCATTTCAAATATACATAATATTTTAGTATTCAGTCATTTTTTGTGAGATATTATGAAAGGCCATATGATCTTAACCTAGACAAACAAGTTAGCAGCTGAAGTAACCATGGTGATCTGGTTGTCCTCATCCATGTGATGAAGGGTTACACACTGAGAATCCTGGTTTACTGGTTTCAGCAGCTTCAGGAAGTTTATCAGTTCATCAGTCCCAGTTCGACCCATCGTTATTCATACAGCTGCATCTCTGAGTTAATGACTGAGATCACCTCTTAGGTATCATGTGAGCTCAGCTCTGAAGCAAATCCTAAAGTATATAAATAATGCTGCAGCTGGCCTTTCTGCATCTTTTATTATGGTTTATATGTTTTATATTATGTTAAATGTGATGTTCATCTGAGTGCTTTATCCATAAATCAGCTTTGACTTGAGAACAATTACCAGTAAACTTTTATAACTTTTTAAAAATTATTGGTTTTATTGGAAAATGTAAGAAGCTTGAAGCTTTTTGTGTCCAAAACATGTGATCATACAAACATTTCCCTCCCCAAAAAATATTATTGAAGGCCTGAAATAAATAAATGAATAATTTAATTAATAGATTAATAAAAAACTAAACAAAGTAAAAATTTCGGTGATGTTCTAATAAACTTTAATTATAATATCACTATTTTTATATATTATTACTTTATTAGGATTTAATGCTCAAATTAATAAAATAAAATAAAAACATTCTTCACTGCTTTCTTCTTGGTTTAATTTATTTCATGGCATCTCTTGAACCTGCAGTGAAAGCCACGGGAAGCTGACCGTGTTCTCCATGAAATCCATGCTGGCGACGATGTGTGGAGGAAAGATCGTGGACAAACTGCGCTGTGAGTTTGATTTCATTATCCTCCCTTAACTGAACTAATCAGCCGAACCTAACTTTCAGAGTTTTAAGTCTTTGTGCACTTGCTGAAATGCAACACAAGGGGGCGGTGGTGGAACATATACATTAGATCCACTTATCTGATGCACATGGAGTCCCTCTGATGAGGTCAAGGGTCAACAGCTTCCACCCACAGAAATGTCATTAACAAACTCAAAAGACATTTTCTTCCTGTTAGATATTTTCTCTCAGATTTCTGACTCAAGTGGAGTCATGGTGTTCGCCAAGTTCGACCAGTTTCTCCGGGAGGTGCTGAAGCTCCCCACAGCCGTGTTCGAGGGCCCCTCGTTCGGATACACGGAGCATTCGGTGCGGATGTGCTTCCCCCAGCAGGTAGGAGACGGACTCTCAGGGATTATTAGCCACTTGTGAAGTTTGAGCATCTTGCTGAATCCAGATCTGTGTGTTTGCATCTAGAAGAAGATCATGCTGAACACCTTTTTGGATGTGTTGATGGCAGATCCTCCTCCTCAGTGTCTTGTGTGGCTACCGCTCATGCACCGACTTGCTAATGTTGAAAACGGTACGTTTGTAAAGATTAAGAAATCTAGAGCTGCAAGAGTTTAAGAAGACTTGAAATTTATGAAAAAAAAAACATGCAAATACATTTTTTTCCATATGAATGTACATCTTTCTACAGAAAAGTCTTAAAGGAATAGTTCAGATTTTTTCTCTATAAAGTAAAAACTTTTGAATGCAAGTGAACGGAGCTATAAAAGCTATTTTCTAATCCACTTTGCCTTACGCCCTGAATCATTTATATGTCGTACTTCAATTTAAATGATAATCAATTATGTGTTTTGACTGTTTGTCACGTAATTAGAAATTTATTAGCTTGTAAAAATTCATAATTAAAATGACTATAAATCAGACGTCACATATATGACATCATTTCAGAGTCTGTTTCTGAGCTCATCTAGTGATGCTCTATAAGGAAAAAGAAAATGATTTATGAAAGATTAAAAATATCTATTAATTCAGAATAAAACCTGAAAAAATAAGACAGTTTTGGTTTTCTTCAGATATTTGATCAAAGGTAAAAAAAATTAAATAAGAGGAAAATGATTTGTTTTTGGGTTTCAGTCTTCCATCCGGTGGAATGTTCTTATTGCCGGAGCGAGAGCATGATGGGTTTCCGGTATCGGTGCCAACAGTGCCACGGCTACCAGCTTTGTCAGAGCTGCTTCTGGCGCGGTCATGCCAATGGTCCCCATAGCAACCAGCACCAGATGAAGGAACACTCATCCTGGGTAAGAACTGTCTGGCAGATTC
>SSNS01000053.1:1187089-1296151 GCA_006937985.1 Aphyosemion australe
AGGGAGGATGGATGGATGGATGGATGGATGGATGGATGGATGGATGGATGGATGGATGGATGGATGGATGGATGGATGGATGGGTGGGTAGATGGATGGATGGATGGATGGATGGATGGATGGATGGATGGATGGATGGATGGATGGATGGATGGATGGATGGATGGATGGATGGATGGATGGATGATGGATGGATGGATGGATGGATGGAAAACAAGCTGAACTCTTCTTTTAGTCTGATTTATTTGTTGATTTTACACAAACAAGCCACTAGGATTAATTAAAGTTCAGTAAATAAATTTATTGATTGTTTAAAATTGACCAAAAACCATAATTGAAAGGAGCTACAGTCAATTTTCACAGATAAGGTTTTACATTGTCAGCAGAAAGGATGGAGAGCATCCCTAACACATGTATTATTGACATGAGCTTATCTCTCATTTGAATTGCATTGTGGGTAATTTGCATATGTGTGACCAGTGAAGCTGCTGTAGAAGCAGGACAGCTCAGCGTGCAGAACCAACTATTTATTTAGACACAGCCAACAAACTCTTTCTTCTAACACAGCACACTCAGTGACGGCTCTGCTCATGTCCCCTTCACAGAAGTCTCCAGCCAAAAAGCTGAGCCACGCCATCAGTAAATCTCTGGGCTGCGTCCCGATCGGAGAGCCGCCCCATCCTGTGTTCCCCGAGCAGGCCGAGAGACCTCAAGAGCTCACCCACACCGTGTAAGTGCAACGCAGCGAGGCCCAGTACGCTCATGATCTGTTCCCATCATGCAACTGCTTCCATCACCACATGACTGATCATCTCACCAAGATGTGCACCCGCTGATTATTTGTTAACGTGATGTACGAGTCAGGCCCAGAGGGCCGCTGCTGTTAGGCTAAGTCATCCTCATCAATCAGCTGGCAATGAAACGCGGACGACACCATAAATCTGACATTTCAGGCTTTGAGGCTTCTGGAAGTCATTATAGGAAATGCATTATATTCTGCTGCTGTCTCAGACTCAGCATTTACATTTCTGCTGAAAAATAAGTCGAATTTCCATAATCAGTTCCAACTCTGAGATCCATGCAGGCCTCTGAGCTTCCTTTATAGTTTTCCCTCATCTTTCCAAGGAAAACCTCACAATGATTTTCTTATTTTATTAAAAGACGTGATTAATGGGTTTGATCGCTCACGACGTTAACAAGATCACAGGAAATCCTTCAATTTTACATTTCCCATCGCCTGCTCCATAACAGGATCCTGTTTTAAATTCCAGTCAGAGCCGTAAATCTGAGCTGTCTTTCTGCTCTGGCTGCGGGGCGAGTGTCAGCCAGTAATTGATAGTGAGCCGCGTTTTAGCAAGAGCGCGTAGCGCAGCCGATGCCAGGGAAATAGACACAACGCCACGGCGAGATTTTCTGTTTGATGGATGCCATCATCTCAGAATCAGTCCTCATATCTGAGCTCCAGCCACTGGCAGGCAGATTTTTCTGCTTTGTGTCCAAACATGCATTAATAAGATGAAGTTGGTGCTTCATATGAATGTACAATTTATCACTTTGTGGAGGAGAAACAGTAGAGCTGTCTTTGTGGTTGTATTCAATGGCAAATGGAGAAAACTTCAAAAATGCTAATTTGCAAATGTTTTTAATAAAGTAGAAGGTAATTAAAATATTTATCCATATTGCAATATTCACATGAGAACGTCAACATCTCAAGAGACTTTTTAATAAACTGCAGCTGCATGCAAAACAAAAAGTGCTCAGTATGGAGAGTTATCAGTGTCTTATATTTGGGTTCATAACAAAAATCCTTGTTTATCTAATTTTGTGGAGTGAAAAGTCAAACTGTTGATTAGAAGTTGCAAAAAACGAAACAAACTCAAGAATTCTGACTTTTCAGAGGGACAGTGAATGCAGCATCAGGATGGGACCTTTATGGGTCTTTGATGGACTTTTTCCTCCTTTTTGAATGAAAATAAATTTAAACAAAACTAGTTGAAAAATTTTGTATTAATTAACAAAATTTGAGATTAAGGGCTGCATGGTGGTGCAGCTTGTCTCGCAGCAAAAAGGTTGCAGGTTCGAATCCTGCAGTGGCCTTTCTGTATGGGGACAGCATGTTGTCCCTGTGTCGGTTTCCTCACACAGACCAAAAACGTGTGATGGGTTAATAAATGGTCCCTAGGTGTGAGTGTGTGTCCCTATGATGAACTGGAGACATGTCCAGGGTGTCCCCTGCCTGGGTTAAGGTTAGAGTTATGGTGGAGATAGACACCGTCACCCCATGACCCTACTGAGGAAAAGCGGTTCAGAAAATGAGTTTGTTTGAGATCATTCAAGAAAAGCTTCTGAATGAAATATTAATGACAGGAAAAAGGATATTTTTATTATCTATCCTGTTTAAATCTGAGATCCTTAAATTTATTACTGTTTACTTAGAGGCACTCTTACGTCAAACTTGAGTCAAACTACATTTATTAGTTAGTTCTCATACAATATCAGTGAGTAAAAGAAAGTATCTAGTTGGACAAAATGTGGTATTTGTGCACTGCTGTACAGTTTCTGACTCACTGAAAATGCCAAATATATTTTAGATTTACTAAATATAAACTACCTATTCTCATCTTAGCTGCAGGACTTGATAAATTATTAAGAAAATCCAAACAGCCTGCAGAAACTATATTTAAATGTTTGTCTTTAGCAACACTGTTAAAGATTCGGTGGCTGGTTACATCAATCTATTTTCAGTCAGTGTTTGGTTTTAGGAATTATGTGCCTAAAACAAGCCGTTTCAAAAAGTCCCTGTTTGTGATGTCACAACAGGAAATCTAGAGTAAAACCACCTCTCACGTGGAGGAGAGAGCTGCTACTTGAGGAGCAGCAGCTCTACTCTGAATCCCTCACAGATATTGGAGCTTCTCAGCTTATAGCAGCCTGAGCGGGGGATGGGTGGGCGTGGCCAGCTCCAGCTTATTTTCTTAAAGTGACAGAGCCCTGAAACAGCTCATTTTGGAAGGTACTGAAACTGTCCAGAATAAAAATGCTGAAATCACTTTATGTGAGAGGCATTTTGTCCAAAAGACCTTCATTACGATGTTTTGTTTGGACCATAAAACTATTATAACTTAAGAAAAGAGTCATAATGTGTCCCTTTTAAAACAAAATACACTTGAAAACAGTCTTTGCACATAAATTAACACCACTCCTGTTTTTCTGTGAGACCTAACTTTAGTTTAAAGCCCTCTCTGCAGCCACCAGAAATGAAGCATTGGCACTCAGTGAATGATTTTTACATTTAATGAGCAATTTCAAAGAAATAGTAGGTAACTGCAGTAATTATCTGCGTATCGTTCCCATTTTTGGCTCCAGATTTTTGTCCTCCATCTGATTTTTTGGGGGATAATTGCTCACAGGGAAGCTGCCAAGCCCCCAGTTCTGTTCTGTTCTTTATTGGCTCAATTTTATTTACAGTGAGAAAGAAAACCTACTTCGGATTCCCAAAATCTGCTGCCGCCAGTTGTGACGACTGTCATGTGCGATGAGGTGATATCAGCAGGTGTGTGCACGTGTGCGCGGCGGCTGCCTGTGTGAGTGAGCTGCCATGACAGAATCGGGTTGGAGCGCCAGGTTTGATCAGGACCGCCAAATCGAACGGACGTGCGCTCCCTCAGCTGTCTGAACGCTCACGTCGTCTGCAGACCAAGAGCTGCGACTCTCATGCTGAAATATTTACCGAAAGACAAACTCTGAACTGAGCTGTGAGTTTTATTTCTCCTCCACTCAAACTGTCAGAGAGATTCTGTAATGTTTGTGTGTCTGCGAGGAGTTTGGGGTTTGGGATATCCAGAGTTAGCAGCTCCTTTATTCAAAAAGCCTCTCACATATTCAGCAATACCGTTTCTATCATTTTCTGCAGTACTTTGTAATCTGTGGCTGAAATGACATCAGGCATAAGAGCAGGGATATAAGTTTTTTATGACTGAGGTGCTAAAGCAGGATCGCTGCTGCCAGCAGGAGACGGAGCTTTATCTTAATAATATTTTTAGCCAGCTGAGAGCGATTGAAGGCAGACAGAAACGGCGCCATCAGACTTAATTTTCCCTCTCGGCCAACTGCTGAGCACAAGTAAATGGATTTGTTGTCATTCGTGGCACGCAGGTAACACAGGGCTGGGTGCAGTGCAGACTCTGATCTCTGATGGCGCCTAAGCGTTGACCTCTGACACACCAGCTGTGACCTCTGGATGAACGTACTCAGCCTTTAAACAGGAAAATGTTGGAGTTTTTATATGAGATTCTGCTATTTTAGTGCCCTGCTGCATCGCAGCATCTGTATACATTCAAAAGGAGCTATTTTTAGAAGTCTGGCTCCAAGGCTTCCTGGTTTATGTAACTTGCTGAATGTATGTGAGCAAATATCATTTGTCAGTTCGCTTCTCGGTTCTGGATCGGAGGAGATCGGTGTGTGTTTTTTTATCGTGTGGAGAGTCAGAGCCGAGCCTCGGCGAGGGAAGGGGTGGTGAGTGAGACAGAAAATCTCCCTCGTCATAACGTCACGTGGCTGCTGAGTTTCCTTGGAGACAGCAGCAGTGTAGTACATTGAGATGCTCGCCCGCTCAGTTGAGGACAGATTAGGCATCTGGCAGCAGCAGCAGTTGGATGTATTTTGCCAGCGAGGCAGGTGTTCTCGTTCTCTCTCTCCTCTCAGAGGTAAGTGATGCCTCGTCTTCTGTTTTGAGCATCTCCTCGTCGTTCACTGGAATATTTCAGATTTGCACAAAAAACGTCATCTGTGAAGGACACTTAAGAGGAGGCACGTGCAGGGCACTTGATCTGTTGTCCTGATTTCTGTCTCAAGAATGAGAAGTGATGAAGTAGTCATTCAGGCGAGTTCTGAGGGACTAAACTTCCCAGCTCTGCTCTAAACATGCACTTTAGTGAGTGAGCAAATAATGCCGGACGTGATTTGTTTCTGTTCTGTTGAATCAGCAGAATAATCCAGAGAAAGACTACAATCAGAACAATGTGGTTATAAATAGTTTTGATTTTGCTAAATAAGAACGCCAGACTGGAGCAGTAAGCATAAAAACACTCAAGTCTGCACGGTGCTCTGCCGTTTAATGAGAGCTTTAAATAAGAGGAAACAGACCTGAGGTCAGAGCGGGGAGATGCCGACTGATAGGAGACGAGGTGCCTTTTGTGAGCTGTTTTCTGTTTGTTTGAAGCTCCTGAGTGATATTTTTATCCTCCGTTTCAATCAGCCCGCCACAATTTCAGCCCTCATGGACCCTGCTGCTTTGTTTACTCCCACAACCTCCCTCCCACAATGTCACCTTCCCCTTTTACAGACTTCCCGCTTAATTAGATTTCCTGTCAGCGCTTGTTGCTCCCGCTCATGTTAATTAGCTTTACGCTAATTGCCTAAAAACATCTAAATTGCTGCTCACAGAAAAGTCGATTATTTCGCAGCATTTCCAGGTTCGCTGGAGTACATGTTGTCTTTTTTCTCTTTGAGTAGTTTTTAATTACCCCAACATTCCCTCTTAGCCTTTTTTGTTGCAAACTGAAGCTGAAGAGCTGATTCAGGATTATAAATAAGATGCTAATGCTTCTCCGCCACGTCCTGGTGTCAAGCATCACAGGATTCTGCAGCTTAGCATTAAAAAACCCTCTAATCTTGTCTTTTAGTCAGCCGAAACCAGTGACCAACAACATGAACGACACATTGCTCATGTCCTCTGGGGCACCAACTCCCACCAAAAGGTAAGCGACCCCCCCCAGGGCTGGTGACACTGACATGTTTGAAGCTATAGTTGCACAAGTTGTAAATTATTTGCTGAAATCAAACCTAAGCCGTGACCTTGCAGGTGTATTTTTAGTGGAACACGTGATCCGTCCTTCCTACGGTTACAGTAGAGCCTCATCATGAAGCAGAACCCTAAAAGCTCCTCTCAGGTTTCATCTGATTTAAAAGCCAGCTCTATATTAATAATTGTTATTTACTCACAGTGGCGATGAACCTCTGTGGTTATGGTTTTGATGCTGAGAGCGCTCACAGGGAGCTATAATGTATCCTCTCTCTCTCTCCTGCAGGGTAAAATGTTCCTTTTGTGCACAATATCACTCCATCAGATCTTTCCGTCGACTTGTTCATGCGAGATCCGAGCGCTCTGGGACTCAGGAGTTCCCGCAGCACATTAGTCAGGAATAGTTTTGTCATAAATTCAGAGGGAGCATGAATGAAGGGTGTGGATGTCTCGTGTTCACTTGTTCTCCTCCGTAGGGGGGGTAGGGTTATCATTCTTCCACCAAGGTCTCTGCAGCTGAAGGGCAGCAGAGAGAAAACTTGCATTTAAAAATGTTCCTTTTTACATCCTTAAAATCTAACTCATGTAACCTGTTTTAATGATGTTTTATTACAAGTTAACATTAAAAAAAGAGTCGGTGCTGCTTAAAACAACCTAAAAATCAAAATAGGATCAAGTTTTATGATGTTTTCTGCAGTGAAACTCTTCCTTCCAGGGGTGGAAGTCACAAACAGAGCTGTTTATGGAAACAATGCCTGAGGAAGTAGAGGTCAGTGGATAGCATCGTGTTGAAGCCCAGACTCTACAGGGTTTTTTTTTACTGTCGCACTAAAGTATAGAAGCCTGATAACCTTTCTGTTGACATTTTGCTCTGTGAGTCAGAGCTGCTTTGCAAAGATGTCACTCGCAGAGGATGCTCTTGCCCCGAGGGGTCGCAGCGACTAGAACTCACCGTTTTTAGAGCCGGATGTGCTCGAACCCACCGTGAGGCTTCCATGGCTGGCTGTGGTAAATGTTTAAGGGGTTTACTGAGTTTTTTCCCCCTGTTGAAACGCTGATTTATGATTATTTCTCAGAAGCAGGTTTGGATGCTGAAGCTGTTTTAAAATTTGAGTACGTCTGTCTTATTCATTATGATGAGTAGCCATGCCAGCAGCAGCTCCAGAGAGCTTAAGAGGAGATTTTGAGGACAGAGGCGATATTAGGAATGCAGCATGATGTTTCATTAAGACTCCAGTGTTTCAGACAAGGCTGCCCCTCTTTCAGATGCACTCTGGTTTTGCTGATTTGTTACTTGAATGTTTCATATCAGTAAAGAAATGTACAAAGATAGTCTGAGAAAATGTAAAAATGCATTTTCTATTCTATTCTATTCTATTCTATTTTATTCTATTCTATTCTATGAACAGCCTGTTGGTTACAGGAAGTGGTCCAAAGCAGCCAAACCATCACACTACCTCCACCATGTCTGACTGTTGGTGTGATGTTTTAGTGTTAGTTTTACTCCGTGGACTTTCCAGAAAGTTCTCCTTTTGTCTCACCAGTCCGCAGAATATTTTCCCAAAAGTCCCGGGAATCATCCAGATGTTTTTGGTAAATTTGAGAAGAATCTTTATGATGATTTGTCTTGGAACTCTCACGTAACGCCCGTTTCTCGTTAAATCACCTCTGTCGTTATGCTATTGAGGCCTGTAGGCTCTTTAGATGTTGGTTCTGCGTCTTTAGAACAGGACATGGTGTGTTGCTTTTTGAGATTTAGTGAAATGATTTCTTAGTTCTGCTGGTCCGGTGGTAATCAGGTCTGGGTTTGTCTGGTGAGACTGAACTCATCTCTAATGTGTTTCACAGTTAATCATAGTTAATTCATGATTTAGAAAGAGGAGTGATTACTTTTTCAGAACGAGCCGGGTTTCTTTGTGCAGCTTTTTCCATCAAAAAATGAAATGGTTGTTTCAAAACTACATTTTTGTCTGATTGACAACAAAAAATCAGACTTAATCTGAAATGCTCCATCAAAGCAGTAGATGAGGATATTTACTGCATTTCACAGTGCGAATAGTTCCATTTTATTTTTTTGGAGTAGGGAGATATTTTGTCTTCTATTGTTAAAATATTGTTGGATTGATCTCATTTTAATGGTGATGAAGGTTCTCTGTCATGCAGGTCATGGTAAACCAAAGGGCTCAAATGAAGGCAACTGGACTTCTTTGGTTTCTTGAAGATTAAACAGAGGAGGAGGCCTCAGGTTTCACCTTTCCAGCACCTATAATGCAGCTCTAAACCTAATTTCAAAACAGTTTCCGTCTAGGTCTCACCCTTCTGCATTTAATCAAAACTATTATTCTAACACACTAGGTCTTAATGACATCAATGACTCCCTGGGGGGTAGGGAGGAGGGGTATTCATAGGTAGTTTCAGCTCATTAAGCAACAACAGCCAGCTACAATTTATAACCTCGACTCTCACGTATTCCAGTCAGAATTGACAAAGCTCCTCAGATAAGAAGCAAAACGTCTTCATAAAAGAAGTCCAGTTGCCTTTATTTGAACCCTTTGGATCATTTTAATGGTGTTTAATTTGCCATCAGGTTCAGTTTAGGTTGGATTCTAGTATGGCCCTTTTCCTTTCCTATCTTTGGGAATGAGATGTTTTTATTACTTCCTAGCATCTGCCTGCTTGTTAACATAACAGCTCGATGACTCAGATGCTTCTGCTGAATAATGCAAAGCTTCCTGTAGCTCAGCTTCAGTTTAAGAGGTCAACAAACCAAGGTAGAACCCCCACCGTGACTGTTTTTGGTGAGCATTTTGGATTTCCTTTTTTACTACCTGAGAAAAAAAATCAACAACACCAAACCCGAAACGATCAGATGCACCTTCTTCAAAAAGTAGTCCATGTGGCGCCTCCAGCCTCCATCACAGTTGGCTCTTTGATACTGTCTGCTGTGCTGACCTAGCATCTGCTCCCACTACCACCCCCCAGCAGACAGATTACCTGTTAGTCAGGCAGAAACAGGGCAGCAGAAGAAATAGTCCTGAAATACAACAAATGCTCTTGCTGGCTTGAAATGATTTTATTTACTGCTAATGAACAGCTGACTAAACGTGATGCTAAAGGAAGATCGTCTCTTTTTAAATGCTGTCATTGGTCGTTAGCGCCTCAGTTCAGATAATTAAATAAGAATATTTAAGTAGATTGATGAGAAAATGTCACACATGACCTTTTTTTATCAAAAAAGAGGCAGCTAGTAATTCAAAGTGATTTTTACATGATTTTAGAAAAA
The DNA here is from genome assembly GCA_006937985.1 of Aphyosemion australe. Taxonomy (NCBI): domain Eukaryota; kingdom Metazoa; phylum Chordata; class Actinopteri; order Cyprinodontiformes; family Nothobranchiidae; genus Aphyosemion; species Aphyosemion australe. Next base: position 1,196,176 of record SSNS01000053.1, read on the forward strand.
TTTAATAATTAATATTTTGATTTAGATTATTTTTAGTATTCATACATGGTATCAGATCTTCAACTTTGAACCATTTCAGGTCATTTGTATCGCAAAATAATCAAATATTACATTCATGATATATTTATTATTATTATGTTTATATTATTATTATTATTATTTGGTATGAGAAGTAAAATGTGCTCTACCACATTTATTATGTATTAAACAAGTCTATTGAACATATATTCAGAATACTTAAACAAAAGGTAAATCCAGTGTTTTTTTTTTATTATTTGTTTATTTTTTGTGCACAAAGTACTCGTATTCAGTGTATCACCTAGAATGATGAAAAGCTTTTTTATGTTTTTGCATGAAAAAAACCAGTAACTACAAAGAGTAATGTATTACAGTCTATATGTAATATTGCACATTTGTATAGCACTTGTCTAAATCAGGGACTCTACAACCCTTCACACACTGGTGATAATGTAGCCACAACTGACCTGGGGTACACTGACAAAATCACGGCTGCCACACAATCAGCACCACCATCCGACCCCCACCAGCAGGCAAGCCTGGTGAAGTGTCTTACCCACAACGCCTGACACGGACTGAGCCTGCGAACTCCTAACCCCTGACCCATGTCTAGTCTTCCATCCACGAAGTGAGGTTGTTCCTGCAAAAGTCCCAACAGACTTCTTCAAATGCAAGAAATAAGACTTTTCCGATCTGCATTTGCCTCAACTTCACCATCATAAAGAATTACTTTGGCCAAAGTCAGACAATAATACAAACAGACTCACTGCATCAATCGAGAAAATGACCTTTAAATCAATGAAGTCTGATGAAGATGGATGTGTCTTCTGTTCCCTGCAGGGGAGATCTGTTTGAAGGCAAGGTGAAGCAGGGAAAATATTCCAAATATAGCATGCATTGAAGCAGATATTGACTTTTATGTGCAACGGCATTGCTTGGCTTCTGCACCAGAGTCTGACTCTCCCAACCGGAGATGTGCCGACAGCTATCTACTGGAGATTATATGTTGACTAGAGACAAGGATCTCACACAGCCACACTTCAAAGACCCGAACCATCTCTTTAAATCTCCTGAATCTGAATGCTGTAAACAAAAGGCTCCATAATGTCTTGTACAAACGGCTGAAAATGACTGACGAGACGACACCTGAGGGAGAGAACGTGTGATTAAACATGCTTTAAGTTAGAGATCTCTTCAGAGAAGCCTAGAGGCAGATCACAAACCCTCGTCTAAATTCTGACTCCAACCTCCAGCTTCTAGAGGAACAGCTCGTCGTACCTGTTGTAGATAGCTCATGATGTAGCAAACATTTGCAGCCAAGTAAAAGTGAATCATTGCATGTTACTTTTTTAAGGGCCGTGCTTTTGCCTTCTCAGACTAGCCGTTAGCTTGTCGCTCCAGTCTGATTGAATTTCTGTTTCTCCAAACTGCAGCTGTTCAAATGGCTATCTACAATTAGCACTTTTTTTTAGTTTAGTGACTTTATCTAGAAATAAAGACAATAATCTGACTCAGATCAGAGCTGAAGAAGCTAAAGTTTATCTGATGACCTTTAAAGAGAAGTTTTTTTTTGTTTGTTTTTGGGAACTTTTTTAGTGGATGCTGTAAACTCAGCGGCTGTGAATCTGTAACCAGACCGGGTTTAATTGTCCCGATCATTGCTTATACTCTCTGATCAGAGCAGGACGGCTCCCGACACCACTCCAGCTCTCCTTCACTCCTCATTGCAGACGACCTGCAGAGGAAGACGAGCGTATGTCCGGTCATCTGTCCACTCACCATATGCCATGCCCATGATCATTAACTCCTGTGCTTTATTTGACATCAGAAGTCACTGAAATGACCTGAACATCTGGCATGCTGTTTATCATCTCTGTTTTATGACCAGTTACAACCATACTGGACCCAAGACAACTGGCATAAAATAAAGCACTCTGAGTTTTATGATGCAGTTTTATTTTGGTTATTTTAACAAACTTTTCAGCTTGAGCTTTTGTGTGTCGGATGGTTGACTCTGTGTTTGACTTGTAGTGTCTTGGAGAGTCCCAGTCGGCTAGACGAAGAACACCGGCTCATCGCGCGATACGCGGCACGCCTGGCGGCCGAGGCCGGAAACTCCACCGTGAGTGTCGCACACATGACAGAGGATTAGTGTCACTGTGGAAAAAATAAACAAAATGTGTTGAGATTAACGTCAGAATGTCAGGAATAAAGAATAAAGTTGAAAGAATGCTATTTCAAGAAGCCAAGGCACCATCCACCACAGAAGTTGGGGAATTTCTTCCAATTTATCAAAATAAGAGCCTGAAACAAACACATGTACCTCAAAACACCTGAAGCTTAAAATAATTGAGTTTTGCCAAAGAACAATAATAATTAATACTCGTCTGTGTTGGTTTATTAGTCTATTACACAGTATTTTTTAAAAATACTCAGTTATCTTTTAAATTTTTTTCACATATATATTTTATTTACTGTACAGATTTTTTATCTTTTTCATGTTGTGAATCTTCTTTGCTGCCAGAATGTTCCCTCTAAGGGACAACAAAGAACTTTTCTCCTAGTTGAGACTTTTTTTCTGAAGGACTGACAGAAGCTATCTGAAAAATCTGTAACATTTATTTGATATTTTACTCAGTAAAACCATATTCCTTGGTTAGAAGAATAGAACTAATACATTTTGGGCCAGGAGCAAAATGGGGTTCAGATGCTCGGGTTATTCTTCAAAAACGTACTTTTGATGTTTTTCAGTGTTCTGTCACTTTAAGAAAACAAGTTGGAGCTGGCCACGCCCACTCCTCCCCCGCTCAGGCTGCTATTAGCTGAGAAGCTCCGATATCTGGGAGGGTCTCAGAGTAGAGCTGCTCCTCTAGCAGCAGCTCTCTCATGCAGAGATGGTTCTATTCTAGATTTCCCGTTTGTGACATCACAAATGGGGACTTTTTCAAACAGCTTGTTTTAGGCACATAATTCCCAAACCAAACACTAACAGAAAACAGATAGATGGATTTTTTTTATATTTGGAGTGTTTATAGAGGCAGTAGAGACCCACATGACAGCACAAAAAATGCAAAAGATGAGTTTTGCATAATATGTCCCCTTTAAAATCAAAAACTGTTTTATGTTTTAATTTGAAACATTTTCCCCTCATAAAGTGCAATGAACTACATTTAGGAAAGAATATTTGTTAATCAGGATCCCAAAGTTAGAAAGTGACTGAAAATAAGACTATAATATTTGAGGTTTTTGTTTTGTTTTGTTTTTTGCTGCTTGCAGAAAAACACAAAATGAGCTGAAGCTCAATGAAGCTAGCTGTTTGTCTGACAATCTTCTGTAATCATTTTGTGCAGCAGCAGTGTCCTCCATCAGACCTGGGTTTTAACTTCGATGCTAACAAGCAACAGAGACAGCTGATCGCCGAGCTGGAGAACAAAAACAGGTACAATTTATAACTCAAGGTTTTATTTACTTAAATCTTTTATTTATGCACAACCTTTATGGCAACTTTTTTTTTTTAGCCAAACGTTAGTTTGTCAACACTCCAGCTGAAAACAGTATGAGCAGTAAACTAGAAAAATAAAACATAACTAACAGATCTCATCAGATCATCTTAACTTTTATTGTTTTTCAAAATAAAACTGCTTAAATTCAGTTAACAGACATTTACCTAACCCTGATAACGTTAATTTAAATCCTCCGATGTGACACTTTTATTTGTTGCAATGAGAACATTTTCTCTGTGCTCAGGGAGATCCTGCAGGAGATCCAGAGGCTGCGTTTGGAGCACGAGCAGGCCTCTCAGCCGACACCAGAAAAAGCCCAACAGAACCCCACGCTTCTGACTGAACTACGGCTCCTCAGGTTGGAACCGAACAGCACAGAAAAGATGGATACTGGTCAGAGGGGTGTGGATTGTTAGTCACTTCTAAGATGCACCATAAATCAGGACTGTCCGGCTTAAGTGGACACATAGCAAATAAAAAGGCATGACTAATGGACACATGAGCATGTCTATTAACCACCAGTATGGATTTACATATTGATCTTTTGTCTCTGCTGTCTGGAGTTCAGCTCTAACACACATGACTGAGACACTGTAAACACATTCACTGTAATCACAGCTTTGCCTTTTCTCTATTTACTTTTGATTAAAGTACTTTTCAAATCAGTATGATGTAATAAAATAATAATAACACGTTTACACACGGAGGTGGGTTGACTCAGCAGATCCTGGGAGACGAGCTTCTTTTTTGCTGCTCAAACTTCATCAAGGCTCTGCAAACCCAACTCCTCCTAACATGTTGTGAGGTGTTGTGCATTTTGGCATTCAAGCTCTTATTTATTTATTTTAAGTACAAGGATACAAGAATAAATAAATAAATAGCAACGTCACAAACATTTTAGCACATTTAGCCCCATGTATCTGCAGGATGGGCTGCCACCTTCAGGCAGAAGCAAACAAGAGCAGATAGCTTTAAGATAAATCATTTTTTGGTCAAATCTCCAGGCAAAAACATTATTGTCTCATGACAAGACAGCCCAAAGTGTTTTATCCTAACAGGAAAATGCCAAATTACCATCTCAACCTGCTTTAATGTATAACTAATGTGACTAAATACATTTCTACACTAGAGGGTGACAATAAGCCACGGTTCTCTGCTTGAGGCTCCAGTGCTGAGTTATGTGGAAGCCTAATCTTTTTGTCCCTTTATTCTATTTAATGTAGGAAGTCTGATTTATATTAATCTGAATAAACAGAATGTGTAAACTTCATTTTGTGCAGCTTTAGTTGTTTTGTCTGTTTTAAATTTGGATTTTTTTTTTTAGCAAAACTGCAGCTTTTTCTCTTGCAGACTATTTAGAAATGATTGAATCTACAAAAAATCATTAAAAACATAAAAATCTAACTTTAGTGACATTAAAACATTTGATTGTGCAAAGATGAGTGTATTACAGCGGATCTTTACAGCCATCTTGTTTAGAATGATTGATTTTTAAAAATTATTTAACTTTATTAAAAATTTACTTTGATTTAATTTGCTGTTTAATTGAATCATTTGCTTTTATTTTAATATAAAAGATGCTGATGTAGTTGTAGACCATTTTAAATCAGTTTATTCAGATTTATCTAAACCAGGTGTCACTTTTATTTAAGACTCCTGTTTTCCTGCAGACACAGGAAAGACGAGCTGGAGAGGCGCATGTCGGCCTTGCAGGAGAGCAGACGGGAGCTGATGGTGCAGCTGGAGGGACTCATGAGGCTGCTGAAGGTAAGACTTTACCTGCAGGTGGGATGATAAAACACTGAAATCATGAGGTAGTCAGTAGGTGCTGATGTGACATCATTTAATGGGTTTTTCGTAGCCGTGATGCATAAAACAATCATTTTTTCATCTTTCGTTGCTATAATTTACTCTCCTCACTCTTCCTCTGCTCACCTTTGCTGCTGATAGGATGAGGAGCAGAAACAGACTGTAAGTGTCCCTTGATTCAGTTGCTTTAAAACGTCTTCCTCCTATTATTTCATGCAGATGTAAACGGCTGATTTATGTCAGGAAAAAGGATAAGCTGTTATATTTATCCAGACGTTCTGATTGGCTGGAATGTGGGGTCCACACAGAGCTGGATTGAAACTAAACAAGTTAGAAAAGCTGTTTTTGTTAGTTTGAGTGTCAGAAACCTGCTCCTTTCATCTGGTTTAACCAGCTCCCTCTGAACGTGGCTGAGGCCTGGCTCGCCATCTGCTGCCTGGACCAGAGCCATGGAGCAGACACACACAGATCCTCTCCTCACAACACCATGCATCATTTAGCTCTGTGCCATTTCATGACCAGTTCTCCCAGTAAGGAAGTCAGGCTGTTTTAGTGACTGTTGCCCAAACTCAACATGAGAAAGTTTAGGACACAGATTTGGGTTCTGATGCGTTTGTGCATCTCTGTAATATAGGAAGATTTCTTTTTTTTTACATTTCAGTCGCAGTCTGGAGGCTCCCCTCATTCCTCCCCTAGTCATGGCGCGGGATGCTCCATGCCCATGCCCATACGCTCCACCTCAGCTGGCTCCACCCCGACTCACACCCCACAGGACTGCCTGGCGGGGGTGGGAGGGGACGTGCTGGAGGCCTTTGCTCAGGGTGAGTCTGAACCAATAGCCCTAACTCCTACGCTGCCTTTAACTCACACAGTAAGTCTCTAGAACTCAAAAAGCACATTTTTGTCCTTCAGGTGTACCGAGAAATCTTCGGAACGACCTTTTAGTTGCTGCTGACTCAATCACAAACACCATGTCGTCGCTGGTGAAAGAGCTCCACTCAGGTTGGTCCACAAGACTACATACCCCCCCCATCATGTTCCTCTGCTCTGATCACCTCTCCTCTGGTATTTTTCTTTGTTCTTACATGATTAGTGGATGATGGAGGAGAGGAGGATGAGACCAACATGAGGAACGGTGGAGACAGAGGTGGGTCCAGGTCCTCTAACTGTATACATGTACACATATAACATAAATGTGTCACAGAAACACACGTTTAGTTATTAGGATTACCCAGACATTAAATGTTCAACATTTGTTTTTGTTTCCAACTGAAGAACAAGAATTAGGATTTATGATCATCTAAGATTAGGGTTAGGGTTACATCACAACCACAACAGCTCGCAAAGACCTTTTAATCCCATCATATTGGTCTGTTACAGACTAGACACTGAAGACAACAGGATAGTTACACGACTTTTTTTCTAATTGTAACAAAAGAAATTAATAAGATGGAAAAAATGAATTATTATCCCATTAACTTTAGCATACGGTGGTACATTAGAGCCACTCAGAAGGAAAGATAATCAGGATGAAGTTTATTTATTTTGTTTTTCAGTTTTCAGAATTAAGTTCAATCATACGGAAGAGCCACTGGAAAGAAAAAAAAAGACACAAAATTCTGACTTACCATTAGACTTTTGTTCTGAAAATAGCTTTTTCTCCACATTTTATCTTTAATCACAAAAAAAATGTCTTCCTCATCTTTGTATTTCCTCTGGGTGAAATATTCCATCTTTTAACCAGTTTAACCATTGGAGGTCCTTTAAAAAATAACATTGGGGACCCTTAGCACAAAAAAATGTCCTTGATAAAAATTGATAATAATTAAAATTATATAATTTTTCACAAGTCAGATTTTTTTACACAGATGCCATCCTTGGCTTCAGCACTCACAAAACATAATAAAATATGTGTTTTTTAGATGTAACCCCTTTAATGTCAGGTTTTATAAAAAAAAAATCTGCATTGTAAAAATTTTTTAAAAAACACTGCCTGCACAAAAAATGCACGAGGGACCTCTAAGGGTTAATCAAAAACAATCTTTCTTTAAAATAATAAATCTGGTTTTCATATATCACACATGAGAAATGTAGTAAACTCACCTGTTCTTGACTCCTGTAATCAGAGCCGTCAGCTTGAGAAGGGAAACAGAAGCACTTTGAAGTACAGAAGCAACATCTGGTTCTACTAATGACTGCGTTGTTGCTTTATTTATTTGGACCGGAAGAGCTGGCTGCAGTTAAATATCTGCATGGCACCAATAACATCCCATAATGAACTTGTCTAGCTCTGTTTATTGGGCTACTGCTGCCTTGCTCCGTCCAAAAATAGCGATGTAACGTGGCGCGCTGCCTCTGATTCAGGCTTTTTTATATTATTATTAATAATTCACTCAACAGCAGCACTGAACTCACTCCATCTTCTTTGTGTGTGTGTGTGTGCGTGCGTGCGTGCGTGTGCGTGTGTGTGTGTGTGTGTGTGTGTGTGGTGTCACAGTGAGAGTGCCGAAGCACTGAGGAGACCAGATCGCCATCCCAGCCCTGGAGGACAGACGGTCATCAACTGGAAAGGATCAGCAACAACAGGAACCCCCTGGCATTAGCACGTAGAGTAATGCATGCATCTAATCTAAAATGGATTTCACTATGTGAAAAAAAGAAAAAAGTTACCTCACACCTTGCAGATAGCAAGATGTGTCTAATTAGCAAGTGTGTATGTTGTCCTGTAAACAAACAAACAAAAAAACTGTAATTAATCAGCAATTTCCCTTCTGACTGCTAGGGAATGGCTTCTTGTGCTTTTCTCTCCATTCCAGCAGGTCATCCTGTAAATAAAACACGCGATGCTTCCTCGTGAAGGAGGCGTCCTGTCACACGTTCATCATCATCGCTCTTTCACTGGTTCGCTTTTCTTTTCTGTTTTATTTCTTAATCTTTTTTGCATGAAGTTGCACTCGTGTGTGGATGTCAGTACTGTAACCCCGCTATGGGGGTTGAGGAGAGTTCTTGGGATTCACGTGAGACGCTTTTGCGTGCACACTGAAATTCTGGGGCGGAAGTTACGTGTCGAAGTTCTAGACGTCATCATCTCTGATCAGCTGTGACTTCAGGAAGCAGTGCTGCCAACTCATCAGTAGGGGAAGTAGCTACTGGCTGTCCTGATAGATGATAGAAGCCACTAAAGGATCTCTCTTAGTTTATTCTTTCTTTATGTCACAATTCCATCTTTTTGCTTTGACTTCTAGCTAAAGTGACCAAAAAGAGAAACTCTGGCAGAGTTTGTCAAAAAAAAAAAGTGTTATTTTTTTCTAGATGCCGTGTTTTCTTCATGCATGTGAGATTCATTTGCAGCCTGTTGCAGAGGGTACACATTTCCTGCTCTGGCTGCAGCTTAGAGGAGGACTGGGCCACCTGTGAGAGCTTTGGGATGGAAGAGGGGCCCTTCCCAGCTCCTTCTGCTTTTTGATTAGAGAAGTAAGAACAACACATGCTTTTATATCAGAGTTTCTAAAAATGCCAGAGTCACTTTTTTGAAAAAGTGTTGCAAAACAGGTCTGAATACTCAGTAAAGCCACTAATAGGGTTTTTCCAGAGGCTGTGAGGTGTCGCAGTATGGACACGCCCCAGAAGCGTAGGGACATGTCGCCTTTTTTTACACGCTACACTTCCAGAACACGTCAAGCTCAGCTGTTCAGATCGGGCCAGACAGGAAGTCAAACACAAAAGCAGCGTAAAACATCTGGAAACTTTCAAAATAAAAGTCAAGTGCAGATTTCCAGCTGTTTAACTAGTAAAAAGTACTTCATTACCTGTGAAACTTCTGTATCCGAGGTAAACAGATCAAAAACTAAACCAGAGACCTTGTTGGACACATGCTGCCATCTTTTTCCTGTTATCGTGTGAATTGCCAAAATCACACGTGGAACGCTTTTGCTGTGAGTTGGCAACACTGCCAGGAAGTCACTACAGCCAATTAATGTGAACATTCATTGCAAACAAAATCATTAAACTAAGACGTGTCAGAAATGTCACAGTGATATTCAAGGCTAATTTAGCTATTTGGAGTATATTTCTGCATTAAAGCTATAAATTGCCTATTACTCATTAAATATAGAGTCCTGGATGTCCTCTCTTTGCAGGAATGGAGTTTATGTCTGACAGACTGATAAGCTAACGGTTAGTCTAAATGCAGCCAAGCCCAACGTGTTGTTTTAAAACAGATCAATTTAAATTTTATTTTGTTTCAGAAGATCATCTAAAGAACCCTAGCTTAGTGTTACTCAGTGGAGTCCCAACCAGTGGTAAAAATGGCTAATGTCCACTAAATTTGATGCTAAATTAAAAATGATTTCTTAACAAATGCAAGAAAACTGAGTAAAAATCAGTAAATGTTTAAAGAAAACTCCAAAATAAACAAAAACAAAAGCAGCTGCAACACCACTTTGGTCTGCGCTTAGACTAGCCGTTAGCTTATCACTCCTGTGCAAAGGAAACTCTATCTCCAAACAGAGGCCATCATGGGTGACCATAAATGCTTTATAACTTTTACACAGAAACACTCTTTAAAATGGCCAAAATTTCCTTTAAGCCACTATCTGCAGGTCGAGTTCTGACTGATAGCCGCTAACATAGCTGATTAGTTCATTGTTTGCTGTGTAAACTGAGCAAACCAAGGAGATAAAGCCAGACTGGATGTCTGCGTTCCTCATGCCAAACCAACATAATCTCACATCCAGTCAAAGAGCTGACACATGGCTGCAAACATGGAAATCTTGGCGAGAAATAAATCTAAAACCTGTCATTTTAGCCCAACTTATTTTAAAAACGATAGGATAAAACAAAATCTATTCCTTTGTCTGTTTTTTTTAATCCAGTACCCCAGTAGGAAGAGGCACAATGCCTCACAGCCGGAATACCGTGTGCACGCAAACCCACCGACTGAGTCGTTTACCATTCTGCTGCTAATGTGCTCTCAGTGAGCAGCGCTTGCCAATCAGAGGGCTGATGTGGCTGGAAGCCACGGGGCTGCTGCAAACACAATAATGAGCCAAGTCTCCTCTACTCCCAGTGAAAACCCCCTGAAGGGCATTGTATCGCTCAGCACAGCACGGCGCCTCCTTCTGAAGGACGCCGAGAGGCTGGGTATTTATTGTGGAGGGAAACACCTCAGGACCGTAGTGACATAGAGTTTTAGTCCAGACAAAAACAGAGGATGTAGGGAGCAGGTCTAGCTGCAATAGCTTTATTTAGTGGATGAAATATCACAGAACATGTGCAGATATGTGCTCAGGGACCACAGAGCTACAGGGGGCTAGGAGGTCAGGCATAAGTGAAGATTAGAAATGAAAGGTTCAGCTCCAACACACGTCTGAGCGTTAATCAGCTCTGTTTGGGTTAAGCTCCTCATAAATCAGAGAAGTCCTGAGATGTTCGTTTCTGTTGCTGTGAGCTGGAGAGGATGTTTTATTCTGACTCAGATAACCAGCACACATAGGTGGGATTTGTATGGGCAAGTTGTATGGGTCCTAGCAGGGCTTGTCTGCAGTTTCCACGGTGGCCCCATGGGGTTTTGCCCAGAAAGATTTTTGCCTGCATAGATTTTAATGGGCCCTACATGGGTTTTCAGTGGGTTTGACTCAAACACCGGCAAACCTCTGTGGGGCCACCATGGAAACCACAGACAAATCTGTTGGGACCCATACGGCTTGCCCATACAGATCCTTTTAGTTCCTTTTTCATTCAGGGTTTCCATTTCACATGAAAATGGGCGTTGTCTGGATTCATGTACATGCAGAATGATAAAGGCCTGAAGTGATAAGTTCAGTTCTCCACACGGGACTCAGCAGAACAGCAAAAAGCTTGTTGTTTTTGTTCTTCTTGTGATTTGTGCATTAAACGTGTCCTATAAGCTAAGGCCTCCGCCGCCTGCTACACTGTGTCAAGAAAAAGAACAAAAGAGGTTCGTCTGTTATCGTCTTTCTAAACGTGATGTTTTCTTTCCTTCCTGGTGTATCATTTCATCATTATTAATTATTATTATTTTCATTTTTATCATGGTCGCCAATATTGGTGGAGTTCAGTCATCGTAACGAAGAGATCGAAGATGCTGAATCACTCGCACACTTCCATAGTCTCTGAAAATGATCAAGAATCAAGAATTTGCTCACAAATTTAAAGCTTTTTTGTTTTTCCACCCGTTTCTGCTCGGCCCTTACCGTTTTCTCTTTGTTCTTTGGGTTCGTGCCTGTAGCTGTACCGTAAAGTGCTGTATAAAGTAACCGTTCAGCAAATAAGAAGATCTATCAGCCTCTTGTGTCAAAAACGCTTCAGTCTGTGACTTTGTAGAGAATTTATTTATTTCTTTAATTATTTATTTATTTATTTACATGTTTGTTTATTTATTTGATGTGGTTTTTTTTTGAGGGGGGGAAACTTATGCTCAGCCTTTACATTTGTGCCAAACATCATGTGTCACGCAAAACCACGGTTTCTACGTTGTTGCCCTTAATCTGTTCACAGGATGCCTGGTTGTGGTTGTGGGGGTGGGGTCATATAGAAAGACTCGTGTGATAATTATGAGAATAAAAACAGATCCATGATCAGCTGATGAAGACGGATCGGTGCTGAGGCAATACTGTGAGGCCAACCCCTTCAGACCAAACTCGGGGTAACACACGTTGTGAGACTTTCCTTTCTTCCAGACAGCAGCGCTCCCCCAGTGTTATTTATCTGTGTGTGTATTCTGTACGCTTCTCGTACACATTTGTTTCTCATGTTGATTTTACAACACATGGTTTTGTGTCACGAGAGCCACTGTTTATCTGTGTAAATAAATCAAATGTGAGATATATTAAAAAGATTTAAAATATGAGACTGACTGGTCGTTCTGTCTGTGTGAAGGTGCTGGTGGAGCACGTTTTAGTCGTTATAACACACTGAAGTTAACTGACAAAATTATTTTTTTAAATTCTAACTAAAATCTTAAACACTTCAAAGGTAAGTACTCCTGCTTTTGCTTTTTTATGTCAAATCTGAATGTTTCAGATCAGTAAAAGAAAGAAAAGTGAAAATTATAATAATTCAGCCACACTGGAGGCTTTTCCTGCATGAATGACCTGTTTAAGGTCAAAGGTCAGGTCATCTCCTTCAGGGTGTTCTGAGAACAGAATTCATGGTTCCATCACACACAGAAATAACCCCCATAACCCTGTCTGACACTCCCATCACGATGGTGGACTCGTCGCTTCCTGGGTACCACCATCACCTCCATCATAAAAAAGGCCCAGCAGAGGATGTACTTCCTGAGGCAGCTGAAGAAATTCAACCTGCCAGCACAGTGGATGAGGCAGTTCTACACCGCAGTCATCGAGTCCATTCTCACCTCCTCAATTCACCGTGTGGTACGCTGGAGCCACCACCAGGGACAAGAAGAGGCTGCAGCGTGTTGTACGCTCTGCTGAGAAGGTCATTGGCTGCAAACTCCCCTCCATACAGGACCTGTACACCTCCAGGACATTGAGGCGTGCAGGTCGGCTCCCAGCTGACCCGTTTCATCCTGGACACTGTCTCTTTGACCCCATCTGGCAGGAGGTTCAGATCCATTCGGACCAGAACCTCTCACCACAAGAACAGTTTCTTCCCTCTGCTGTTGGACTCATGAATGTCAATCCTAGGGCTGCCCACTCCAGTCGCTTGGTCCCAGTCACATGACCCGGTGTTGTGTTTGTACCTGAAGCTGATCCACTCTGATTAGTACCTACACTGTGTATCTAGTAGCTGCTTCTCTAATTATTGCCACTTTTTATATTAATTATTTTATCATGAGTATATTATTACTTCTTATATTTGCTTATCTCTCCGCAGCAATTTCCTAATGTTGTGATTTCTCACACATCTGGCAATAAAATCCTTCTGATTCTGAGGAAGTGGTCCAAAGCAGCTCAAGACCATCACACTACCACCACCATGTATGACTGTTGGTGTGATGCTTCACCAGATGAAATGGGTCACACACCTTCCAAAAGCTACACTTTAGTCTGTCAGTAAGCAGAATATTTTCCTAAACGTCTTGAATGTGGTTTTTGGTAAGTGTGAGACGATGCTTTGTGTTGTTTTTCAGGAGAGGTTTTGGTCTTGAAACTCTTCCATTGAGGCCATTTTTGTCCCCAGTCTCTTTTTCTATTGTTGAATCATGACCTCTTCATTTTGATCTGCTTTTTAGTTGTTTTGAGTTTTTACTCTTGAACAAGACAAGCTGTGTTGGTCTTTGAGATCTTGTAGCCTACTTCATGCTGCCCAGCAGCTTCTACTGAAGGGATGTCCCTACAGGTCTGGTTGTAATCAGGTTTATATACATTTGGATTTTGCTAATTTATGACGCCATCATTATTATTACTGTACAAATAAAGTACAAACACATTTACAATAGCTGCTCAAATTTGTGACTGTTTTTGTCACAGCAGGGCACATTTCATACACCACTAGCTGAGCTAATATGAATTATGAATCTGCTTCTAACAGGTGAAGAACAGCTGCTTCTTTCCTATGATCAGTCAGACTTTCCACCAGCTAGTGTTAAACGGTGTGTGTCATGTGGCAGCATCTTCCTGTCCTCAGATGAACCCTCCAGTGTTGCTGACTGAGAAAGAGGAGATCCTTTATCCACTCAGATCACTGAACCACATCCGCCTGCTGCTCCTCTGTTTTCCTCCTGAGCTCCTAAAAAGCCTCCAACCTGCCTCGGGGAGTCTTTAGCCTTTTGAGCATCTGGCAGCTTCCACCTCATGGTGTCTCCGTCTGGTGGGCATGTTTGGGATCAAGGTTATGTTCAGTTAAAGCTGCTGGTAGGTTAATGGAATAGAAACAATTAGAGATTTGATCACGTGTTCCTCCTGCTTTATACGAAAACGTAATGTAGAGGAGAGGAGTTCTATTAGAACAGCATAGGAAACTTTATACTAACTTTGTTTTAAATGCAAATTGAAATGCAAATCTCACCCTGATGGTAAAAGGCAGCATTGAGTCACAAAGCTCATGATCACGGGAGGTTTTCATCCTTTTTTAGTACTTGTTGAATCTATTACATGAGTACTTATGGAAGTCCTGAGGGCTAAAGGAAGTCCAGCCCTTACAACCAAATAAAGCTTAACTGAGAAACCATTTTTTACTTGTTATTTTTTAAATATGATTACCCTGATTTTAACACGCAGACACGTGAAAATAGTCTTCTACTCCTATATCCTGCATTAGCCACCCATAGAAAATATCATACTTTTACATGGACTCACCCATTTTGGCTCATGACAGGGAAGGCTGTGTTGATTTAGCCTGCAGAGCACTTCTCTGCTAGAAGAAGCTAACCGTTAGCATTAGCAGCTAAGCAACATGGCAGAACTCCTTCAGGTTTGAGTTATTTGTGGAGATGAAACATCAACGTTGCAAAGCAAACAGAGTCAGTGGTAGAGTCGTGTTGCTGTTAGCCAATCAGAGGAGAGATGTCCAAATCCTGCTGTTTTCTGCTCACTGGTCTGGCTCACTTCTACTTCCTGAAACAGAAGCACCAGAGCTTTGCTTCCACAGAGATCAACTCACTATGCATTCATTTATACTAGAGAGCAAATGTGTTGATAAAATGAGTGAACTTGGTCTTTAAAGTGGTGAGTAAAAGAATGCAAATCAGATGTATTAAATATCAGGACACTTGTTTGTTGTGATGTGCCACTAATGCTACGAGCTACATTTCTATGTGGATGGCAGACATCTTCAAGTATTCCATTGACGGCTTTTGCTTGTAAACGTTGACACATGATTGGTGGTAAATGATGCAACATGCTTCTTCTGGCGTTATTATAGTTTGTTTAATTAATAAATTAGGATTGTTTTTTACTGGTGTTCTGATAATTAATAATTAATTATCAAAAATACACACAAATATCCACTTTAAAGTTGCTTCTGAGGCCTGTGTGTATGTTCGAAAGTTTAGTTATTATAATAATAAAAAGATTGAGTACTTAGAAAATTATTGAAATGGCCATTTTTGGACTAAATAGTATTTTGCACTGCTCCTCCTCCACATCAAGAGGGGCGGGGTGAGGTGGTTTGACATGAGGGTATAGTAGGCCACCTGGATGGGGTTTCAGGCTTGTCCTTAGGGCTGACATCCTGGAAGGATTTCATCTGGTTTGGGAACACCTTGGGGTCTCACCTGTGGAGCTGCTGGGTAAAGGACTTCTGCCAGGTACCAGATAATAAGTATTTTTACTTTTTTCTTCACATTTCAACTTTATTCCAGTGGTGTCCCTAGAAAATGTTGATGTTGATGGGGGGGCCAGAGAAAATTTTGGGGTGGCACACCAAATTGGTCCTTGTGGTAACTCTGGGAGAGCTGAGCCTGTGGCGATGCACTGCATGCTCCTTTATTTTTTTTCATTAAAAACAATATGCATCCAACACATTTACCTCAAACTTGAGAAACACAAAAATTTTAGAAAAATACATTTCAAACAGTTATTGAACATTTTCTAGGAGTGGACATGGCCACCTCTGACCACCCCTTGGGGACACCACTGCTTTAATCTGATACTTCTTCCTTTTTTTATTTCCTCCTCTGCCACATTAATATTACCAACACATTTTCTTCACATTCTAAGTTTTCTGACTGTAATATTTATCTTCTCCTCCTTTGGATTGCTTCTTTATTTTAAGTGACCCAAATATGTCTTCCTACATTCTTACATGTTTACTGAAAATCAATAAATTTTATTTTATTTTATTTCATCTAATCTTATCTTTTTTTTGTTTTTTTATCCCAGACAGTGGGTGTCAGAGGCAGCTCAGACGTGCAGAGGCGCTGAGGCGGCTGAGTTTAGGACCCGGTGGCTGCAGACCGTCTGCAGGCTGCTGCAGTGAGAGCGGCGGCGCATCTGGAAGAGGGCTGGCCGGCTGGGGTGGCGGAGGACGGGGAGAGAAGAGGAAGGAGGCTCCGGGAGCAAGCGAGACAAAAAGGGTCAGGCCTGGGACTTGGGAAAATCGGGTAACGAACACACAGCCTCTTTAAAAACCCTCTCAACCCGGTTCCGTAGCAACGCGATCAGGCAGGGTAACCTTTATGCAGGAAAAAATGAGAAAAAAACGCGAAAGCTGCGAGAACGGAAGACGCTCGATGCAAACGGTGAAATAGCGAAATGGGGTTTGCTTTCTTGCAGATGATGCTCTTTGGACACGGAGAGGTGAACTTGACCTTGTTTAGAAAACAACGCGCTCCTCAAACCACTATAGTCTCATTAAAATAAATAACGGGGTTTACCCTTGAGTGGCCGTGGCCTGTAAAACTGCCACAACCCCCCCTGGGTCTTATTGCAGACTTTCCCTGCTGCAGATCACGGCTGAAACTTTGCGTTTAGAATAGATTTAATAATAAATACATGTTAGTAGAGAGAGATGTGCCATTAAACGCACGAGTGACCCAGAAAGGCCAAATCATTTCTGAAGAGAACCGGCTCTGATTATTGACCCAGTTCACGCCGGGCCTTTTAATTGTAACAAATCATCAATATTGACATGTCTGTCAGAGGAAGTGAATCATTATTCATAAATGTAGTTTTGTTGGGGGTTCTTTGGGCGCACATTGTCACAAGTGCATCAGGAACTGAAGCTCCTCTTTGCGCATGGCAGACCTGCTGCTGGAGGAACTTCAACCCATGTGGAGATGAAATATTAATGCAAAAGAAATCATGTGCAACAATCTGACTGAGCTGTAATTACGTCCACGGCATTGGACGGGCCATATAGGCTCTCAGTGATGACTCCTGCAAGCGCACATGTGGTGAGAAATGGCCCGCAGGCTCTATAGTCCCCATACAGTTTCTATAGAAGCCTGTGAGGGTCCTATAGCTGCATGACGTGCGCTCAACAAAGAGAAATCCGAGTCTGAGTAAAGCGAGATGAATTGAGGAAATATGTCAGGGTTGTGCAGTTTGCATGAAACATTTTCTCAGCCTGCTGCAGCATGAAGAGAAACTTAAAGATCCACTTATATAGATTTCTGTTATTATTCTGTCTGCTCTGTCCCATGGGAGTGTTTTTATTATACTTTTTCAACAAAACGTAACAAATTTACATTCATTGTTATAAAACCATAAAATAACTTCACATCAATGTACATGTGGCTTTTCTTGTTTTTAATGACCTATTTACACAACACACTAATCATTTGAAAGTACCTGTGGTTTAATCAAATTTCAAACATGGTGTTCCACAGGGTTGTGTTCTCGGTCCTGTTTTATTTGTTATCGTCTCTAATGGTGTCTTTTATTAATGCTATGCTGATGATGTTACACTTTCTCTTGCTTTTAAATCTACCTCACCAAAGTGCCTGTTCTTTTAGGAATGTTGAAAATCCTGGTTGTGGGACAATTTTCTCGACCCACCATGACTTGACACTAAGCTGTCTTTTGACCCGTATGTGAAATGTTTCATGCTTTATTTATTTATTTGATTGTTTTTTGTTTGTTTGTTTTTTGTGTTCATATGTAAACAGAGGACTATAATATCTAATGCTGATATTAATCTTTTCTGAATTGTCTTAGAATTTCCCAAGTATATGCAGAGCTTTGACTGAATCCCTTAAGTGTTTCCATGGCTGATTTCTATTTGTTGACTTCCTGTTTCATACAAAACTCTCTTTAAGGTTCTGTTTTGGATTTGTACTTTTTAATATTTTGCCTCTTTGATTTTTTTCTCTTGTTTCAAATAATTTGATTTATTTTGTATCCCAGCCTTTCACAATCCTAAAATTTTTGGGGATGTTTTTTTATCTTCAGGAAAATGATTTTTCCATGTATTTTATTCCCCTTTAAAACTTTTTGACGTTTGAAACATTTCTAATGCCACCTTTTAGCTGCAGATCAGTCACTTTATCTGGTTTTTCATTTCACATATTTTCTCACAGTTATTTTACAGAGTTTTGATTTATAACTTTAAAATAACCCCGACAACTGTGAAGTTCAGCTTAATGTGGCTCATTAAATAATGGTGACACTAAATTTAAAAGTTTAATTTTCACTCTTGAAATTACACAAATGCGAGATCCTGGTTTTTACTGCATCTTTCAGTTTTTTAATGCCACTATTCTTGAAATAGATGTAATGCATAATCTAAAGAGACAAATGAAAGAACTTTTTTTATAAACTTTAGTTTAATTTTTCTCTTATTTCTATAATTTTATAGCTTCTTGAACTTCTTAACTAGAGAGTTTCTGACAAAAAACAGAAACATCCTAATAAAAATGTCCATAGTGTAAAACGATCCACTGTACATAGAACTAGTTTGCACGACGGACACAACATGATCTGCACGTCCTTGCTTTGTTGATTGTTTGCATGAGAGGTATATAGTATTTATTCAGTTTCATTTTCAGAAAAAATAATAATCAAGTGTTCTTTTTTCTGTTACAGGAGAGGAGAGAAGAAGGATCATCTCTAATTTCTTATAATTTTGAGTTCATTTTCACTGGAAACTTCCCCCACTTCCACCATCAGACATTACACATAAGCCCGTAAGACTCTCAAAAGATGCCGTCCAACACTGTCGCCAACACCAACGCCACCTCATTCAAAAGCTCAGACTTTGCAGATTCACCTGGAAACAGACTGGTAAGAATCAATAACTCCAGAGAGTGTTTGTGTATGATGGTGTGCATGGCGGAGGGATGTGTGTTATCAACTTAAAAAATTCAAATCTAATGCATTTTTGGACATTCTTTAAAATGCAGTCATCAAAATCAGCTCCAACATTGTTTTGTGTTTTTACTTTACTAATTTTTCACATCAGCATGAAGTTTTGTTAAATTCGGCTTGGTAGTTCTTGCGTAATATGCTGACCACCTACTGTTATATATGAGCAATCATTGAAATTAAAGGAATGTTGTTCAGAGTCACTTTAGAGGATGATGATGATGAATGGGAAGTGGACATGGTAGCCATTACTTTGGATTTCATGATGCATTTTGTGTTTGGTCCTCTTGTCGGTGCAGCATCACCTCTACGCAGCATCCCTGGCGAGGCCGCTGAGAGGTGAAACCAGATAATGTGACATTTGCAGTTGGAATCGAGGTTGCTGACGTGGGCGTTGGCTGGTGGAGGTTGAGTTGGAGCTGGAATGGCTCTCTAACTGGGGGGTATCTGTCCTATTCCTCTGTGTTCCCATTACACACTGCTGCCCTTAGTCTAGTTGCCTGGCAACAGACGTTGCCTTAAATACCCAGCTACCCGGACTGAAACAGTGCAGGGAAATTGACAGTAAGCAGGGTTCACTCCAGGCAAACAGATTGTATTTCTAGTTTTTTTTTTTTTTTTGTCTAAAATAAAAATATGGTGGTGAAGCTGTGGTGAAAATGTGTGCTGATTTCATCCGGCGCGTCTGGGTGGGTGTGTTGAGGTGTGGGCTGTTCCTGCAGATAGCCTGGCTCCACTGAATTGTGTCTTCTGTGTAAGTGGTTCCCAAATGAGCCTGCACACCAGGCTGCACTCAAAACACGCTATTATCTATGCAAATTTCCCTGCCCTGCTAGGGAAAATAAACTGAAGCACTCTATTAGCGATCACACAATAAACTGGAACCATCTGCAAAACACGTTCTGTAATAAAAAACCTGATATTACAGATCTCTTTAAAGACCTGCTGATAACATCTTTATGCGTCTTCAAAATATATTATTTCCCAACATTTTGCAGCGCTTTTACCTCATTACGTCCCTCTGCTTATTTATTGCACTCTCAGTTACTCTAATCACATGCATTTCTTTATGTTAATTAGTTTATCCCCCTTGGGATGAAAGTGGTTGATGGATTTATCCCGTTTCAGCAGCCAGCCCTTTTAAGATAGAACTTCACTCGATTTTTAAATGACTGCATATCTCCAAAAACACGCTTGACCCATGAAATGAATTAACATTGATATCTAAATGCATGTTTAAACCTGGTATTTTTCAGGTTTTCTTACAGGTATGAATTGCAGCAAACCTTATTTACCTGATAAAATTGCAGTGATGAAAGCGTGTACCATATCATACCATACACTTTTTTTAAAAAGCACTGTCAACACAGCATCACAACTGACCAAAGTGCTGAGCATAGGCAAAGACAGATAACAGATGCAGGTTAAAACAATAAGGTAAAATAAAACCACCAATGAAATAGGACAATTAGGACACAAATAAATAAATGAAAACTACATTATAGAAAGAAAAAAATGAAAAGGTAGTTCAAAAACAGTTAAGGAACAGCCTTAGAAAAATAATGTGTTTTTAGGCGATATTTAAATACGCCAAGGGAGGATGACTGCCTAACCTGGAGTGGAAGTAAGTTCCACAGCTTCGGGCCACTGACCGAGAACGCTCTTTCACATCTAGCCTTTTAGTGTGTCTCAGGGACAACCAGAAGAAGCTGATTGGTAAATCTGAGCGCACACGAGGATTGATATGGGCAGCCAATAGAGAGATTTTAAAATTGGGGTGATACTGTATGTTGCTGTCTATTGGTTCTGGTCAAGAATTGTGCCGCCATGTTCAGAACAAGTTGAAGGTAAAAGAGAGATGCTTTACTGATCCCATAAAGATGTCAGGATCTGGCTAGGACTGGACTGAACAGACACAAGCGTAAGTTGAAATGTGGCATGTTGTATGACCCAAGTGCGGAGTGGACTGACACTGGGTTTGAACAGACACGCAGTTAATATAGGAATCGTGGCGCGCAGCTCAAATGGAAATGAGAGCGCGTGCGGTTCCAGAATGAAGAGAGATGACTTACTGGTAGTTGACAGGACAAATGTGTAGACTGGCAGGTCTCTGCGAGACTGGCTGGCTGGGAGCTCTGGAACAGGTTCAGGTCAAGCATGAAACACTAATCGGAATGGAACGCCGAAGCGGTGACTGAGCCACGAGCAATAATGTCATTTTGAAATGTGTTTATGTGTTTAAAAAAATAACACAACTGCTTCCTGAACAGCCTCAGTGAGAATAAAAAGAGTTTGAGTCCTTCGGGAGTGATGAGCTAACAGCTAGACTGAGCATAGCAAAGTATAAAGTGTAATGCTGCTGCTCCTCCACGTCCAGAGTGGAAACCTCCTGAAATGTCATCAGGGGGAGAGGGGGTTCTACGCTAGTATCCCTTATTGTGACATCACAATAAGGGACATTTTGAAACTGCTCGTAGAGGCAAATTATTCCTGAAACAGAAATCTGACAGAAAATGGATCGACAGTTTTTATCCACATTTGGAGTGTTTGGAGGCAGAAGAGACCCACATGGCAGCACACTGTGAGTTGCATGACTTCTCACTCTAACAGGACACAATAATGTCACAAATATGCTGTCTGAAAAGCATACGTCACCAAAAACTGAAAGTAATTCACGACAACAACGATGACAAGAGAAAAAAGCGCCACCGTTAACACTTCTTTTATTAGACTCCAAACCTAACTCCGAAAAGAAGTGGTCCACATCTTCTTGTGTGTAGCCTCCATTGTTGCTAATGCTACTCTCACATTGTACTCTTGTCACTAGTTGTTCACGTCACTTCCTGGGTGTATTTTCTTTGGTCGATTGCAGACCGGAGTCATAGACTTTCGGACACAGCTAGAAGACTGTTGAAGGCTGAATTTGGTCGTGAGAGTGCTCAATAAGCTGTCACTGGGTCGGTCACACTGGACGGCCACAGACCTGCAAATCACACTCACGTTCACCGTTTATCATCACAGTTCTCTTCATGGCAAGAGATTTGTCTAGAAGGGCAGAAAAACACACAGTGTGGCCCGGGCTTTATAAGGGACAGAGATAGGGCATCGACTGTTTTAGGTGTGTTCTCAAAAAGTGGCATCCTGACTTCTGATTGGTCCAGTTTGGAGCATTTCAAATAAATATACCTAACACCACTTTAGCAGGGCCTCTGTGTTGCAGAACACTTTATGGTGCTAAATCCAGGGCGGAAAATTCAATACTGAAGGAATTTAATAGACCCCCCCTCCTTAACACACACACACACACTAAAGCTGTCAGGAACGGCCTTACGGTCTCATTTGCATTCAAACCTGGTGCTGGAAGTCCTGTTCAGTCAATATTGAGCCCAGAGCTTCTACATCAGGATCGTCTCTTCTCCATCAACCCCAGGGCTACTTGGCGGCTGCAGACATGGGGCTTTGTTCACCAGAGTAGACACTTTTATTAATCAGAGGGAAATTGCAGCAGGGGGAAGGTGGGGGCAGGTCAGCATGTTGGTAATGGTGTCAAGAGGGAATTGTCTTGAAGGTCACCGCTGCGTCTGCGGAGCTTTCACTTCAGCGCGGCTCAAAGGGACGTGTCATTCACTTTCTATCTGTCTCATTGTTGGCTGAAGAAACTCAAGGACCTTCTGCTGTTCTCACCAATGTTCAATTCTGTTCATGGCTGAGCAGTTTCTGTGCATTTTGTGCAGATCTCAGATCATTTTATGTGACTTTCTGACACAGATTTGCCCTTTAGTTTGCATTTTTTTTTTCAATAACATGCAGTTTTGCGTAAATCTCCACCTAAAGGATCAGAATGCTTATCAGCTTCTCTTTCTCCTGGCAGGGTGAGAGCACAATACTGGACATGGACCTGATGGAGGAGAAGTCGACTCTAAGTAGTGCCTCTTGTAAAGCTGGAAAGCCTGGGAGAAAGCGTAAGCAATTTCCAGTAAGTGTTAACCCGACGTGTCTAAAAGAACCAGTAACACGTGTTTATCCATGCAGGCGTGTTTTATGGTTATTTCATTAAAGCTTCTGGTCCAGATTAGGAAACAACACATTCTCAACATAGCAGCGCAAAAGGAAGCAGTAAAATTCAATTTGCTTTAATAATTTAGATTTTATAGTATGTGGTTTTCGTCTTGAGTGGGTAAAAAAAAACTTTCTGGAAGGTTTAGACTATCCTTTTCTGACATGAGTTATACGGCAGCATTCACAGAATTGTTAAAATTCATATTTATTTGTGTAACTATGTACCTTTTTATCCTTTTATATTGTTTAATTGTCCAATAAAAAGAATAAAAAATAGAAAAAAATCAGGTAAATGCATTATAAAATTATCCCTGGTGCATTGATCTCTGATCAAAACAAACTCAAGAAGCTTTGTTTAAGGGGTAAGGTAGTAATTATTTATAACTTTTACAGAGAAATGCTTTAAAGTTTGTGAAACTTTACATGTCCTGGGTTTGTCTGCTGATCTGGATGTAATGTTATTACATTTTAGTTGTGGAAAGATTGTGCAATGATACTTTTTCCTTTTTGCACCCCAGCGTTGGATTTAAAATAACCCAAAGCAGACACAACAGAGGAATTCAACAGTTTGACATCTCCTCAGACATATTGTTTGTAGTTTTTTTTAACAGGGTCAAAAGTCGTTAAAAAGACAAAGATAATTGAAAACAGAATTATGTCTGAAGCTGAAATCACAGAAATCATTGTAGTATTTTTAGTTTTCTGTTGGCCTGTAAAACAGATCCTGAGACACACAGTGAAGGAAAAATCAACAGAAATATTAATGAAATATATTTGGTGGTGAGGAAATAGCTGTTGTTTGCACAGATCTGTAGTTAGTGTGTGGCAATAAGAGGGCGTGATAGTTTACTGCAGCAGCATTAAGTTGGATTAGCTGGTTAGTGTTTAGTCTTTGACCTCTGCCTGCCTGTCTGAGCTGTGTGATTTACTAACCGTGACCTCTGACCTCTGGCAGGTGCCCCATGAGGCTCACTGGGTCAATGATCTGTTGCTTAAAGCTTTCAGTGACAGTCGGGTAGAGAGGGGGTGCACGTGACCATGTGCTTGTGTGCCTAAAGAGACACTCACTCCTGCAGCTTCTTTCACTATTAACCGGGTCAGAATAGTAATGATGTTGAAGCTGTGGTTTATTTTTGTTTCTCACTTTACGATTAACAATAAAACTTGTAACTGTAGTTTGTACAGAATGCCTTTCTTGCACAGTTTTCCCATGTGTGCCACAGAAAACCTCCATCTGCATACGTTTAGTATGCCGCACTTTCATTTTGGATCACTTCCTGGATTATTTACCCAACATTTAACACTTACCTTTGCCGAAACCTGAACAGATGCTTTGAAGAAAAGAAAATTCTGTCCCATGTCGAAAATTCCATATTTCAACCCTCGCTAGTTTGAGTGAATTAAAGAGTCATGTAACGGCAAAAGAGGATGCACATTGTGTATGTGTATGTCCAGGAGAGAGCAGAGCGCGTCTCGACTAGTAGAAGCTAACTGTTAGCATTAGCAGCTTCACAATATGGCAGAACTCCTTCAGGCTTGTGTTATTTGTAGAGATAAAACATCTGCTGCTGTCCAATCAGAGGCGAGATGTCTGAATATCAGGAAATCTTTATTCAAGACAAAAATAGCATCAGTAAACAGTGTGAGGTGATCTGTACACTACACAGAAACATAACTCAGCACAAAAATGGTGGTGATGCTGAACATTCTGCTCAGTTTTATGACTTTTGTCAGACTCTGAACCAGGAAATGGCTGTAGGCACCAGAAAGCTCCAGAGCAACCCGTGGCTCCGCCCCCTAGCTAATCAGCGGCCACGCTGATGGAAAGGCAGCCAGACCGAACCGCACCCTCCCGAGTCACGCTGAGTAGTGCTGTTGGAAAAGGCCTATATGTCAACAAACTGAGGCTGATCAGGAAGCTATGCATGCATGAGATCCCTAAGTAAATGTAGTATGCATTGTTCCTGTTTGCTCTGCAAAAAACGGATTTTTGTTTACGATCTTGTTCAGGACTAACATTAAAGCATAACGGACAGATCCCTCCTGCGTCCTCACGCTTAAGTACATTCTTCGACATCCTCATACGTTTATAAGTTCAATACGACCCTTATATCAGTCTTCTACGACGTTTTAGGAACGAGAGATGCTTCTTCTGAATGTACTTCATGTATAACGTTCCAAAGTGGACAGAGTGAAGACCTGCCCTGCTGTCAAGCAGCCAACATTCCCGACATATTTCTGTGCTGCTGTAATGATTAATGCACGCCTACAGGAAACTTACTCTTGTAACCAGTGAGCTGTAACGTAATTCCTTCCATGCTTGATGGCTGTACGGCAGATTTCCTGGCTCAGCTTAGAAGCTGATTGGGGGACACCATAACGAGTGATTAAGAGAAGAGTTTAGCGACGGGTTTGGTTTCATCTGAGCAGAAGAGACGGAAAAGACGATTTGGTGTTTATCTTTAATTTAATGCAGATTTTATTTGAAAAACATCAATTTTGCTAAAATTGCAAAGAGGTGACAGGTTTTTTTTTGTTCAGCATACCCGCTGACAGCCACAACAGTGTTTCACACCTTTAACGTTACAAATCATGTCTCAGCTACAGCAACAACAGTCTGAGAGGCTGATGGATTACCAGGATGTTAACATTTTAACCTCCTCTTCCCCCGCCTGCAGGTAGAGAGCTGCGGCTCGCTCGCAGACAGTCTGAACGTCAGCAACAGTTACTCCGGGGTGTGCAGGCCGTTCATGGCACAAGTCCACAATGGAGACATGGACGCACATGGAGACAAGATGCCTGACGCCTGCTTCCCCAAACAGGAGAGGAGGGAGGTGGAGAACGGGATCCCCTTGGAGCTCTCCTCCTGCCAGGCTGAGGACAGCTCCCAGGATCGCAGCCCAAGTCCCTCCAACGAGAACGGTTTCCTGTCCAGCCAGGACGAGCTGGACTCAGAGAAAGACAAGGACGACGGGCTGATGATGCAGCGCAAGAAAAGAGGAAGACGGAAACTGGAGCGTCCAACGAAATGTGAGTTTTTGGCTTCTGACTGTAGCTACTGTTTTTTTTTTCTCTGTGAAGACAGAAAGAAAAATGAATCAAAAACATGTGACTCAAGATGCTCAACTATAAATAGGTGTCTGTGCATCTTCTCATGAAGAGCATGTGACCACGACTTGTAAAATTAGTAACAGTGCTGCTAAAAGTGGTGTGTTCATGCAGATGTACAGGAAATCACCATAATTACTGCAAGATGGCACAATAATCCCAAAAAGCTGACCTTTACTATTATTTAATACATGTAATACATGGGGACCATGTCCCACTCTTGGTGGTTCATGACCCTCAGTGGGGTCCCAACCCCAACCACTATAAAATAATAGACCTGTAGCTGTGACTCTACCTGGGCCATGTGTCTCTGTTGCTCCCATCTTGACCACAAAGATGCCTGCTTTGACCTTGATGAGGTCTGGAATGTAATAAATGTAGGGGGTGGCGCAACCGGTCTCCTGGCAACGAGCCTCTACGGGGAGCTGGCAGGTCCCGGTCGAGGTCTGTGCCAGTGGGATGGCGTTGCGCCCAAAATTGTGTCTGCACTCTGTTCTTCCAGGATTTGTTACGAGTCTTCCAACCAAATGCAGGGATGACCCCCAACACACACTGGTGTGTGTGAAATTTGTTCTCCACATTTGACCCATCTCCTGGGGGAGCGGTGTGCTGCAGACACGGCCATGCTCGAGAAGTGTTTCCCCCAATCCAACCCCTTAATGCTGAGTGTCAAGCGAGGAGGAATTAGGTCCCATTTTTTATGACCCGACTGGGATTTGAACCCTGATCTCCCAGTCCCAAGTCCCAACTGAGCTGGTCAGAAGCCATTATAGTCTATAGGTCAATTCAAACCAGCTGCAGCGTGGTACATTTCAGGTGCATCCCAGAAGCAGCTCACCGCTCCATGCCGCTAAAGATAGGATTGGGTTCTACTTTTGCCACGAAACTCTTCTGAGATGCGTCAATTTCCACAGTTGACATACAGCTAGACAGGAAGTCACACACGGTTTCAGTGTAAAACGTCTGGTAATTGTCAAAATAAAAGACTAATGCAGGGATGCGATTTCTTATCTATGTAGATTACGTCTATACGTGTGACCTGAAGGCTTTTTTACTACCAGCATCTTTTGAGAAGTGCAGCGGTGTGTTTTTCTATGGCTTTAATCCTGGCAGTGGAGAGGAACAACATTATATATGACATCAAAGAGCGATGTCAAACGTGATCTCCTTCATCTTCTTTTTGGTTTAATGGCGGATGGCAAAAACAAACCGTGACCTTTGAAGTCTCGAGGAATTTTGTGATCTCACGAGTCCAGCGAGGAGGACGGTGGAGATGCCGCTCCACGGCTGAGACTTCCGATGTGGATTGATGAACCTCCAAGCATGAGTAAACCGTTTGCTTTGAAGATTTTAAAACTGTTAACATGTGGGCTGAAAGAAACTTAGTTTTAACATCATGACAAATGCACAGAAGTAGAATAATATATACAAAATGTTTTATTATGAACACGTTTGTTTAAATGAAGTCAGAGAGAATGTGCCTTACAGCAGCGTGTAGGCTACTGAGTGTGTTTTTGCTCTAGTTGTCAACAAGAAACGAATCAGTTCAAGCAGAGCTGAAAATCTGGTGCTACGTTTGCTAAAAGAGAAACTGGAGACGTGGAAAATGTATAAATCGGCTCAAAAACAAAGACACAACATCCTCATTCAGATTCAGAAACTAGACGTTTGGTTTCATAAAAGAGACTTTTAGGATTTTGATAGCCAAACGCTCCCATAGGGTGGGATTATTACACACATTTCACCAAATCACACTGATGAGGAAGCTGTTCATGTTTTATTGAGTGGATTTGTCTGAGAGCAGGGACCTTAGTGGGGTCATCGACAGGGATTGATATCCAAACAGGGATTCTGTTATCCATCAGGAGGACACAGGAAGGATTTTAGCTCCGGCTTCTGGAGCTGGAACCTGCTCAAGCTGGCACGCTATACCCTCTGTGGGCAACATTAGCCAGCTCCCCTCACGAACCCAGTGACCCTGGCATTTTGCACACCCCACCAATTTGTTATATAGTCACTTATTCCTGATGATGACAAGGAGACCAGGAGAGAGGGGTGAAGGGTGGGGGTCCGGGGCACTCGGCAACACAGAGGAACCCCAAAGAGGCTGCTGAAGAGCGGCTTTTTCTTTGAGCGAGTGTGTAGGGTACTTCACTCACAAGCTGGTTTTGTCTGCAGAAAACTTGTCTTCAAAAGTTGTTCTTAACCTCTCGAGTGTTAACATAGAGTTTGGGCTTCAGCTCAGCAGATAGTTGTGTTTACTCAGGCCGTGCTAGCCTACAAACACAGGCCCGGATCACGAGTAATGTCTTTATTCTGCATGAAGCCTGGATGCAATGAAACAAACATGATGAATGATGATTTTAGCTGTCTTTGTAATGATTTAAGTGAACAAATCCTGAATCCTGACCAGCTCTCATAAGGTGTATCTGGTTGGTATCCGTACTCCCTAGCTGACCCCATCGCTGCTCTGCTGAGCAACACAAACAGCGCTGTTGAACAATGGATAACATGCCCGTGTTGTTGCAGACCTCCCATCTTAAATCATGGCTGAGTTAGAAGGAAGTCCCGGTTGAAGCTTTAACTGTGCCTCTGCCTTCTTTTTATTAGGTTGTGGCTTTTTTTTTTTGTTTGCCTACTGCTGCTCAACCCCACACGATTGGTTTTGCAACTTCCTCTACGTGCATGGACATTTTCTTCCTGTGCTAAAGATTTATTATCGCCTGCTGCCACAAGGTGTTCATTTGTCTGCAGCGTAGGAGCAAAACACCTCTTGGACCACTTTAGTGAAACTCACAGGAAACCTTCACTGGAATCAACTCAGTTCAACACATAATTAACTTTAACATAAATCCCTACTGATCAACAGCCTCAGCTGTGTAACCATAACACTCATATCAACATCACAGGTGAAAATACACTAGTCGCCTTCAAAACATTTAAACTATAGAACCAGCAATGAACTACATGTTTGACTTGGATTAAAGGGAAGGAAATTAACACATCGTTGCCTCAAACGTACATTACAAGTAATTTATAATTTCTCATATAATACAGATGTTATGCTAATTTACCATCATATGTCTTTATGTTCAAATGATGAAATATTTACTTAAAGGTGGAATATGGAGCACCAAAGTGACATCTAGTGTGTGGAGGTTGGAGTTGCAACAATAGAACAAGGTTTCCAGCCGTCGGGATGCCAGGTTCGCTGCCGATATGCGACGTGACCAACCTTCCACCAACCTTAAATTGTTCCATATTCAACCTTTAGTATGTACCTTTAGGACTTTTCCTCAGATTAATGTGTTGTTTGCTTCCCCTTCTATTATCATGGCAAATATCCTCACAATACCTCATGGCAAGCATATGGCATCATCGTATGTTGATCAGTTTTGCAGATACTGAGCTAAAAGTTGGTGCTCTAGCAGCAGAACATTGTTTACAACAAATACTTTATGTGCAGTATTCAAACATTATAAACAGTTTATAAATGAAATTATTCAAACAAATGTAAGGTTTTGCTGTTCTCCACATGTACCTAACTCTGTTCAGGGTTTGGACATTTGTGCAGCGTATACAGCTCTCTGGTAAAATGCAGTTGGCTTTATGATTCAGAGGTAAAACAGGGCCACGTTAATGGCAGCCAGCTGTCTTATGAAGGAAAATCTAAGGTCAGGTGTTAAACAGTCGCCAAAGTAAACATGGCCCCCCTCCACTCTCATCATAACCTGGGCAGCCTCTCCAGACCTTCTGGGTTGCATCAGTTCCTCATATGACACCTGAGCACACAAGCCACAGTGATCCCAGTAGATGTAGCACTCTGAATGTTCACCAGCAGACTCCCTGAGCCGCCATCCCTCAGTAGTTTCACGGATTTGACTTCAGCTGGATCCGACACATTGGAACAGTGATACCACTGGTTGTTGATGAATAAAAGTCCATGTGAGTTTAACTGGACAACCCATTCCCTCTGTCTTATAAATGATTCAAGACGCTCATTGTGTTGCTGTCTTCTCTCTAGATGTGGAGCACAAGGAGGACGAAGGGTGTGATGCAATCAAGACCGAGGTACGATTTCTGCACTGTTGTGTCTTTGTTCTCTGGCTGATGTAACTCTTAAGGTTTCTATCAAGTCTTGAAGCCTATGGCTTCCTTTTTCTGAGGGTGAATTATGTTTCCTGTCTCAAACTGTGTGTCCTCTGCTTGCCTGTGAGATCGGTGGGGTTGTAACATACTGAACAGAGGGCTTTTTAGGTGTGGATAAAGTACGGTTTTTGCCTCAAATCAGTAAGAATCTGGTAAGTTAGCAATTTAAGATAGTTCTGTTGTTTAAATGTCTGATTACTTATGGCTGTAATAACCTTTTATGATGTACTGCAAGAGGAGGGTGAGATGCTGTTTTTAACACCAAGAATAACTCAAAACCTTCATTTTTAGCTTTTAGCTGAGTTGTAGAAAAATGTTCAGTTCTAATATCTTATAGCGTTTTACAGTCTTCACTAAAGGTTTTGAGAATGACCCAAATTTTGGTTTTCACAACGTTTGCTGCTTCAGGGTGTTGTCAGATGTTTAGGTCAGATATTTCTAAGGTTACTGAAGTATAATTACAAGCATTTTATAACTTCCAAATGCATTTATTGACATAAATTCTATGCAAAAAGTCAATATTTGCAGAGTTGGTTCTTCTTTTTTAAGACATGTAATTCCTTCTGCCATGCTATCAATAAACGTCTAGTTCTAATCTGTACTGATGGCTGCCTGTTCCTGCATAATCAATGCTTGGACATTTTCAGAGTGGGTAAATTTGCTTAGCATTCCCACCTCTTGAGGATTGACTATTAAGTCTCAATAGGATTATGGTCTGGTGAGTTTCCTGGATATGGACCTAAAATTGTTCTTTATTATTCCTCAATTGACTTCGGCCCAGTTCACATCGTAGGATTTAAATGTTGTCAGACGATTTTCAAAACACGAGAGACGTCACACATGGTGATTAAAAAATAGGGATCTAACTGTTTTGATTCCAAAGCATGAGTTCTGAAGCCGCACAGCAAAGATTAAACACCACACACGAACAGATATCACTCACAAACATTCCCAGGTCAGAGAGGAAGTCTTGCAAAACCTCATGGGGGACGAGGAACCTCCTCACCCTGTGCAGCGTGCTTCTGTCACTGCGCTTGCTGATTGGCTACAAGTCACATGTAACAGGTAGCACGCTCGTTTTTCCTCCAGATCAGGGCAAGACAATCCAACATGTCCCAATGTGCTTCTGAGCAGGCCAGAGCACTCTTAACTCACCACACACGATAGGAATATCTAATAAGAATATCTTTGGGCAAAGGTGCATTTTTGAAGGTGTGGAACACTGAAAACCCATTTTAAATTATTATTTCTGATTATAATCAGTAACTGTGAGTGTTTCATGCAAGGTTTTAATAGTTTTGCATTTTTTATTAGTTTTTATTTTTATTTAGTTTTTACGTAAAAAAACATGAAAATAGTCTCCTACACCTATCTCCTGCATTAGCTTCTGATAGAAAATAGATGGTGAAACTCTAGGATTAGAAAAGCCTGACAGATCTACGTCACACTGTCCCTTAACATTCATGGACTCACCCATCTTGATTTGCAACGAGGAAGACTGTTGTTAGTTTAGCGTCCAGGAAACAGCAGAACGTCTCAGCTAGTAGAAGCTAACCATTAGCATTAGCAACTCCACAACACAGCAGAACAAGGCATTCATTCCTACTAGAGACCGCTTACTGATTAAACAAGTGTTCCACAACTTTAAGATTGTCAGAAGAGGAGAAAAAATTGGCGTAGTTATCTTACTGTGTGAACCGAGTCTTAGTTTTTACTTTGACTTCATGGCATGGTTCTATTTGGTACTGGAAAAAATCACCAAACTGTTCTTGGGTGGAAGGAGTTCCTCTGGGAGGACGTTTAGGCACAATCTATAGTCATATCTGTGTTCTGAGGCTAAATATTTACATCTCTCAAGCCCGGTTCACACAGCAGGATTTATAAAGAGTGGGACAATTTTTGAAGCATGAGAAACCACAAATGTGGTGATAAAAGAGTCACAAATGTACTAGTTTTGGTCATACAGTGTGTGGTGTGCCACAACTCTGCAAATATTACACACTACACATGAATGGCTTTCACTCACAGACATTCCCCACTCATATGGGAGATTAGGGGAGTTAAAACTTTAAAATAAACAAACATGGTGGAGGAGGAGCTTCCGTGACCTTGCTCTTTGATTGACTACGTTACTTTCAACATGCAGGACACTCATTTGTCCTTGAGATCAGAGCACGACAATCCAACATGTTTGAAAGTCCAGATTTATGATCGAAGCAACCTCGACATCCTTCCGAGCGTACCAGAGCACCTGTGGCACACCACACAAGGTAGGATTATCTGATAAGATTATCTTTAGGGCCATTACGGTAATCCTGCACTGGGTTGGTCAAAAATTGGCATGATTATCCTGCCGTGTGAAGTGAGTTTTAGCTGAGAAGCAACCTCACGCATGAAAGCTCTCAGGATGTTTTACTGTTCGAAGGACAAAGGTCCGATGGAAGAACTCAGCTTTTGTTTTCCAGATCATTGTTTTTCTGGACTTCCCTTAGAAATCATAAAGTATATTGATCAGAGAAATGACGTTGCTCCAGGTCTCAGCAGTCCAATTTCTGGACCTTTATCAGAACATCAATCTGTCCCTGAAGTTTTCTTGGACAGAAATGATGTCTTAGCCGCCCTTCTTGACACCAGGCCATTCTCCAAAAGTGGTTACCTCACCGTGCTAAGGATGAACTCACACCTCCCTGCCGACAAAACTGAGCAAGGTCTGCACTGGTGGAGCCCCAAGTTGTCTTCATAAAAATCGATGCAGAAAACGTGATTAATAATTTTTGTGTCATTCTCAAACCTTTGACCATAACTGTGCATGCCTCAAACTGAAGCCAGTTAACTCGGCATATAAATACAGTAAACAGCTGCTTGCTTGGCTTTTATAAAGAGCATAAAAAGTGCAGACCTGTGTGTTGCTCTGGGAGTTTATTCACTCTAAACACATTAAATCAATCTATGGATCATTACTGAACTGCACATGTGGTGTTAAAATGGCACAGAAACTGAAATGAAATGGAAAAGGACCAAAGGACAGAAGGCTGTAAGAGATAATGGACAGGAATTTAATAACGGTAAAAATTGCCACCTTGGCACAAAAAAGACCAATCACTAAGACTACTGGGTTGAATAAAGTATAAACTAAGGATAATATTTGTAGAAAAACACAAGGGTAATGCAAGGACTAGATACACAATGGGAGTGATTATGTAAACATAAAGTGACTCGAGAGAGTCACCCTGGACAGATCTCCAGCCAATCATGGATGCACAGAGACTAACAATCAGTCACACACTTTCACCTAGGGACAGTTTAGTGTCTCCAGTCAACCTAACGTGTGTGTTTTTGGTCTGTGGGGTGAAACTGGAGTACTGGAGAAAACCCATTAAAACCATCACCCATGCATGACGAGAACATGCTAACTTCACGAAGATAGGCTGCAGCCATGATTCAAACCTGTGACTGTGCAGCTGCTAGGCATTAGCGCTACCAACTGTGCAACCATGCACACCAAACCAGAGAGTGTTCAGGTTAAAGTAATGGAATCATTAATGAGGGAAGTGTGAGAGCATAATTAAAAACCAACAGAAAATTTAACAAACCATGGGTGCATAAAAGGTTAGGGTCTGAGGATGACCTCTTATCTGGCAATTTTTAGTGAACATTTATGTTTGCCTATTGGGTGAATTCGTTGTGCAAAAACTCAACATTCCTCCTACTGTACACAGAGTTAGAGTGCATGAAGACTTAAATGAAAAACTGATTTTTCTATCCACTTCTGTCAGACTCTTTTAACTCTAACCTGAACAAAATAAGAGTAAACTGTAGTTATTCTATCATTTTAATACAGTTGTGTGAATAAATAAAGGCTGACATTATTATTACCGTTCTCATTTATGTATAAAGTGAGATGAAGCAATTTAGAGTTTCTACTCTTCATCGTTGGCACATTTTTCACTATTGAGAGGAGAGCATCTCTATAACTTGCATCACTTGTTGCTAAGGCAACTGGACTGTTACTGGGCAGCTCTACAACAAGTGGTAAGGCTGTCTTAGAGACATCAGGGTCTTGTTCTCTGGCTGAAAGACCATTTCAAGAAGAGAAGCAAGATTAAATTCTCACTAATGATTTCTCTCACTTCACTTATGGGTAGTTCTGCTAAGATAATGGCTCCAGAAAGCCTTATATGTGCAATAGTGTCTCTCCACAAGCAGTAAAACTCGTACTGTCATGTACAATATTAACTTTTTCAACATATACTACCAGTTTTTTCAAAGTATTCAAAGTAGGTATCTTCTTGGATACAGCTAATTGCAGTTTTCAGATATTGTTATTTTAAATAAATAGTTCATTTTTCCATTTTATATTTTAAACGTGGTTACTTTTTTATTTATTTAAACTGAATAGTTTAATTGCATTCAATTTTTTTTAAACATATGATAGTACAAAACGTGATTTGGAAGGCAGATGATATGTTTGACATGTTCACAAACGATTTTAAAAATACATAATAATATAAAATTGGCCTGAAGGTCACTTGATGTTCGAGGAGTTTATTAAACGTGAGTTTAACGTGATAATTACTGGGCCTGGGTCCTCGCGCGCACCCCACGCGCTCCCCACCTGCAGCTCGAGCAAGCACGGAGACGATAGTGCCACGAGACTTTAGGAGCGAAGGTAAGAGGAAGCAATTCTTAGCTTTTAAAACTTATTTAGGGTTAGAATGTCGGGTTTAAACGATTAACTAGTAAATATTCCCAAATAATTACAAATTCTAACCTTTTAAGTTGTTATTTATGTAAAAATGGTCGCTAATCAACCTGTCCAACCACGCCCTGATGTGGTTTCCAGAACTTTCTCACGGAGAGCATTTGCTTTGTTAAAATGAAAAGTAACACGTTTTTAAACTAAACCTGCAGTAGAACTTTTTTACTGCTAAAAGGGAACATTTATGACGAATATGTAAAAAATAAATAAATAAAGAATAGAAAAGAAATACTTTTCTAATAAATAGAGGTCAACATCAAGGTATATTTTATTTCATGACTCATAAACGTTAAACACGAATCACCAAAGCTTTCAATTTGACGTTACTGTTATTACATCTATTCAATAATTGCATTAAATTATTGAGGTCTGCAACCTGTGGCTCCGGGGCTACACGTGGTTCACCTGAAAGTGGCTCCTTTCACCTTTGAACTAAAACCGACATGAACCTGAGTGGTGTTTATATTTTAAATAATAACAGGATATATGTATATATATATATATATATATTACCAGATTTTATTGTAAATAGTTTGCACAGTGTGAATGGAATTTCTGCAGCATACTGACACTAATAATACAAGGTGAGGTTGCCTGTAAACTCAGTTATTACCTTAATTTTTTAATCAAAATTTAGGACACTTCCCATCGTTTTTGTACTTGAATGAACTTAAAATTTAAACTCTAGATTTTACCAGAACATGGATCATTTGTATTATTGAACAAAAACATGTATATAAAGTGCTTAAAAGGTAATGCCAACAGATGTACTGTAGATACAGGGTCTCAGGAGGATAATAGATTTTTTTTTTTAGATAAAATATAAGATTGCATTAAAACACAAATTCCTATTATGTACTGCTCTAGTTCAGTGTTGTTGATTTTTTTCTTAATCATTTAATTATGAACTCTTTTTGGGACGTTTATTTATCTTACCTAACATTTGCTGACTTTACCTGTTGGTCTTAGGCGAATGTTTAAAATATCAAAAAAGAAAACAATGGACTTTACTTATAAATCATTTTAATAAAATATGTCTCATATTATTGGTTAGTTGTTTCTATTAGAGAACTGTAGATTTGCTGTTAGAAAATGTGGGACGAGTCAATGGTGTGTCAGTCATTGTGTGTTTGTTTGTTCTAACTTTGTTCCTAAAACAGCTAACTCTCATGCTTTTCTCCTACTCTACAGTAAATTACCTTTACCTGTGTCTGAAGCCACCTAAAATCCATTAAATGTTGTGGTTTTCTGGCTTTTGACACTGTGAAAAAATGGTACCTAATTGTGTATAGATTTGAAATATCAAATACACTTGGGAGCTTTTCATGCCAGTTTGTGGACTTGAGATTGTTGGCAGAGAGTTTTTGGACCTCCCTTTACAAAATGAATCATCGCTTTTCTCAAAGTTGAACACAAGCTCAGCCTCGGATCACTCAAATTTTGCTACAGATTTGTGTGCCCTTTGATAGGAATAGCTCAGGAAGACTCAAAAGCAAGTAGCTAACTTTTTTTTTTGTAATACCTTAAACAGGGAGGTCGAGGCAGGCAACGAGGGGGAGTTGGTTGGGAGATCAGCCTCCGACAAAGGCCCATGCCCAGAGTAACCTTCCAGGCTGGTGACCCATATTACATTAGCAAGCGGACCAGAGAGGAGTGGATGACCAAGTGGAAGATGGAGGTGAGTACCCCAAGTCTGTCCCAGCCACCGTAGCCCACAGAATGAGTGACAGGTGCTGACTAAAGCCGTTTGGGTCAAATTCAGAGCTCCTGGTTGGTCCAAGTGTATTTGATGGGTCATTTGATATCTCATGAAGGTACCATTTATTTCAGTGGAGTTTCCTCACTGCTTTTCCTGGCTTTGTTCTCGTCTTTCCTATGAGCAGGAGAGAAATGGCAAACATCTGTGTGCAACATCTGTTTCTTGCTTTGACATCATTCTGCTTCCTTGACAAAAGTGTTAAATTTGGATTTCATTTGTTCTCACTGCCTTTGATGTTTTGTATTCAGGGTTCAGTGAATCCATATAAAAGTTGTTGTTCTTTGCTTCAAGTCGTTGCACAGGCTTGGTATTTTTATAGGACATGAAGATCAAGACGACTCCCTGAACATAACTAAGGAATTTGTGCTTTTCATGCTTGTTCTTTATAGTTTTCTATTTTTAGTATTCTTAGGAAGATCTTTACCCAATATGCTGTGTGACTCATTCAATGTGAGCATCTCATTTTAAGTTATACCTCAGGATTTTCAACGCAGATGCATTTATTACCAAGGAACATTTGTAGAACAAAGAATTCATCAACCAAACACAAATTTCCTTTCTATTCTTTAGTTTAGTGGGTTTTCTCATCCAAAAAACAAGATATTAAAGCTGTTTTCTCTGGGGGTAAAAAGTAACGAGCAGCTTTTGTGCGAGTTCTCAATTTTCTCCTGTGAGTCGCAAAGTCTTACTGTTGGAATTTTGAGCGTAGTCAAAAAATAAAAATAAAACGCTGTCTCAAAATGGTCTCTGTGGTCATCTAGTACCAGCCTGCAGCCCTTGCTCATTTAGTTTCCGAGTCAGCAATTACAACACGTGTGGTACAACTTTGGGAGGAGCTGGCGAGTCAACCTAATGTGTGTTAGGGAACAAATGGAGACATAATTAAAGAGCGATTAACACCTAAATCAACTTTTTTTGCTGATAACCTGTATAGATGAGTGTCTTATAGTGCTGTAGACATGTGTAGTCAGTATTTTAGTGCAACTTACATAAAACTTTGCTCCACACTGATTTAGAATCAGCCACAGCTGATGGCTATAGAGCTGCAGGGTGACGTTGTCTCTACCGTACTACGTAGCTGCACTTCTCTGGACTCCAGCTGAGTCTCAGCTACACCTCCACCTGGCTCAACCACTTACCTGCCGATATGACACGTTAGGACTCGGAGTCGCTCGCCTCCTTGAAAAAAACGTCCTCCTCCCCGGTTTTTCTAGTGGACAGGAAACCTTCCAGCCCGTTTCAGACTCTGAGTCTGCTTGTTCTGAGCGGTAAGTCTGCTTTGTTTGTGTGCTCGTGTGCACGCGCAAGTACGCGCATGCTTAACGACTCGTTTTGCCGACTGAGAAACTCCGAGAGCGCACACGTGGGGGTTGAGGGGGGTGCTGTCAATCATTGTCTCAGTGCTGCTCTCTCCGTCCTCCAGGTGACGCCTTTTTTCGAAGTATTTTTCTAATAGGAAGAGTGGTTGAAATAAGTCTCCGCCCATGATGTTACTTAACCTTTAAGACACTTTGAGACTTTGTTGTGATAAGAAAATAAGCACAACTTTTGCAAATTGTTTGTATTTTCACCTTATGCTATTAGGTGTCGTATGTATCAGTTCAGTTTGATTCCAGGTGAAATTTTGCACATTTTCTCATAGGTTTGTTTCTAGGGATGTAAGAAAACATTGATACACTGAATTATCACAATATTTTGTCTTATGATACTATATAGATATTCAAAAGCAGCGTATTCAGTTTTATTTACATGCAAACATTTACTGTATTTCTTCTATGTGGTGCAATTCAAACTCCAACTGCTAGGTGGCAGTAGTTTATGCCGCCTTCATTCTGATGGAATGAGATCTCGCGATAACACTGGATGTGTCTTGGAAGCTGAGTCAGTCTAAAAAATTGCAAATATCATCTGCCTTTTAGTGATTTGTGATAAATATTGTATTGCCAGATTCTTGCTTGTACACACCCCTATTTGTCTCTGATTAGTGAGATACTGGTAGAGCATTAACCAGTCCCACGGACTTCCACCGTAGTCAAGTAGATGAGTTTTGGATTTGAGTAAATCTGTTAAAACATCAGGCTGAAGCTGAAAACATAAACTTTACACTACAGTCAGTCTTTCACACATTCACACACCGGTGGTGATGAGCTACGCTGTAGCCACAGCCGCCACCGGTCGCTCTCACCACAAACCTGAAGTAAAGCAGAAACAGCAGCAATAGTTTGTTAAATTGGGCTTAGGGGAAAAAGGACATTTAAAAGTAATAAACATTGATATATATGAGGTTATGTACTTTAACGTTACCCTATATGTTGATTACATTGTATTGTAGCACAGCTTTTCTTTGTTTTTTACTGCTTTCCTCCAGAGCCAGCTGCACTGGGCTCCTGCTGCGGTAATAGTGCAATAATAGACAATTACAAGTTAATTCTTTACTTTGTAATAAAAGAGGTTATTTGATAACTACGGGACCGCTGGGTTGAAGATTACTTTGGCTTTTTTCCTTTAACTGGAATTTAATCTTTATGAATGTGTTTCTCTCCAGTGATTATGATTCATGATGATGCAGATCTTCTGTCCCATAAGGGAGAATCTTCATATCAACATGCTCAGGGTTTTTCCAGCCTCCCCCCTCCGCCCTCGCTGTCCTCCTCTGGGGGCAACTATGGGAGCAGCCGTAAAAGTGTCTCTGGGGGGAAATATTGCCAGATTAGCAGGACATGTCCTGCGAGTGAATTCCCATAAAAGATGAGGCAAGGGGGTAGTTGAGATTTTAGCTTTACATGGATGCAAACTCTGACTGATCACCTCCTTTTCTGATTGCATGCTTTTATAAGACTTGCACAGTTAAATTAGCATCAAAGTTTTCCTCTAAGTAACCATATGATTCACAGCTTTTGTTCTGCATTTGCTGCTGCACACTCCTGCACACCGATAGCACGGTGGCTGAGAGGGTTTCCGCTCTTGCACTTTCTCCGGAGTGTCTCTTTTCTTTCTGAGTGCCATGTGTTTCAGTGGACCTCTCCCTCTCTTCCTCTCCAACTCCCCCCTGGCTGTTCTCCTTACCCCTCCCCCATCTATGGAAATGAACTTTGTGCCATGGATATGAGGGTGAAAACGAGGTTTGCAGCAAATTTCCAGCCATGCTTGCAAGACAGCCTCTTGGCTCATAGCCAACATTCACAAGTCCTTTCTAGCCAACCAGGAATCCCTTAGCAATCACCTGACCCCGAATTCCCAGACAAAGAAATGTTCATGCTCTTTTTTTTTTTTTTTTTTAAGCGATCTCCTCCACACCAAGAGTGGGGGTGAAAAAACTCGAGCCCCACGCTGGATTAAAAGGGTAGCACGCTGGCTGTATGGGTATGTGCGCTGCATTGTTTGTTCGATAGCACATGGAGATAGAGTGTATTTCTGATTAGCCTGCTTACAGTGACAGGAGTATGCTGACCTCAGGTATTTCCACCAGTTGTTGTGGACCATCTGAACTGCGTGGCTGGAAGAGAACCCGCCTCTTTAAAAGAGGAAGAGAGAGCAGGCTTTAGCCATGTTTGAGGAAAAAAAGTTCCTGGCACAGAAAAATGTTTCTCCTGTGGGGTTTGAAGTGTGCAGAAACTATTTCCTGTTTCGTAGCGGCACCTAGAAAAGGCAGAGAAGCATCATTTAGCAGGGAATATATTTAAAGATTACTGTTTTTTTCGAGCCAGTGAGATTTCACCTGACATAACATTTGACTCGGGAAAGGTTAAGTTGTTGTGCAGCCTTCGAAGCCGTTTCCTTCCCACTTGGTTCTGTTTGGCTCTACTTTTTTAGGATCTTTAACATGATTAGAGTATATTTTTTTTGGTCTGGCTGTGAAATATTCCTAATTCTCTTTTTAAAAAGTGCATCAGAATTAAAACCAGATTACTTATTTTTGGTGTGACCTCCTCCCAGAGCTGCTTATAGAGTCTTTTGTAGGAATCTGTGCTAAAGTCAGTTTAATAGTAACTGTGTCATGCACAGGAGAACAAAACGCTTTAGGATTTCTGGACAGCTTTTTCATGTTGTGCAGCAGATTTAGCCAGATCTTGTTGTGATTTACTGTTTTTAGGAGAATTGCACCTGTTGCAAATGCAGGAAAAAGACAACTTAGCTCATATTAAGAGATGCACAAATAAATTAAATACTCAGCATGATTGACCTGATCTTTGTCTGGCCAGTCTGAATCACAGAAACCTAAACTTCTTTAAACATGATATTCTTGTACAGCTCTGATCCGCTGATACAGGACTTGACCGATTCTGAAATATTAAAAGAATGTAATATTTATTTCTGTTTCTTATTACCATAGATGTGTCATTGCAAACAGGAATTAGTTCTTAGTGCTTGTGAGTTCACAAATCAGGGCATTATTGTTTTATTCTAAACTTTGAGTCTCAGATTCGACCAGTCATGTTGATTTATATCACTGGGTTCTTTTTCTAACACAGATAAAAGATAGTTTTACCTTTCTTGCTGACGTTTCGACCACCAGCTGTGGTCCTCCTCAGAGCTTCGTCGCTGTCGGCGACTTCACTTCCTTATCCGTTTATCCGCGGGCAGCAGAGGACGGTGTCGCCCTCTGCTGCTCGTGCCCTCCTCGTCGATGACACAGTCCCATGTATGGTCCAATGTGTAAACCCCATCGTCTCTGTTCATGGTTGTGTGTCCACGTATCCTTATTTCTATCGCTTCCTTAATCCATCTTTTGTCATTTTGTTGATTGGTGTTTATGATCCTTGTTCTGTCCCAGTCCATTATATGATTTTCTCTTGTGCAGTGATCTGTTACAGCTGATTTTTTATTGTACTTCCTGTTTTGCTGCTCTTGTGTGTCTTCTTCTCGTCTCCTTCTCACACTCCTTTCTATGTTCTATTGTTCGTGTGTTGAGTTGGCGTCCGGTTTCTCCTATATATGTTTTATTGCATAGTTTGCATGGGATTTCATATATGACTCCACACTTATGTCCTGTTGGTCTTGAAATCATGTTGATTAACTGCCACTTCCCAAAATTATTTGGGTTAATCTCCACTTAGTCATTTCATTTCTGTGAATGTGCTTTTGCCAAGCAGCAATGTAAAGAACAACATTTTTACTGGTTCGTGAACTCACCATCACCAAGAGCTAACAATGGCCCATCTTTCATGTGCACACGTTTGCTTCAAGAACCTGTTTTTCAAAGCTAATCAGGAAATAGTACTGAAGAAAAGTGGTTTTCTATTGTTTATTGTTCTATGAGATAAATTGGTCTGGGAATATCAAAGCTCTAAAACAATTGGACATATGTATTGGTCCTCAGAGCCAGAATTGGTGGATTTCTATTTATAATCTGTCCTATTGTGTTTCCTGATGAGCATTTACTTCCCATAAAGGTCACAGTTGGTTGAAACAATCAATGTAATGTGAGAAAAACAAGTTCATGACAGTCCTCAGGCTACTGGATTCATGATTCTTTATTTGGTCGCTCATTTTATGCAACTTTCATTCATTTTTCGTCTTGTTTTAAATCTTTTTCTTGTTTTTCTCCTGTGGGTTTGTGCACAATAGTGATTATATCTTAGCAACTGCACCTGTGCGTTTTTGACCTTTTGGGATTAAAAGTCTTCCTCCTAAACTTAACAACCTTGTTAAACCCGATGGACATTTTGTGAACACGGTGTTCCGTTAGCTAACACGTACAGGCCAGATTTGATAGTAAAGTATCACCTGCACACCCCAGAGACTAATAGTGGTCCTGTTTTTTCTGCCTCCCTGTGCACTCCGTTACCCCGTGAGCCCTCAGGGTATCATGCTGCAGATAATCCTCTATTGTGCAACCAACATGTCCGTGCCAGAGTCCTCCACTGCTTCTGTTTTCACTCTGTTCATAACAAAGTCTCAGATTATTGTAAACTTAGTCCGCTTCATATTTATTTTTTCCAAAGGTTCCGATGTCTGTTGGTCTTCAACACGTTTTCTCTTGTTGGAGCGTTTAATGTTTGTACGTGCGCTGGTGTGACAGTGGGTGTAAAGTATTTGTGAGCTGTCAGTGACAGGCAGGCATGTGTAAATGATAAAGGCTGCATTGTATCTTCTACCTCCTTTTCTAGTTCCCCCTCCAGACTCGGAGGGCCTGTCTTGCTGGTAGAGCTGCACACACACTGTGAGGCCCCCGAAAGGGGGCATTTACAACTGAGCGGTCCGGAGACAAGTATGTGGTTCTTATTGCCACTGTACTCCCTCCAACTGCCACTTTCTCGTTCGCGCTAACCTCCAACGAGCTAAAATAAGCACAGGAAGAGCCGCTGTACCTGTGATTATTTGTTCGCTTCGATGAAGAAGCTCGTTCTGGTCTGGGTTCATAAAC
This sequence comes from Aphyosemion australe, assembly GCA_006937985.1. NCBI lineage: Eukaryota > Metazoa > Chordata > Actinopteri > Cyprinodontiformes > Nothobranchiidae > Aphyosemion > Aphyosemion australe. The sequence continues at coordinate 1,239,440 of SSNS01000053.1, forward strand.
CCCCTCTCTGATATCTAAGTCATGCGGTTTCTTCCATTAACAACTCCTCTCTCCACTTGCCAGGGATGACTGCTGATGGTGCCTCCACATTCCTAAGACAGCTTAACTGACGTTTGTTAGTTTTTACAGTTTGCCACCTGGAACCACACATCCAAGCAGGAAGTTGAACTCTAACTTCAGTTTGCTCGTGTTGGAGCCAAGAGGCTGAACACATGTGTCCTAGAGCTTTGAACCGGCCTTCCATCGCTACAGTGCAGATATTTATAAACCACAGCAGAGCTTGATTGAGTAGCACATGTTTCTACTCTTCACCAAACCCCCCCCCCCCCCCCCCCCCCCCCCCCCCCCCCCAGCCGAGGCTCCCCCGTCCCCTTAAAGGAACTATTGTTTACCAGTCACATTGGGAATTGTGTTGCACTCTTTTTTCAGTCTCTCCTCTTTTCTATCACTCCATTTCTGGACATTTACTGTATGTTTGAGACCTGAGACGCTGAGAAACTCCGGAGGAAAATAAGCACAGCTGTGCAGCAATGTTCTCATATGGAGCCTATAGTTGATCAACATGTGGTTTTGTATTGGACTGCATGTGTGTGCGTGTGTGTGTGTGTATGTGTGTGTGTGTGTGTGTGCGCATGCACGTTAAAAAGAGGAGAGTTAGCGTGTGTTTGTACGAGTCCTATCGTGTGTTTGTTTGAGAAGGAGACATCAGAGTAAGTGCAGCTGTCGAGGATTTGCTGCAGGAGGTTTAGGACCCGGCTGCATCCTGTCCTCTCTTATCGACCTGCTGGTTCAGTGTCATGTACCGCAGACCCACTGAACTCTCCCCTGCAGCTCTATAGAGTGTCTTTACTCATGCTTGTTTAAAAGTTGGCCCTATAGTCAGAGATAGAAACGTGGGCTTTCTGACCCCTGCTTTCCGTTTGCAGAGATTGCAGATGTTGCACAGCCAGCTTTTACTCAAGACTCAAGTCACTATGAAGGAGTAGGCAGAGCTGTGTGACTAACTTGCACTTTTTTGGGTATAAAGGTTGTATGCAAAGAGATAATTATCAAAACTAAAATTAGTGTTGAGCCTTATCTGTGTGTAAATGTTGCAAAAATATCATTTCTGGTTTGTTTTACCATACAAACGTGCATCCGGGTATTGCACACGTACTGAATATACTCATTTGTATTATGGTCCAGGGTTTCCTCTACATGTAATTGATCATGGCGCACTGCCACGGCAAAATAAAAGCCACCACACCTTCAGAAGGAACTTTTTTTGTAATATATGTTAAAACAATGTAAAGCATATGAGATGTATATAAATATATATATATCCTATATTTGCACACTTATACTAACCATAATCAGAGTTTGAAATGAAATTAAATATCATGAAACGTTAAAATGTACTTTATTTTGAAAATTGCCAACTCCTTCCTGTCTGGCTGCGAAGCTGGTTGTGCGGTGCAGCGGATGCGCTGCTCTGAGTGTAGGAAAAGAGACGACAGTCCGAAGTAGAGGGAGAGAAAAGGCGAAAGCAAGGATCCTAAGGAAGGTTACGTTGATTGCATTTTTAGTTCAAGCCTGTGAAAACGACCCTAAAGTTAACGTAAAGTTAACATTGCATTTGAACGACAATAATGTAGTTAATTAATATAATTGATCCTTCATGCATGACATTAAGGGTCATTTTTCCATTGAGACTCATTTCTGGTTGCATTTTCAGATGAGAATATTAAAATATTTTCAGAAGAAGGAACCCGAGGAAGACATTGAAGTAAAGTTAGATGAAGATGCTCAATGTTATTTATTGTGATGCAGTTCCCTCAAGTTCTGATGAATATAGAAATGATAGTGATCTGCACCATGACACGTGTAACATCTAAATATTCCTAACGTTCCTTGCGTGATATTGATGATTGAAACTAATCTGACACTTCCTAAGTAGTGGAGGAGGTGAGTGAAGGAGAGAAAAGTGGAGAGGCAGAGCAGGTGAGCATGGTGAGGCAGAAGAGAGCAGCACAGGGAATCTGGCTGGGACCCAAAATGGCTGTACCACAACAATCAAAGTGAGAATTAAGCATTACAATTAAATTTAAGTTACATTTTTTTATTCTTCATTTAATTTACTGTAGTGTTGCAATTTCAGTTGTACTTTTGTTTTGTTGTTGTTTTACAGTCATGTAACAAGGACCATCAGTGCTTGAAAAATAAAAGTAAATGGATAATGTGGCTCAAAAACAACATTTTAGAGATTTCCCTGCTTCAGCACACCTGATTTTAATTAGAAGGTGATTAACAGGCTTCTGCAGAGCCTGATGAGCAGCTGAACAGGTGTTGAAGCAGAGAAACCTCTAAAACATGCTGGATAGTGGCTCTCCATGATCAGGGTTCCATACCCCTGATGTGGCTGGACATTATGTAACAGAGCTTGTGGGTTGTTACTGACAGTAATGGAGGTGTGTTTATTGTCACATCATACATGAAATCTGAACATGAAACTGGGACGCACGCCATGTCTCATTCACTCAGTGTTGGATTAGTCTTGTTTGATTAAGTGTTGGGGAGAAAATGTCTTTAAATCTAGAAAAGTTGTGGTTTGTTGCATCTTACAGGAAACTTATGGCATTTTCACATCTGGCCTGGTCCGGTCTATGTAGGGTCAGCCCCGCCCCTGCGCAGCCAGGTTGTGTTCAAATATCCTTCACAGCAACGCGGATGTCTTCGAGCACGTGGGCAGGGCAAAAGACACTCCGTGATGTTTTCCTTAAGTTAGTAAACAAAGGCGGCCGTGAGCAGTGTTGCTTTTGGAGACTTTGATATGAAGCACACAGCTTCCTACGCTCTCACTGAGAGTGCTGTGCACTCTTCACAGCGGTGTGTCCTCACGCTGCTGTGGCTGGAGCAGTGGTTCCCAGCTGATGTTTACCCCACTGCATCCAGACTGATAATGAATCGTGCATGCGGGAAGCCGCTGCTGGCTGATTTTACCCACCAATGAGAGGCTCCCTCTATAGATAGGTGTAAACTTCAGCCGGCCAATTAGTTGGTAGTGGGTGCGTTGGGTTGGCTTCGCACGAAGCAAACCGCCGGAGAGCAGGTAAAAAAAAAAACGGTCAGCTGAGCACGGAAAACGCACAGATTACTGAGATGCGAACACAATTAACCTACCAGGGCTGTGTCGGGCCGATCCAGATGTGAAAGCGGCTCTAGTGACTTGATGCATCATGTAAAAATTCCTGTCCTCAATTCTGTTGTTACTGGGTTTTGTTTCAGGCAGAGAAAAAGGCCAAACTAATGTCAGTGATGAACGCAATGAAGGACCTAGAGCAGAACGAAACCAAGACTCAGGAGGAGGAGGTCTCAGTAATCAAACACCCACAGCCTTCAAAGCCACAGCAGGAGCCTGAACCTCAGCCGCACAGTCAGACTCTGTCACAGCCTCAGTATCAACAGCAATCACAGCCGGCTCTGCCACAGCAGCAGCAGCCCCCTCAGCAGCAGCAGCCCACTGAGCCAGCCTCCCCCACGGTGGCAACCACCCCAGAGCCCGTCGCCATTGGAGTGGAAGACAAAGCCTCCCCCAAGTCTGCAGACACTGAGCCGGAATATGAGGTAAGATCCTCCTGAGTAAAGTTTCTGAGAACGCTAAACTTACCGAATTTCTAAATGTTTCATCATCATTGAAATTAACCACATTATTAGCATTTGAATGTTTACACGATTTCACAATAATACACACTATATGAGGGTTAAAGGTCACCAGAGTGCTAGTGTGAGCTTTTAAAGCTGCTAACCTGGCGATTGTGCATCTAGTTAGCTGAGATGTACTCCATAGCCTGCAATAGCAACCATAGCATCTCAGTTTTAACTAACTTAGTCAGTCCATGCTTAAGGGCCAGAGCATGCAAGACTAGAGCTGTTTAAAACTTGCAGTTTTAACTTAGTGGGTTTAATATTTCTGTGTATAAATTTTTATGATGATTGTTTCAGATATAGTTTTTATTTGATCTGGTTTTTCTAAAGTAGAATACATCCCATCATACGATGGGAAAGACATCATGTCTGTGGTCAGAAGTTAATGCAGGTAGATGATTTGTGTTTTGGTTTTGGCTGCAGGATGGTCGTGGTTTTGGCATCGGTGACCTGGTTTGGGGGAAGCTGCGAGGATTTTCGTGGTGGCCAGGCCGCATCGTATCCTGGTGGATGACGGGCCGGAGCAGAGCTGCCGAGGGAACCAGATGGGTCATGTGGTTTGGAGATGGAAAATTCTCAGTGGTGAGTTTCTAGAGCCAACATTAATATTTGTGTCAGGTGATTTTTCTCCTGGTTTTTCAAGCAACACTCTCTTCCATTTAGAGACAGCCACAAGCTTTACGATGAGCAAAACCATGGGAGACTTTTAATAGGCAGACACATTTTACTGCAAAGCATATTTGTAAAGAAATAATAATCTTTTTTGTGTATTTTTACAGGTCTGTGTAGAGAAACTCATGCCTTTAAGTTCCTTTAGTAATGCCTTTCACCAACCAACTTACAACAAACAGCCCATGTACAAAAAAGCCATCTATGAAGTGCTGCAGGTGAGCATGAGAACTTGTTGGGTTCAGAATATTATTTTCATCATAAAAGCTTCATAATGAGGTTGCATTGAATGTGTTTGCAGGTGGCCAGCAGCCGGGCAGGAAAAGCCTTCATAGCCTGCCCTGAAAGTGACGAAACAGAAACCTCCAAGTCGGTGGAAATGTTGAACAAGCAGATGATCGAGTGGGCCATGACCGGGTTCCAGCCCACCGGACCCAGGGGCTTACAGCCTCCAGAGGGTTAGGCCGTGATAGCTTTTTAAACCTCTATTTATTTTTTATTACCCTTTGGGAGTGTTGAGACTCACTGCATGGGAATCTTTCCTTCCACTAATCAGTATTTCAGATTGACTTCTGTCGTTTTAATGATCTGTCCTCCCCAGAGGAGCGTAACTCGGAGGTTTATCCTGAAATCTGGGTGGAACCAGAAGCTGCAGCCTACACTCCCCCTCCTGCAAAAAAACCTCGCAAGAGCACAGCTGAGAAGCCCAAGGTCAAGGATATTATCGACGAGAGGACACGAGGTGGGAGCTCCGTTATACGCTAGTTTACGATTCTTTCACGCGTCTGTTTCTGTGTGGTTTCTCATTCAGATAAAGCTGGCTTGAACACATTATGCACTGATTATTATTTTGTAGTATTTTCTGGCTGTGAACGTTATTAATGCATGTTTCTTTCTCTCAGAGCGACTTGTTCATGAAGTGAGACAAAAGTGCCGCAGCATAGAGGGTAGGTGATTGTTATCAGCCAAACTGTGTGCATTTGTGTCTAAATATAATTAAAGATGAAAATATATGAAAAATCATCTGTGTGATGTAGGTAACCCTGGTTTTCTTGTTTATGCTAATGCTAGCTAACCTATTTACAGCTACAGTACGTGCATCAAAGCTGCAGAAATTCATTTGCAGAAGTTCTGCGTGTTCACACCTCTCTAACCCCAGCCTGGTAAATGTTGACATGTGCTTCTCTTCATGCAGATATCTGCATCTCTTGTGGGGGTTTGAATGTTAGTCTGGAGCACCCTCTGTTTGCTGGAGGAATGTGTCAGGGCTGCAAGGTAAGAGAAGGAGAAGTAAAAGTCACCTCTCGTGACAATAACATGATATTTTGACGTTTCCTTCTCTGTGCTTTTGCAGAACTGCTTCCTAGAATGTGCTTATCAGTACGACGACGACGGGTACCAGTCATACTGCACAATCTGCTGCGGGGGCCGAGAGGTCCTCATGTGTGGAAACAACAACTGTTGTCGGTGAGGGCTCGTCCGGGGTTTCATTTGTAGAAAGTCAGTCTGGAAATGATGAATCTTAAGTAAAGATGTCCGATGTTATTGGTTGATATTGGCTTCAAAATGTAAAATCGAAAAATTATCGGTATCAGTTTTACTTTTTAAATGACACAACTTTTACATACCATGCACATCAATATGTACCATGCAAATGTCAGAATATGACTGAATCGAGGTTTAGGTTTTGGTGTATTTTTGCTTGTTGGACACAACTGGCCTATCTTAAATTGAAGTTGCAATATTTTGCACAGATATTGTTTAAAGTTTTTATTATTCATAACAGAATATGTGTGATTTTATTTATCTTTTATATTTTATGTGATATCTGTAACAAAGACTATATAGTCTTAAGCTTAAAATGGGAAACTTTGGAATATAGTTTGAAACCATCTTGAATTTCTAGATGATCCTAAAGCTCAATGTTTCTACTCTGCAGGTGATGCTGCAGGTTTAAGTTGATCCTTGAATGCATCCTAGGGTGGCTGAGATTACTGTTTTAAATGGAAAAATATGATAAAGCAGGCACTGAATGGAGCAGATTTCCTGAAATGGTTGTTAATTAAATCCTCAAATGTGAGGAAAGTTGTTTAAAGAGTAGATTCTGTATAACAGGTCATTTTAATGGCTGATCAAACATGACAACAGAGGGTTTGCTTGAATGTCTCCTCTTCCCCCGATCCTGGATGACAGGACAGAGATTACCAACAGCTTGATGTTTGGACAAAAATGAGCAATTCAATTTTCACATTTTTTAATTTATCAGTAAATCTACAATATGCAAACTGGTGTCTGAGCTTTTGTTAAATCCTTGCATAGATATAGGTAAACTTCATTTTTGTCTAGGTTCTTGTCCTCAGTTGAACCTAGAGGGCCAAAGGGGCTGAAGGTGCATAACCTCTAGAGCTAAAAACAACATTTACTGGCTGTGACTGAAGCTCCTGATGATTCTGCACTCATTAGAATAATTTATGTCTTTGTGCCCAGGTGCTTCTGTGTCGAGTGTGTGGACCTCCTCGTCGGTCAAGGAGCCGCCCACGCCGCCATCAAAGAAGACCCGTGGAACTGCTACATGTGCTGTCCAAAGGGGGTGTTTGGTCTGCTGGAGCGCCGGTCAGACTGGCCCAGCCGCCTGCAGCACTTCTTTGCAAATAATCACGATCAAGATTTTGTGAGTGATTTACTGTTCATGCAAACAGGAACGGCCCCACACGGTTATTTGTCCTTGACTCTCTCTTTATTCTCATGTGTTGAACTTCAGGATCCACCAAAGCTTTACCCCCCTGTCATGGTGGAGAAGAGGAAGCCCGTTCGTGTCCTGTCGTTATTTGATGGCATAGCAACAGGTTAGAACTTTTTTTATTTTAGTAACCGTCTCTAAGAATTGCTCAACTTGTATTCCACCCAATTTTTTGTCAACAAGCAGCTGAACAGGTGAACCTCAGGTGTGACCAGTGAGGCACAAACATTAGGGATAGTTGAGCAGATAGAGGTTTTAATAAAGTGGCTCTTTTTTAATTAAATCTTGATAGCTCCGTCCTTTTCCCTGTGCTCCTGCAGGACTCCTTGTGTTAAGAGAACTTGGCATCCAAGTGGATCGCTACGTAGCGTCTGAAGTGTGTGAAGACTCCATCACAGTGGGCATCGTCCGGCATCAGGGACGCATCATGTATGTCGGCGATGTGAGGAGCGTCACACGTAAACATGTGAGTGAAAATCACTTGTTTTAAGGAGCTTGTTGTTTCGTTTTTACTTGGATCCACAACATTTTTGTTCTACTGCCAAAACAATTATATTATTGTTGTCATTTTGTTTAATGTTCTTACATTTGTGTGTGCTCAGATTCTGGAGTGGGGTCCTTTTGACCTCGTTATCGGTGGAAGCCCCTGCAATGATCTCTCCATAGTCAATCCTGCTAGGAAGGGTCTGTATGGTGGGTTTAAACCATCTCAATCTGTTTTATAAAGCCATCTAATCCAAATGGTTTACATAATCACCAGAACATCATTAGATTATGACCTTGGACTATGTACAGAATGAAAAAAACTTTTTTTTTCACAGAAGGCACCGGTCGCCTGTTCTTTGAGTTTTACCGGCTGCTCCATGAGGCTCGGCCAAAGGAGGGGGATAACCGCCCTTTCTTCTGGCTCTTTGAGAACGTGGTGGCCATGGGTGTCAGCGACAAGAGGGACATATCTCGCTTTCTAGAGGTTGGTGTAGATGCACATGATGCACATGTATGCCTGACACTTGAGGATTACTGGATTATGAAGGCCCCCTTGTGGTTGTACTCTGTTATCTTTACACACATAGATGCACGGACCCTCTTCATATTAATTTACTCTGTTTAATATTTTATTCTACTTGATTTCTATAAAGCTCAGATTAGCTGTCAGGGTAAAAACATCACATTAAAGTGATTTGTCTCTCAGAATCATAATTTACATTGTTTAACAAATTCTTTATTAATCCTTATTAAATTAGCACAAAGTTTGACTGTTTGTTTTACTCTCAGTGTAACCCAGTGATGATTGATGCCAAGGAGGTGTCTGCTGCCCATCGTGCTCGTTACTTCTGGGGTAATCTTCCTGGGATGAACAGGTAAAATGATAATGTTGTGACACAAACACGAAATCAGACACAACAAGCCCATGTGGGTAAATGTATCAGTCTGATATTAAAAATGCAGTATTCATTAGTTTTCCAGAATCAACTCCAAACCGAACGTTCTTGCACTCGTTAGCATGTACCGTATAGCATGTGGTGTTTTTATGGTGAAAAAACAAAGCATCTTTTAGTTTTCTTGGTATTTTATTAACTTTAAAATCACAAGAGCTCCTGCATTAGCGTCTGATAGAAAATAGGCGGTGAAAAGCCTGACAGATCTACGTCACACTGTCACTTAACATTCATGGACTCACCCATCTTGACTCATGACGGGGAAGGCTGTTGTTGGTTTAGCGTCAAGAAAGTAGCAGAGATTGTCTCGACTAGCAGAAGCTAACTGTTAGCATTAGCAACTATACATCATGGCACATTACTGTTATCCAATCAGAGCAGAGATGTCCAAATATCAGGAAATAAGAAATAATGTGATGTGGGTAACTTTTAGTTTCAGGAAATGGTGCACCGGTATATTTTTACCCCCAAGAGTACGACTTACAAGGCATTCATTCCTACTAGAGACCAGTGCAAATGTATTGATTAAACAAGTCAACCACACCTTTAACAAAATACTCAGAAAGGTATTTATCGGATGAATATCACTAACTGATTTGTTTCTGGAGCCAACCCAATTCAACATGGCCTCCACATCTAACACAAAAAACAGAGAATTTTATAGACATTGACCTCAAATGTGATGCATTAGTTCCTTACAGCACTAGTGCTAACAGCTTTAGTCTCAGTAAATTAACCCTTTAAACATTTTTGTTTATTTAGATTTTGCATCCTGCAGCCTAATTGGTACTAGCTGATTTATTATTTTACTCAGCATCATGGTTGTAACTAAAGTACGTATCAATTCCAAAACAGCAAAGAGGATTGGCTACTGAACAGTTTTTCTCTGCAGGCCTTTATCTGCGATGTTCACCGACCGGCTGGATCTCCAGGACTGTTTGGAACACGGCAGAACAGCTAAGGTATGTTTGCAAGTCAGGATGTGCATGCAGCTTCTAATAAATCAGCTTTAGCACACTGTTCCTTTCATCTTTCAGCAAGAAGCAGCAATCAGTCACATCAGTTCTGATAAATGACCATGCACTACATTCATTATCCTCATGTTTACTAACAGATCGTCTCTCAAGTCAATTAGAAAGTTAGAATTGAACTCGGGTTTTGGAGCTGGATCAGGCTTCAGATGAAAAAAAAAAGTGTAAAAGTGCTTTTTGTTTGTGTCAGTTTGGCAAAGTGAGGACCATCACCACCAGGTCTAATTCCATCAAGCAGGGTAAGGACCAGCACTTCCCCGTCTACATGAACGAGAAGGAAGACATCCTCTGGTGCACTGAGATGGAGAGGTAAACAAAAGCACCCTAAACAAAAACTGCTCATATCTTTAGTCTGATCTTGTTTCGTTATTTTAATGGTGGTTTGTCTCTGCTCCTCTCAGGGTGTTTGGTTTTCCCGTCCACTACACGGACGTGTCCAACATGAGCCGACTGGCGAGGCAGAGGCTCCTGGGCAGATCCTGGAGTGTCCCCGTTATCCGCCACCTGTTTGCACCACTCAAAGATTACTTCGCCTGTGTTTGAGAAGCAGGAGACGTTCGCGTTCAGCCATTTAGGAGCTACAACTGTATGTTTTGGTTAGAAATAAGAGCCTTGAACCTCAAATTATACTGTAGTATAATTTGTAAGCGAAACATTGACGTAGATTTCACATTATCTCTTGTATTTAAATTGCGACTCTTATTCTATTTAAGTTTAATTTGACCTTTTAGCAGTGTTATTGACTTGTTTATTTGTCTGTGCAAGCTATGCTTTTCTTCTCAAGACACTGAGACATAAAGATGCTAAACGTGTAAAAGAGACGGTAAACATCAGAAAGTCATCCTTTCAAGCGCGTGTGAAATATTTGTGAGCGTACTGTACGTCAGGGCTGCCGGCCTGCCACCCGCGCGCGGCGCAGCCGAGCTTCCAGCTACTGAGCCTCACAGACGTGGGGAAGAAAAAAGGAGATTTTTCTTCTTTGTCGGGAGAGCTGTGTCTCTGAAAATCCAAAACACCAGATCACATATACCTCTATGTTTACAGTTTCTATACACAGCTGAAGGTAATAAAGGTACTACTGTAATATGGTTACAACACCATGGTGCTCCAAGATGACCAGAAGCATCATAGCCCATGTGGCACTGAAACTTTGGACGATGCAGAGCTCCTAATCCTGTTGCTGGAAAGATTTCTGTTAGATATTTTTACATTTGATGATAAAAAAAAGTTAGTTCTGTGCTGTTTTCTTTATTTGAACAGAAACACGGGAGGCACAGACGCTACAGCCTGTCCTCTTTTACAGCTTTTATACTGTTTCTACTGGTGCTCATTTCTTGTCCCAGCCTTGCTACGCTCAGGCTCACGGCCTGGGTCTGCACAAACAGAGACTTAAGCTAGCCACATGGGGAATGATGTTTTCTGTCGTTTTAAACGGAAAAAAAAACTTTTAAGATCAAAGTCTGGTGAGCTACTTTTTCCTAGTTTCATCCAGATGAATATTACTGTACAACTGTTAGTAAGCGTTGCTGCAGGAGGAAGGCTAGCATCCTCCTCCTCAGCATCCGCCTCTCGAATAACTTTCAGGTGCAAATCTTCAACATCATGGTGCGGCTTCACTTTTTATAGCAATTTTGTGCTGTTTTATCAACGATATAAAGCACTTTTATATGTATACTTTTTCCCTCTTGTTTTTTTAAAGAATATTGGTTCTTGTGAATTGTTTTATGATGTGAACTGATCTACCCTTGTGAAATACGTTTTGTATTCAGTAGGGCTGTGCCAATAGACGTGTGGCTTTGATATGTGAAACTCCTGTTATTGGACCGTGTAGAGTTGGTAAGTTGACATTTTGTAGTCCCGAACTTCATCTTTCCTCATTTTTCTTAGTGGACTCGACTTTCAGCGCAATATGTCACCATCCAAACTCAAAGAATGTCTTTTTCTTACGATTGTAAACTATCAGACAGAGTTTAAGAACTTTGTCGTCTTTCTGTTATATTTTATCTGCCTTGTGAAGGAGAGTTTGTCCTGTTTTAAAGTTTGCTCACATCCACAAACTAAATTCTCTCGATTGCAAGCTCAAAGATAAATCTGGAGGATTTGCTTCATCTTGTCAAAACAAAAAACTTACAAAGCGTTTGACATAAAAGCCTAAAGAAAAGCTAATTTTATCACATGACTGTATCATATTTAAGATTCAAATTAGAAATTTAATTTCTTAGTGTAGTTAATTTCTGAAGTGACCTTATTGCCCTTGTTTTTGTCCTAATGGAGACGCGGCACGAGCTCTGTTGCTCTGTGATCGTTTAACCAGACCTCTCTAAACACAACATCTCTTCATCTTTGTACATTTTTACATTTTGTAAATAGAGTTTTCCAGTTGCTGTTTTCTTTTTACCTTATAACATGTACAAATATAATTCTTTGCTAATATATATCATCAGAAAAAAAAACTAAAGTGGTGATACAGGACTTGCTTTAAACATTTAGGTGTGGAAAGGTCCCAGGTCAGCTTACTGATTTGTTTGTGTCGAGTGAGTCCAGATTGATGTTGTGAGCTTAGCTGATGAACAGCTTTAAGGGGAAGCTTCACCGCACAGCCCTACCCAGTGATGGTTTTATTTTTGCTTCTTTTAGCTTTTGTAAGATAAAAAAAAAATAAGAGGGATTGTAGGTGTTTCCAATGGTGCTAAACATTTTATCTAATCAAGAAAAATATATTTGATTGGAAAAGAACTAAAAATGTCTTGATGATGACTGTTTTAAGTTCCTTGTAGTAATGGAAAAGACTTATTATTTCACTCATACAAATATATTAACAAAGGCATTTTAACTTTGTACTTGAAAAAATATTGAAAGGTTTCTTATATTGTTTTAGACTAGAGATTGCTGTAGTTGGTGCTTTTCTGTGGGAAAATTGTGAGAAAAAACAGTAAAACCTTTACTGTAGCATATAAAAACGCTTCGTTATCCTACATTCCACAACATATTATTCTCCATGTCTGTTCTTTTAAATGTTGCATTGAAATAATGCATTTTTGTTTTTTAATTTTCATATTTTTATATTAGCAACAAGTTTTTGTTTTGCTGTTCAAGACAGGTCAAATATTGGGTGATGCTGTCGACACTCTGTGACGTTTCTGTTGTTTTTGTCATAAATGTTTTATGGCCTATACGCTTTCCTTCAAAGACCAGTTTGTACAGCAAATGTAGCAGCCATTCTCCACTTTGACTCCCTCATATTCTTAAGTTTAGTGTCCAGAGAGAAGATAAAGGCTCTGTATGTACTTGTGCTGGAGAACACTTGAATAAATGTCTTGTTTTTGTGCAAAAAAAACAAAACAAGAACTTGTCTGTCTTTTTTAATATTTTGCCAAATATGTAACTTTTTGACTATTTAAACTCAGGTCCAGATCATCTGACTTTAGTAACTAGAGGTGTACCGATGAATCGACCATTATTTGACACCCTTTTAATTTTTTATTGGTTGATGATTTCCATACTTGGTCAGTTAGATGCAGCTTTTACAGATCACTATTTAGTTTTAATTCAGGACTTTTTTTGAGGCATCTTAAGTCCATTAAAGTTAAGTTTCAGAACTTGTGCTGTATTTTTGTCATGAGGAAAAAAAATGTACAATAAATGAATGGGTGGTATCATTTGGTTTACCTCTATTGGTAAAAATTTAAATAATTGGTCAATTTTAATATCTAATTTCTTGATTTCATGTAATCGTGACTAAAGTGTAAAATAAGAAGCAGCAGACCTGATATGTTTACATTAAAACAAAAAATGGCCAAAGATTGTTTTGAATATCTTGAGTATCTGCCTTGTTTTTTATGGTTAAACCGTTTTGACTCATGAGCAAATAAATTATAATAAATTGCAAAGTCCCTTTTTAACTTTACCCCAACAACCTATTTTCACTGCAAGACAGTCCAGCAGCACTTCTAAGGAATAGTGAGTTGATTTGACATAAATGAATGGTAACTAAGCATCCTCCCAGAGGAACTCCTCCCAACTGTACAGGAGCAGTCTGATGAACAATGTCTTTTACAGCTGGAAGGAGCACCATGCCATAAGAATGGTTGAGGTAACAACGATTGGGTCCAAGTCCAGGAAACTCCCCAGACTTTATTCTCACAAATGTTGACAAACCTGATTATGCATGACTCAGTTTGTCTGAAAAGGAAGATGTGTGTTAAAAAAGATCAAAACAGTTCAGTTTCCATGTCATCAGGGTGCTCCAGAAGGGGATTTGGTCCTCAGGGACTTCTCACCATATGTTTACCTCCTTACATACACCCCACAGCTCCTCAACAGGAGCATGTAGCCAGTTTTTATCCTTTAATTCATATTTGTTAAATTTCTATAACCACCGACCTACATAAAGATAAATAAAACACCATTTATAAGACAATTATAACTCATTAACATGGTGGAAGAGAACACATGAGAACAATAGTGTTCAGAGTGTCTGAGCATCTCATCCCCCCTCTCAGTCTGACAGTGGTACAGCCCCTCCTGAGCGGACGCGCCCTGCGTCTGATCTGATTGGCTGCCGAGAACACCAAGCCTTCAATCAACGCTGCTGATTGGAGCGTTACGTCAGAACTTGGACTGGATGCTGCGTCCTGCGTCAAGTGAGTCATACATACAAATATCACTTCCGGTTTTTGCCGGGGAGATGCAAAACAAAATAAAAGTTGCACAAAAGTATTGAGTCATTTAAAAATAGATTATTCTAAAGTACTGTATAATTTGCTGTATAACCAAACAACAGGTTCAGCTGGACGTGGTAGTGAATGTGCTGTTGACCCAGAACAGGTCGTATTCACAGCCAAATGCTTAGAACTGACACATCTCACAGATGTCATTTTTGAGAAAATCAAGTTTTAAAGATATGTAATGTTGATATATTGGTTAATTAAATTTGTTGGTGAATGTGGTTGGTGATGCATGTACACACACACACCCATTGATAACAATGATCCTTTATGATGCTTCACCAGACCTTTCTGCTGCCCTTTGTGGGTTTTTACAGCTAAACTAGTTGACATCTGATTCAGCAACACAGTCATTAAATCTTAATTTAACCATAACTATATTTTTGTTTGATTTCCAGAGGAACTGTTTCTCCAAAGCATCATTAGCTGAGATTACAAAAACAATTGATGGTTTTTTCAAAGCCTGATGCCGCTCTCAAACAGACATCATAATATTGATAATACTGATCTGATATAATAGAGATTTATAATAGATTTATTATAGTTCCCATCTTCTTTGATGAGTTTTCTTATTCTCTAAAGTTACATCCTAAGTGCACAAAGGATCATCGTTATCATATAGATCCTTCCTCCCAGTAGCTGTTAGACTCCATAACTATCATCACTCCCACAACCAGTGAAAAGTTTTTGCATTCATGCTGCTTTTAGTTATTTGCACAGTTCTGTTGATATTATTTGCACTCATTTCCACAACATTCATGTTCTCACTCCTATTCTGCTAGTCTTTTTACCCAATATTTTCTTCATATATATCTATAATTAGAAAAGCAACCAATAAAGTTCAAAGATACCATGGTATTGCGCGAGTCCGATTGTTTTCTCATTTGAGGAAAAGGTAAAGAAAATAAAAGTTGAAACGTTTGCTTTTATTTTGAAAGGCTGAACCAGAAGTGTTTCTTTGGTCTAAATGGTGACTTGATGGTGCTGATGCTGCGGTGTGCAGGTCCCAAACCGGCCAGGAAGGTATCCATCTGGTGTGTGCGTCTCCCTGGGAAAGGCCGTCCTCGGATTGAGTTCTGCCTTCTGTTGCTGTTAAAAAGTAACCAGAGACCCTGTTGGAGCAGCAGCTGCAGGACCATCCAGGAGGTATGTGCTCCACACTATCAGCTGTAGAATGATAAGGCCAGCGGGCTGCAGCGGCTCAGTCACACCGAGGAAATCCTTCTGCTCCCTGGGCACTTTGTTTGCATGTCTCCCCCGGCTCCACGCCTGGGTGTCTCCCTGCCTGCTCCATCCTTCCCAGGGTCTCTTCACCTCTCCATCGGGCCTAAGAGCTGCAGGATCTAGGTCCTGCTCGGACACTTTGCAGAGAGATGTTTATTCTAGGGCGGACTGAGAGTGGGGACGCGGCGTGTGGGTCGCTAATGCGCCGCCGCTCATGATGGAGAGCGGGTTCTTTGTGTCAAGTGGCACAATTAGAAATATTATTTTACTGCATCAATGAATCAAATCTGCATTTATGCTCAGAAAAATAAAAAGCGAAACTATTAGAATAAAATAAATTTAAACCCAGAACAAGACAGCAATTGGACAAAAAAAGCTAGAATAGCCTATATCTCATAAGTTCCACTGACTTCAATTTATTTTTAAAGCAATGTAATTACATTACTTTATTGTGACTACTCACCTGTATATTATATGCTGTTATACAACTTCCGGTTTTTACCCAGCCATAAGAGCTGCTATAATAAAGCATTGGTGTTTAATAATCTGCAGATTAGTGTTTTTGTGAGAATTAGTTTTATTATCAGCCATCTGATCTGGATGTGTGGAGTCCATGCAGAAAAGTTGCCGCACCCTCATACGTACGCATCCTGCCACGCACGCAAGCACGCAAAAATGGTGCCACACGCACGTTGGTGAGGAGAGAGAGGAGGGAGGGTGCTGGACAGAGCTGCAGGTTGTTTCTGTCTTTGATCATCCTGTAGCGACCTGGATTTGATTAGAAAATTAGAACTTTGTGAAAATCTTAAACATTATTAGTGACCTGGTAGTAGCCTAGTAGTAGTAGAAGTAGTGGTAGTAGTAGTAGTAGTAGTAGTAGTAGTAGTAGTAGTAGTAGTAGAAGCCTAGTAGTAGTAGTAGTAGTAGTAGTAGTATAAGCCTAGTAGTAGTAGTAGTAGTAGTAGTAGTAGAAGCCTAGTAGTAGTAGTAGAAGCCTAGTAGTAGTAGTAGTAGAAGCCTAGTAGTAGTAGTAGTAGTAGTAGTAGTAGTATAAGTTTGGTAGTAGTAGTAGTATAAGGCTAGTAGTAGTAGTAGTAGTAGTAGTAGTAGTAGTAGTAGTAGTAGAAGCCTAGTAGTAGTAGTAGTAGTAGTAGTAGAAGCCTAGTAGTAATAGTAGTAGTAGTAGTAGTAGAAGCCTAGTAGTAGTAGTAGTAGTAGAAGCCTAGTAGTAGTAGTAGTAGTAGAAGAAGCCTAGTAGTAGTAGTATTAGTAGAAGCCTAGTAGTAGTAGTATAAGGCTAGTAGTAGTAGTAGTAGTAGTAGTAGTAGAAGCCTAGTAGTAGTAGTAGTAGTAGTAGTAGAAGCCTAGTAGTAATAGTAGTAGTAGTAGTAGTAGTAGTAGTAGTAGAAGCCTAGTAGTAGTAGTAGTAGTAGAAGCCTAGTAGTAGTAGTAGTATTTTTTGTCATACGTAGCCTACAATTATCACTGGACGTGATAGAAAAACTTTTTAAAAACATTTTTCATTGATGTTTAATGTATTTTTTCTAATTAAAATTGTTATCAACATTAATAAAAGCCCCAAATAGCCTAATTACTGTCATGTTAGCACATCTGTGGTAATGTTTTGTTCCTTATTTTGCACACAGCTTTGACTAAAAACTTGGGAATCATACATAAATACTGTACATTCATTAAGAACCATGTACAAAATACTTTTATATACAACTTTGATATCATTTTGAATACCGGCAGAAATTTTCTCAAAGCCAATGATGGCATTTTAGCAAACCAGCTGAGGAAACCCCGCCCCTTTGTGGAACTCTCTAGCTCAGGTTGACCTTAAAGTAGGAGCATTATTTAAAGTTTAAACGGGTCATAGAGGGTTGGACTTTATATGAGTGAACTGGTGTTTTTATAGGCTATCTGATGGCTGTTACACCATCACAGATGATTTTTATGATTCTTAAAGATTTGATTTCACATTTTCATATCTTTAGCAAAGTCTATAACTACCACAACATTTTGCTACATTTACTAAATCAACACATAGACATGGTTGTCTTCTCTCTCACTGCTGCTTGTGGTTTTCTTTCAATTCTCCTCAACATGCAGAGGGCACTCACAGGCTTCCATAATCAGCATAAAACTGGCGGTGAAGGGTCTTCTTAAAGGTGATATATGTAATAATTTTAGAGTCAAATAATGACAAACCAGTTTAAGGTTTCAGACATGTTGGAAGGAAGGTTACATTGAAACAGATTTTCTTCTCAGTCGGCTGGGGGATGTCAGTTGTTCTCCTTTTAAAAAGGCCAAAGAGGGACACAGTCTTTGTTTACGATCTGTGAGGCCGCGGGGTTGCCAGACGCTGCTGCGTCAGCATTTGTAATTCAACACCGGCCGGCAAAACGCACCAGATTTGTTGAAAGAACCAAAGCCCAAAAAGGAGCAGCCCAGAAGTTATTTCTTCTAACCCCTCCCTCTGTAGCCGAGTTAAACAGAAGATAAACCACAGATCTTTTTGGATACATGCTGCTCTCTTACTCCTTTCTTGTTATCGTGTGAACTTCCGAAATCACGCGTGATGTTGCAATTCTCCTGTGATTTTGTGATCTCGCGAGGCCCGCTGCGTGGAACGCTTCCACTCTCGTTTCGCGCTGGAAACACTCCCGGTTGGAAGGGAGCTTGCGGGTAAAACGTGTCTATTACACGCCTCTTACACATCCAGTGGAACGGCTGAGTGAGCGGAGTCGCTTGTTTTGAAACATGGACTGCAGTACCCACATTTGACCACAAGATGTCATTCTTACTGCATCAACTCACCATATATTCTAGATAAAACATCCTAGGAGCATAAAAACCCTCAGACATGACCGCCAGAGCCGCCTGGTGACTTATAGGTTTTTTTTGTAACAATTAAAATATTACTATTTAAGATGTGTGTTTGTATTATGTTATTTTTCTAAATTACTTTTAATCATAACAGAAATAAATCTATCATCTAAAAGAGGCAAACATAAATAACCTTCTGTAGTAAAATTATACTTCTAATACAACCCAGCTAGTATCTCAAAAACCTCAGATTTTTACGAGTTTTTCTATTCTAATGAGTACCTGGTACTTTAGATCTGGATCTAATGTGTGAGTTTTATGATGGTATTGTGTTTTGCAAAAGTCAAGCTATTTCTGCTGTTATTTTATAAAAGTAATAATAAAAAAAAGGAATGCATACTTCTCTGTCGCTATATTCAGTCCTGTTTAGGTTCCACCGTGTGTTCCACGTTATTGTACGTACGTCAGTCTTGTTAAATAATGGTCTTATTGACCCTTGTTTGCCTCATCGTGACCCACAACTGGACCCAGCCTCTTTGTCATCAGTGTCCAGTGGGACGTCAGGTCTCAGGCAGAGACTGACACAGCCGAGTCTGTGCTGTAGCTGATGTCAGTCACTGTGTGACAGACTGATCCCAGAGCAGCATCGCTCAGCTTCTTCTCTCCTCTTTAAGTCCTAATTACAGGGTCTCAGAATGAGGTGACAAAAGAAGTTTATTTTCTTTAATCTGGGTTTTTTTCCCCTCTAATCTAAACAAATCTGTGTTTCTTTCTACATTTCAGAGCAGTAGCCATGTCTTCCAGCTCTTCAATGGCTCGAATCCTGATAAAGGGTGGTAAAGTGGTGAACGACGACTGCACCCAGGAGGCCGACGTCTACATCGAGAACGGCATCATCCAGCAGGTGGGGAAGGAGTTGATGATTCCCGGAGGGGCCAAAGTGATCGATGCCTCGGGGAAACTGGTGCTGCCCGGGGGCATCGACACCAGCGTCCACCTGGAGGAGACCTTCATGAACGCTGTGACGGCAGATGATTTCTACAGCGGCACCAAGGTCTGGGGAAAGCTCAAACTGATAATCTGTGTCATGTGAAAAAATGTTAACAAATGAGGACAGTGTTTGTGTTGATTTAACACAAACGTCTTAAAATGTTCTTTTAAGTCTTTTGAAATATGCAGAAGAGGATCAGGGCCACAGAAAAGAAAAGAAAAAAGAACTTTCTGGCTTTATCTTCAGAATTCTGACTTCTGAGATTAAAGTCAGAATTCTTTTTCTTTTCAGTGGCCCTGATCCTCTTCTAGAAATGTCTAAAATAAATAAAATAATATTTTGCCTAATAGATAGAAAAGTAAACTAACATAAATATTAACCAAAATGTAATAGATACGTACACTTAAGATTTTTTTTGTTGTTTTTTTTGTATTGTGGGATTAAAATCTCTGTGTTGGATAATTCAGGTAAAACTATATATAAGGTAATAAATCCCAAACTAGAACAACATGTGATGGTGTCACTTCAACTAAGCAGTTTTTTCTGAAATATGACTAAGTAATAACATATTTAAAAGTAATAGTAATTTAAACTTTAGAATAACGTCCCAAAGCCAAATAATAAAACCCAAAATATCAATTTCATTTGGTTAAATTAGGTCAAATGAATAAGGATGTTTTTGTTGGTCTGGTCTGAACTATGTTTTACTTTTGAAACCAGTCTGCAGAGAGGCTGAAAGTCCTACTCACCTGCACACAATCATGTGGTGTTTAAAACGATGAAGTAATTACAACCATTTGGAACATACGGAAGAAAAATGTGAAGAATAGTAGTCAACAACTGGGAAAAAAATATCAGATGTTTATTTTATTCTTGTTTGTTTACATAAAGAGGGCGGGGCTTAAAATGCACACAGGAACCAGCCACTAGAGGGCACTTCTGTTGTTTCAGATTCAAGTCCCATATCTGAAGATATGAAAAACACACAGAGGTTTAATATTCCAAAAGAACTCATCAAAAACCTACATTTGTTGGAAGCACTAAACTGTTTTCTATTAAAAGTTCATTTGGTTGGCTTAGACCAGGGGTCCCACTAAGATCCAGTACTGGTTTGTGGACCTGCTAACATCGAGTCTCACTGAAAGAACAAACATTTCTTGAAAACAGTTGTGTACATATTTTTTTATATAAAGGATGTTTTATTTTGAAAATTACCATTGTACCTATAAATTGTTAAAGGTATGTGCAATAACTACATAGTATATCCACACACACACACACACACACACACACACACCACCAACCATTTAATGTTTGCATTTTAAGAACAAACTGTGATCGCAGATAAAAAATCCAAAAAGTTTCACATCTTTGTAAAATTTTAATCTATAATGTTTGATTTTCCTCTGATGTTTTTATCACAAGATTGTAGATTTTGTTTCCTTTCCATCATCCCACTAAGATGTTTGACTGTAGCTGTTAGCATGGCTGCTAACTGTTGACTCATATCAGAGCGGGGTTTCCGACGCTGCTTTGGGGGACCGTGATGACTCATCAATCTGTAGGACTTTATGTTGATGCTGCAAATGAGCAAACCAGGTTTTCTCCATCTCCCCTTGCTCATCCTTCTCTCTGTTCTCCGCCTGGCCCCTCCCTGATTGCTTTGCTTCTGCCTAAAACATCTCCAGACACCCGTGCAGATCAGTATCTGTTTCCATGGATACAAAGAGGCTGCTGCAAAGACTGCCGCAAAGCCTTTTCACTCTCGCCATTGTGCTGAGAAACAATGGCGCTCAGACCCACGCCCCTCTCCCAACCAGCACTCAGCTGCCTCCGGGGTCAGCTGACAGATGCTCATTGAAGCATGCACTCATACACAAAACACACTCTGTCTTCTCTTCATGGAGTTATTGAGATGTGCTGCAGGAAAAATCTGCTTTTGAGATGTAAAAATAAAACAGGTAGTGCTGAGGCTGTAAAGTAGTTACAGGTTTGTTTAATCCTTAAATCAAAACAAAAATATGATAAACTATTATATATTATAATGAAAATCTCAATGCAAAAATATATGCATCATAATAAATGAGAGGGGTTCATGTTGACTGTGCTTGAATGTTTTCCAGGCTGCTTTAGCTGGAGGGACTACAATGGTGATTGGACACGTTCTGCCAGAGAAAAATGAGTCTCTGCTGGAAGCTTACGAGAAGTGTCGCAGCTCAGCGGACTCTAAAACCTGCTGTGACTACGCTCTGCACGTCGGAGTCACGTGGTGGGGACCCCAGGTACCCAAACAGAACATTTACCTTTTTGAGTAGTCTTGTTTCAGCACACATGCAGTCATTTGTTTGCATTTAGCATTAAGCCAGTTATGATCAGAATATAAAGAGCGTGTCTTTGCAGCAATATTTCTAGTAAAAGGGGATTTTTTTTGTTAAGTTTACTTTAAAAAAGTGCCCCTGAAACTGAGACTTTTGTGCTATTTCTCACCAAAACAAGCTTCTTTTTTTATTCTTGTTTTAGCTTTAATATTTGAATTAAAGCCATACTTTGCAACTTTTTCATATTTTTAAATCATGTTCTTGAGCCACTATGTGCTAAAATGACCCTTTACAAGGTTAATGAAATGTGACTCAGACCCCCACCACCCTCTGTGGCCAGAATACCACACTTGCAACTTCAGAGTGTCCTGTCTCTGTTGGACTTAGTAAAGTGGAGCTGACATGCCTGGCGCTGCAATCTGCTTCCAGCATGTTTTAGATCGTGAACACAGCTGATTTGTTTGATTTAGTGATGAACCGCTCACTAATGAAGGCTAGGGAGACATTTCAGCAGTTAGATTAAGGTGTTAAAAAGATGAACGCACAGCGAGGAGATAAGTTTCACTTTTGGTTTCACTAACGGACACTAGGGGGTGCTAAAAGCAAGACAAAACTGCCAAGTATTCCTTTAATAACAACACAGCAAGAAAAACTACAAATTCCATCAGTTCTCATGATCATTTGCTAAAATCCAAACTGCTGTGTGAGGTGATGAGGGGAGCTCATTTCCACTTCCTGTCCAACAGGTGCAAGCTGAGATGGAGAAGCTTGTGAGGGACAAAGGAGTGAATTCCTTCCAGATGTTCATGGCCTATAAGGACTCGTTCATGCTGAGGGACGGGGAACTCTTCCAGGCCCTGCTCCACTGTAAGGACATTGGTGCTGTCGCTCGAGTCCATGCTGAGAATGGAGAGCTGGTGGGAGAGGTGAGGGAGGATTTATTCATAAACTGATGACTTAAAGGACTATTTCTGATTTAGAGATGATTAAATTTGGCTTTTTTCCCCTCAGGGTGCAAAGGAAGCGTTAGACCTGGGCATCAGCGGCCCAGAGGGGATTGAAATCAGCCGGCCTGAAGAGGTTGGATTCTCAGTATCAAAGCAGCTTTTTATTATTTTAATGCTTTTTTTCAGTTTGTGCCTATTGTGCTTTTGAGGAAATAAAATCAATATACTGAATTATTGCTCATGATCTGTTGTTTCTCTGCAGCTGGAAGCAGAGGCAACCCACAGGGCCATCACCATCGCCAACAGGGTGAGTGAGACGACATCAGAGTGATGTTTCAGCTAAACCACTGATTTAAATCGTACCTGTTCTCTTTCCTTTAGGCTCACTGCCCAATTTATCTTGTCAGTGTTTCCAGCATGTCTGCAGGAGATGTTGTAGCTTCAGCCAAGATGCAAGGTGTGGCTGACTTTCTTGTGCTTTCAGCAACTAAACACATAACCGGACAAATAAAACGTTCATTTATTTTCATCTTTATATTGTCTGATCACAGGTAAGGTTGTCCACGGAGAGACAACCACAGCCCACACTGTCCTGACTGGCATGCAGTACTACCACCAGGACTGGTCTCACGCCGCCGCTCACGTCACTGTGCCTCCTCTCCGGCTGGATCCCAACACTCCAAACTTCCTGATGAGTTTGCTTGGAAAGTGAGGAGGAGTCAACAGATATCACAATTTTCTGATGCAGATATAAATGTGACTAAATTTAGTCTCCTCTATACTCTTTTAGTGACACGTTGAATGTCCTGACGTCTGACCACCGTCCGTTCACCATCAAACAGAAAGCAATGGGCAAGGATGATTTCACAAAGATCCCTCATGGACTTCCTGGAATTCAGGACCGTATGAGTGTGATCTGGGAGAAAGGAGTGGTATGTTTCTTGCTTTCAGAGAATTGCCTGTGTGGTTTAGTGGTTGTGCATGTGACCCTCCAATGTAATAAACGCAAACAAAGTACATCAGCTTCGATATGACCATTTTTATTGAATTCATAATTTAATCAACATGGTGAACTATGAGCATGTTGTTTTTCACAGATCGGAGGTAAAATAGATGAGAATCGCTTTGTTGCGGTCACAAGCTCCAATGCAGCCAAGATCTACAACCTCTACCCCAGGAAGGGCAGGATCATCCCCGGAGCAGATGCTGATGTGGTGGTCTGGGACCCCGAGGGATCCAAGTATGAAACTCAATCAATGCATTTATCGACCAGCTTGTCTCTGTGCAGCTTTTATCTCCAGCCTCTTAGACTGATCGAGCTTTTCCTCAGACTGAACTGGGTCATCTCCATCTGATCCCTGCAGGACTATCTCAGTAGAAAACCAGTTCCAGGGAGGCGATATAAACCTATATGAAGGTCTTCGTTGCCATGGTGTTCCCCTGGTTACCATCAGTCGTGGACGTTTGGTGTATGAAAATGAGATGTTCACATGTGCTGAAGGTTCTGGGAAGTTCTGCCCTTTGAGGACTTTCCCAGATCACCTCTACAAGAAGATGGTTCAGAGGGAAAAGGTATCAGACTTAAAACGGCTCATAGGAGCTTCATTTTCATTAACCTGATTTAACGTTTGTGTTATTTGATGCTTCATTTGTCCAGAGCCAGGCGGTGAAAGCTGTCGAAAGAGAACCTTACACAGGGGATGTCGTTGCCGTGGCGAATTCAGGGAGGAGAGACCTGGGAGCTCCGGATCTGGACACCCCAACACGCCCCTGCACACGGCATGGAGGGGTCAGGGACCTCCATGAGTCCAGCTTCAGCCTGTCTGGTGAGGATTAGCAGATAAGAACATTTCAACATGTTATACAGCCTAATGCTTTTGCATTATTTTATTACAGCAAAACACAAACAATAAAAACAGCAAAGGACTAATGTATTTCATTAAAATAAATTCATAAAAGCAAAAGCTGCACAGCGACAAGCTGATATGATGTACATTATACATCATAATGTATCAAATATAAAATATCATATTGAACTTAAAGGGGACATATTATGCAAAACTCACCTTTTGCATCCTTTTGTGCTGCCATGTAGGTCTCTACTGCCTCTACAAACACTCCAAACATAATTTAAAAAAAACATCCATTCCTTTTCTGTCAGTGTTTTTAGGAATTAAATGCCTAAAACAAGCCGTTTCAAGAAGTCCCCGTTTGTGATGTCACAAGAATCACCTAGAATAGAACCACCTCTCATGTGGAGGAGAGAGCTACTGCTTGAGGGGCAGTGACTCTACTCCAAACCCCTTCAAGATATCGGAGCTTCTCAGCTTATAGCAGCCTGACCGGGGCTGGGTGGGCGTGGCCAGCTCCAGCTTTTCTTAAAGTGACAGAGCCCTGAAATGACTCATTCTGGAAGGTACTGAAACTGTCAAGAATAAATAAAACTGCTGAAATCACTTTATGTGAGGGATTCTGTGCAAAGAACTTAAAAAATTTTTTGTTTCAACCATAGAACTATTATAACTTAAGAAATGTAACAAATAGTGGTAAACCTGCTTTAGAGCAACCTTTGTTTAGTTACCAAACATGAGCAGTTTATTTTTTAGCTTTCAGACCATCCAGCTCATGGAATACCTTCTGAACTGCCTCCAGAGTGTTTTTCAGCATTTTTGGGTGACTGGTGTTTAGCGTGATTTATCAGCCCCATTAGTGACGCAGTAGCTCTAGCTACACCCAGGTCTCCAACGACTCCATCAGGATTTCTGATCAGGTCGTGATAAAAGATGTGGCCCCTATAGCAAGGATCATTTTCAGCACTTCTCTGATAATATCAGCATCTTCATCCTAAAAATGCTTCAAAATAAAAGACCGTGTTCAAAGACCAAACAAAAGCCCAAAACTATTCTGTTTGAAGATTGTCATTTACATGCCAGCAGCTCTTTACAGAGGGCAAAAGTGACTTACTCCAACATGTGATTTATACGCTAAAGTTTCATTTGTGTAGCTCCTCCTCTGTACATCATTTTGGGAGAGTACTCCAAAAGGGTGCAAATGAATGCAAATGGACTCCTTTGGTTTCTTGAAGACGTTTTGCTTCTCATCCGAGGAACTTTGTCAGTTCTGACCGGAATATGGCTGGAGTCTAGAGAAACCGAGAAGAATCTTCTCCAAGCACAACATCCCAGTAAACTTTAAACCCAACAACACTCTCAGACAGAAATTGGTCCATCCAAAAGACAAGACACCCAAACAGAAGCTCAGTGGCGTTGTCTATGCAGTCCAATGCAGTGAGGACTCTCCCGGACCTTTACATAGGAGAAACTAAACAACAACTATAACACAGGACAGCCACCTCTTCAGGTCAAGACTTTGCAGTCCACCTACACCTGAAGGACAAGGGACACTCTTTTGAAGATGACAAAGTACACATTCTGGACAGAGAAGATAGATGGTTTGAGAGAGGAGTAAAGGAAGCTATCTATGTCAAATGGAAAAGACTGAAGACAGAAGAGGCCTCAAGTTTCACCTTTCCAGCACCTATAATGCAGCTTTACACCTAATTCCAAAACAGTTTAAGTTCGGGTCACACCCTCCTGCGTCTAATCAAAACAACCATTCTAACACAATAGGGCCTAATGGCATCAACGACTCCTCGGAGGTAGGGGGGAGGGGTATTCATAGGTAGTTTCAGCTCATTAAGTAACAATCGACAGCTGCAGCTTATAAGCTTGACTCTCCCATATTCCAGTCAGAATTGACAAAGCTCCTCGGATGAGAAGTGAAACGTCTTCAAGAACCAAAAGAAGTCCAGTTGCCTTCATTCGACCCCTTTGGATTACCATGACCTGACTGAGAACCTTCACCAGCATTTTGGGAGAGTACGTGTTCACCTTTGATGCAAATGTTCCCTCCAGATTCCTTTTAAAATCCTCATTAGTCTCATGAAAGACATTTTTATGTCTGCCCTTTTCACACCGATAACCTGGGAATGAATCATTTATTGGCGTGTAGTTGATTGTGTGTAACTGCTGAGCCCTTGTGGTCGTGTTCCCTGCCACTCCAGGTGCTCAGATCGATGACAACATTCCAAAGAGATCCTCGGCTCGGATCCTGGCTCCTCCTGGAGGAAGATCCAGCGGGATCTGGTAACCAGTCAGACGGCCGTGACACGAGGACGAAGAATGAAGGCTGAGGAAAATTAATTGTCCAAGCAGGAAAGCTTGTTTTTATTTTTTTAGTTTATTTAAATGATTTTTTTTTAAACAAAGCAGTTATTAGGAACTGTGAAACTGTAATATTGCAGAATAACCTGGAAAACATTTGTTTTGTGGTATTAGCTCCCACATGTCAATCAGAAAAGAGCATCAGATAAAATGAGTTGCCACTGATTTAGTTTGGTTTTGGGATCATGTTAGAAAATAAAAAGCATTGCATCTTATTGTTTTAGGATTATGAAGGCGAGTCTGGTTTTTATGATGCAATTGTGTTACCTCACTGTACAATACAACTTTGCACTTGTATCGTGTACTATTTAGATGCCTTTTTCCATAATTTCACATCAAAAATGTCTTTTTACCGCGAGCCATGGTGAATGAAACATGATTATGAGGATGTGGCATTGCTGTGTCAGGAATTAAATATGTTGCTATTGATCAAAAAGATAAGCCAAGCTTTTCTTTTGATCTGTTTTATTTGTATATAGTTTTGTTTATGTTGATTTATGTTACTGGGTGAGCTCACAAAGAAGAACGAGGTCTAAGTTTAGTGATTCATCACTGTCAGATTTGCATTTCAGATCATGTTTACACAAATAAAGCAGAATGGCTTCTTTTCCAGCCCTCTAAATGTGAACGAACCTCTGCTGTGACCTCTAATCTAGGAGGATTAAGGATAAAACGATTTAATCAAGCACAACTGTAGATTGTTTTAGGAATAGAATCTTCACAAAGAGCAAAAAATCTCACTTTAGTTTCAGTTTTCACAACCAAAACCTTTCAAATATATCATCCTACATCCTCTGTGCAGATTAGGACTTGTTGTGATGTCTGTGACATGTTTCGGGGTGTAAATGTTCTGAATCTTAGCAGACCACTAAGACGTTAGTTCATGGATCAAAATGCCTTCTGATGCTGAAAGTTTGTTTAGGAATAAGAAAATGTTCTGTTTTTTGTTTTTGTCATTTTTACTTAATTTAAATTCACATGTGAATAATTGTCTCACCACCTTTTGTGTTTTTGTTTTTAAGTATAAGCCAGGATGCACACAGTTGTGTGTGTGTGCGCGTGTGTGTGTTGCTATGCTTCAACACACCCTGTAGCGTCTACCCCCTTCAAACGTACTCTGGTGCTGAACAATGTGTCGTCACATTGAATTTCTTTATCTCGTTTGTTTCCCCTGCAGCTCTTCATCACATGATTTAAGTGCAAATAAACCACGATGAAATCATAGCCTGTGTCTGATCACTCAAAATCTCTTTAGGAAGTCAGTTTTCACTTGTTTTAATTTAAATTTTTTTTTACATATAACTACATTTCTGGAGGTGAAATGTTGCTTTTCTATATTTGCTGGGACAACTGACACTACAAACATGGAGTTGAGCAGTGGCCTCAGTCTTCCTGCGGTGGAGTATTTGAGTCACATCATACACACTCAGGCCCTGCACGGTAAAGACTAACACCATGTGGAGCTTTTACCTATGTGTACTCATCCATCCTCCCTAACTCACCCCATCTCCCTCAGTGTTTGTGGTACTGGACCGCCATTATGTGAGTATCTTACTAACCTTTACCGAAAGGGCATTTTGTCGAGGCTGTTTTTCTTTATGGGACCTCTCTAAGCGTCCCTACTGAGACCACTGTTATTTTTTGGTGGAGGAACAAGACCATGTAACACTTTGTACATCAAACAGGCAAATTCTTTTTTTTAATTCTCTAAACTTAAAGGTACAATATGTAAGAATTTTATAGTGAAATGATCACAAAACAGTCCAACGTGTCAATCGTTATACTGAAACAGATTTCCTTCTCAGCCGGCTGAGGGGTTGTCAGTTTTTCTCCTTTCAAAATAGCCAAAGAGGGACGTAGTCTTTGTTTACAATCTGTGAACTTGCGGGGTTGCCAAGTCTGCGCCAACTAACACTGCTGCACTGGCATTTGCAATTCGACACATGCTGACAAAACGCAGCAGTGTTTTGTAAATAACCTAAGCCAGAAACAGGAGCGACCCAGAAGTTATTTCCTGTACCCCTAAGCCACGGCTTCTTTTTGTTTCATGCTAATATCAGGTAAAGAAGGCTAGATGCTAACGTTGAGCTAACAATGCTAATGATGAATTGGAAATAAATAGTCGGCTCTAAAAATACCTCAAGCTACTTTTCAATTACCAACAACTCAATATTAGTGTATGTATTTATCTACTTATAAACTTATTGTGCATGACTTGTCTTTGCTTTTCATCAAGAATCTTCTTAAAAAAACTACAAAGATGGCGTCGGATCAGAAAAGGCGCTCTTTTGAAACAACTTTGGCATCAAGTTTGGATGATTTAGAGTTGGGCTTTTCTTTGAGACACGAGCAGATAGAGGTACTTAAGTCATTGATTTAGAAAAAGGATTTGTTTGCTTCTCCTTCTCCGACAGCGTATGACGGACTGCCCCATTGACTTATTTCTGTAGCAATGGATATGTCACATTGTTCATTGCCCTGATTGATCCTAGCTTACACTTACAGATGTTCCACATGCGCTAAGTGACAGATTGATTTTGAAATGTCCAAGTTAAAGTTTCCTGTTAAGATTCTAAACATTTTTCATTATTTACAGAAAATGTGTTTGATATACTGAGCATTTTCTTTTCAGAATAAGAGTTAAGTATCTCTACATAGCATATCACAGTTAGAAGCTATATACAAATTTCATTGCACACTAATAGGTGCGGAACTTCGGGGTAAATTTACAGGACATTCTCGACATGCGCTTGTCCCCACTTGACCTGGCCGGCCGAACGGCCGTTTTCCGGAACCTTCTGAGTACCTGATCAGGGGTAGGTATTAGGAACGGCCCGATAAAAGGCCCGGTGAAGACGCTGGGCGGGAATGCTGCCGATTGGTTGTAACTCAGTTGGAAATGATGTAAACTCAGGAGGAAATATGAAATGCATATATGTGCCGGGAACTATTATTTAGGAAAACACGAGTTGTTAGAGAGACGAGCGATGGAAACCATCGCTGCATATAACAACATAGCAAACATAAACGTGCCGACTATTGTCACTTCCTCCATTGTGTCGATCTTTGTTTACTGGTTTTCGCGCGTTTTGCGCTGATCGATGACGTAACTCATTACGCAGCGGTCTCGATGTGATGACGTTTGATCAAATTCCTTACAGGGCAATTTCACGCTCACAGTTTTACCCGGAAGTTCCGATAAAGGAATTGCACCTAATGTAGATCATGGTCACATTGAACTCACAATGTTTTCAGATCTGATGTATGATTCAATGGCAGAACTAATTACTGGGGCAGCAGTAGCTCAGGAGATAGAGCGGGTTGTCCAGAAAATCGTAAGGTTGCAGGTTCGATCCCAGCTCCCCCCATAGAATGCTGCTGTTGTGTCCTTGGGCAAGACTCAACCCACCTTGCCTGCTGGTGGTCAGAGGGACCGGTGGCGCCAGTGTGCAGCAGGCCCCGCCTCTGTCAGCGCCCCCAGGGCAGCTGTGGCTACATTGTAGCTCATCCCCACCAGTGTGTGAATGTGTTTTGAATGGGTGGATGACCGATCGTGTTGTGAAGCGCCTTGGGGAGCTGTAGAACCCTAAAAAGGCGCTATACAAATACAGGCCATTTTGTCAAATTATGATGGAAATGTAAAATTGGATAGGGTTTTAACTCATTTTATCTTATAAATACTCTTTTTAACAATTGATTTTAGCCCATATTCCTTTTAACTCGAACTAGTGTATGACATTTCTGTGGAATGTGGAAACTAATCACAAAACTGATTTTACTTTGAAAGGCCACAAAAAACAAACACAGGAGGACTGACTTGATTATTGAAAAACAAGTGATTGTTTTGGTGTCAGATTCAGAAGCAGTCACTTTTTAGCCTGACCTCTTGGAAACCTCTGTCAGTACCAGGATTAAACCCAACCCGACCCGATGTGTCTCTAGCTGGAACGGGCCAAAGTCCTATTTATAATGAGCCAGCATGGAGCCGCGCGCATGCGCGCTGGAGTCCGGATTGTTGCAGACAGGGCGGCTCGTTACTAAGCAGCACCGCACAGACGACAGCAGCGGACACCCCCGGAGGAAGGAATACTGTCAGCGTGATAACAACAGCCTCACCAGAACACCGTGAGTCTCCGTGACCCGCTCGGTTCGGTCGGTCCATTCTTTCAGCACCGCCGGGGGGGCGGAGGGGTGTTGTGCTTTATTCCCACGCAGCGTGCGCTGACAGTCCGGAGGTATTCGGGGGAGGCCTGTAGAGGGGGCCGCTAGGAGGACAGCAGCACCAGCGTTGCGGCTTTTTAACCAAAAAGCCTCCCAGCTGCAGGCGCACGTATTGTTCTCAGCTCCGTCTCGACATGTCAGACCTCCGCCCAGGTCACAGCTGTGGACCTCAGCGGTCTCCTGGCTGGGTTTTCATGAGCCTTTCTCCAAGGCCCGGCTCCTTTTTTTTAGTAGAAAATGCTGACTTCCCTTTCTGTGCGCCTCTCCTTATTCATTATTCCCTCTGCTGCAAGAGCCCGGCCATTTATTCTGTCCTCTAGGGCCTGGAAGCTGGAGACGTCATTATTATGGGTCATAATCAAGTAATTGTGAGGCATCCGAACCTCTGGGGGATGAATTGCTCATTGGTAAAGGTGCATTCACTGACTCGAGCAGACCCCCCCACCACCACCACCACCCCTCCTCCAAAATAAAAAACAGGTTTAAATGATCTAATTAAAGCTGACATGACCCTTTGTGGCTGTCAGCTGGAGAAAAAAACGCATTGTAGTGCAGGGATGGGTTACCTAATGATGGAAGAAAAGCATGGTAACACTTAAGAGTCTCTTTATTAACGCATTATTAAGCATTAATAAGCTATTAAATAAAGTATTAACAACTGCTTAACCATATTATGTAATTCATTACTAAGCAGACCCCCCTCCTGGTCCTTTGTCCTAACCTTAAGGACACTTAATAGTTATCAATAACAGTAATGTTAATAAAGGGATCCTTATTGTAAAGTGTTACTGAAAAACATATATTTAACCTTGTATCACGATATGTTCCGGTATTTATCGTAATCACAATAAAAACGTTAGAGTTTATGGCTGTCTGGCTGATAACCGGAGTAGCCATTCTTGAAGTCCAGGCTCTGGTCCAGATCCAGACCAAAGCGCAAGTGAATCTAGACCCCGCCCACTCCTCACATTGGTACTATGCAATAAAGGCTCCACTCCTGTCATGCACACACATGTTTATTTGCTGCATTTTTGCCAAAATCTGTTCAGATTGGTGACATTTTTATTTTTTTAATAAATGATTGAATATGTTTCTACATACTGAGAACTTTTAGGTGAAAAAATACAGTTAAATGATCCAAAAACATAGTATTGATTGTTGTCTCTACGTCAGCCCACTAACTGTTGCTCTGTAAGATGTTTAATTATCATTACGGATTAGTCCCACTGTTAAATTATGGAGCTGGTTTGTGTCAGAAGACCTAATTGTAAAGTACTGAGCACACATCCTTGAGGAACTCCTATGCGTTATGACATAGTTCAAGCAAACGTCTTTTATGAAAAACTGAAACCCAGCTGACTGAATTGTATTTTTCATGTCAGGAAGGGATGGCAGTGAATGTGTACGCCACGTCTGTGTCCATTGACAACCTCAGTCGACATGACATGCTGGCATGGGTCAACGATTCTCTGCATCTCACCTACACCAAGATCGAGCAGCTCTGTTCAGGTGAGCTTAGCTTAAAAAAGGAGCGATTTCTCCACGTGTGTTCTTGTATGAGTTTAGGAAGAAGAAACAACGTGTTTCTCTGTTTTCCAGGAGCTGCATACTGCCAGTTCATGGACATGTTATTTCCAGGATGCATTCTTTTGAAGAAGGTCAAATTTCAAGCCAAACTGGAGCACGAATTTATACACAACTTCAAAGTTCTTCAAGCAGCTTTTAAACGGATGAGTGTGGACAAAGTTAGGATCTTTTTACTCTATAGTGCTTTTCATTGACTACTTTTTATTCCAGACATATTTGCAGATTTGAGCTCCTTTTATTTTTTATAATTTTCCTCTTTCTGCTGTCCAGATCATTCCTGTAGAAAAGCTTGTTAAAGGAAAGTTCCAAGACAACTTTGAATTCGTGCAGTGGTTCAAGAAGTTCTTCGACGCCAACTACGACGGGAAGGAGTACGACCCGATACTAGCCAGACAGGGGCAGGATGTGGCTCCTACTCCCAATCCAGGTGATCACTTTATCTACAAACCAAAGAGAAATCCAGGTAAACCAAAAAACTTTGCCTTTGCTGCACAGTCTTGCTGAGCTTTGGATGGCTCGAAAGCGCTGCCTGCAAGCAAGCAGCTTGAGCAGCACGACTGACAACGATGAACGATCTCTAGAATTCATCTTATTGTGACACTGGAGGTATGACTGTGTCCCCACGGTGCTATAGTGGGATGTAACTCCCAATTTGTGATTTTTATTGTGGATGCAAAATTCAAATCTAGACTCATTGAATCCAGTTATTTCCCCCAGTGTCCTGCATCCCACAGCAACACCGATACAGCTTTAGCTCTCTGAAAGCTGGTTTGATGAACCAAAATAGCAACAAAGAGTCTACTCTTACTAACAAGAGTGATGGCAGCCTGCCTCGCTTTGCTGTGTTGCTTGGAAATCATGGCGACCATTCATATTGGACTCATAGTGTGTTTAAAGCCAACTCTGTGACTGTTACTAGTTAGAATCTGCAGAAGCATTTATTTTCAGAACTGTGATAAATGCGCGCTAGCATGTTTTGTCTCTGAGATCTCTTTGCTGAAGCACTTATAGAGGTTTGACTGTTTTTTCCTCAGAAGTTTATTTACATAAATAAACACAACTTTTATTTTGAAATTAAGAATATGAGGTCTTAATAAAAAATCTTTCAAAAATAACAAACTGAAGGTGCATCATGCGTTATGTTGACAGTATCAGCACTCTATAATGTGCTCAATCCATCACCGCAGTTGCTATAGCGATAAAGTGCAGAGTGTTTATTTGTAATATTTTAATTGCCTAACATCTCTGTGCGTCTTCCAGGACCACAGCGGACATCTCCGACGGTTCCCAAAAACATGCCGACACCACAGCGGGTCCAGCACAACATGCCCGTCATCAGGAAGAATCCATCTTTGTCTAGGAACGGGGGTAGCGACGCTGAGGTTATGGAGCTAAATCAACAGGTAAAAATCCAACAGAAACTATATTATCATACCATGAATGAATCTTCTGTGGATCAGCATCAACTAATTGATATTTTTAAATGTATTTTTAGAGTTCTATGAGACCTTGGTCACTTTGCTCCATGGTTCTATCTGACCTTTGAAACACTCGGTATATTAGATTATATCAACCATGTGGAGGGACTTTTTTTGGAAACCTCCAAAGAGTTGGGAATTCCTGTTTTTGTGCTTGTACCATTTTCTCTGCTTTTTATATATAAACCAAGATAAAATTGAATCACTGCATCGTTTTTATTAAAGTATTGCTGTGTTGAAGTTAGAGTGAGTTGCTGTAGTTCAAATAGTTCAAAAGCTCTTGAGCGTCTCTCCCCTGTGAGGAAAGAACCAGGAAGGTTCGGGCTGGACCGGTTCTGACTGAGCTGCAGCCAGCCACGGATCGGATCATGGACCAAAAACCAACAAATTGGTGCCGAAACCCGGGAAAATAGTGTTAATTCTGGTTATTTTTTATCCAAATTCTTCATATACATGTCATGGACCAGCAGCTTTAACACATTTTCTCTGTTTCTTAAGCTGATGGAGTTGAAGCTGACAGTAGACGGTCTAGAGAAGGAGAGAGACTTCTACTTCAGCAAACTACGGGACATCGAGCTCATCTGTCAGGAACATGAGAGTGAAAGCAATCCTGTCCTCAGCAAGATAATCGACATTCTCTACGCCACAGAGGTACCTGAAGTACTGAGAATTTTTATTATCTTAAGCTCTGAAATTATTACTAATCCAAAGTTTCCATCTAAAGTCATTTTGTTGTTCATTATGTTGTATATTTTTAGGACTTTAGGCTCAACAC
Source organism: Aphyosemion australe (assembly GCA_006937985.1). Lineage (NCBI taxonomy): Eukaryota > Metazoa > Chordata > Actinopteri > Cyprinodontiformes > Nothobranchiidae > Aphyosemion > Aphyosemion australe. The sequence goes on from SSNS01000053.1 coordinate 1,274,323, forward strand.
ACAAAGTGATGATCACAAAATCTGAACTATTTATTGCCTAATGCTAATAAAATATCTAATAATTTTATATTTTATTATGTAACATTGAAGCAATAATTGGCTCTTGAAATGTGCAGTTCGTAGATTTTTCCACCAGAGGGCACAAATCCTGTTAAAGCTGCAATGGCAAATCTGCAAAACAAGCTAGCTTTTAAACACAAACACCAGTCACACCTGATTTTAATCAGCAGGTGATTAACAGGCTTCTGCAGAGATTGAGGAGCGGCTGAACATGTTAATCAAGTGTGTTGGAGCAGGGAAACACCTAAAACATGCTGGATATCGGCCCTTGGGGATCACTGCTCTAGGATTTAAAAAGCCTGACAGATCTACTTCAGGTTTGTGTTATTTGTGGAGATAAAATGCAGTTTGCAGAGCAAACACAGTCAGTGGTAGAGCCATGTTGCTGTTAGCCAATCAGAGGTGAGATATTAGGAAATAAGACTCCAGATCCTGCCGTCTGAAGCTACTTTATTCTTCAGCTGACTTCTCCATCCTCAAACAGATGCACCGGAGCTTTTTTTCCCAGAGAACAACTTACAAGGCATTCATTCCTACTACGGTAGAGACCACTGCACATGTATGAAAAATATGATTAAATTTGACCTTTAAGGGTTGTGACAAGTCCTGAGACATATCTACCTGCTGGACTAAATGAAACAGAAATGCGTTGGACCTGTTTAATCTGTTTAATCTGAAGTGACTCCTGCTCAGATGTTCCTTTTCATTCTACTTTCAGGAAGGCTTCGCACCCCCAGAAGATGAGGACCTTGACGAACAAGCTCACCTGGACCAGGATGAATACTGAACCCATCGTCTCCCTCCCCCACAGCATTCCCATCTCCCTGCTCTTTTTCTTTATGCCCTCGTTTATTTTCTATTTCTGCACGCTACCTAGACAAACCGATCATTATTCCTGCGCTCTTACTTTCTCATATGCACATCTGTCGGTGATCCATCCCATCACCCTCCTCCTCCTCGTCTCCACTTACACCGTAACAATAACAGCAATGTAGGACATAACCCAGTCATGTTAGCATGAGTAACGCAGAAAATCAAGGAGAGCCTGGAATAAAGGTTGTTGTATCAAACACTGAGTTTAAGTCTGTAAATATTACCAGCATTTTGATTTTTAAATTATAGCGTCTTTGCTAATTCTGGAATCTTTTGTTTGCCTTCCTTAATGTGCCGTTATTATTAATATCAGAGCACAGATCAGCACTGCTCCAATGTGCCATCAGGACACCGCTCGAGCCACTAAAACTGTAACTAAAATGACTTTTTAACAGCTATTTCCTATTTATTTAATTTATATTTTATTTAGATTGACTTTCTGTAGCAGAGTTATTGCAGGTCTGCTGTACGTGAAACTAAAACTGAAGCGAGCTGTGGTTTGTGCTCGAAACACTGAAGGAAGGTTTTGGTGTGATGAGTCACCTCAGACCAGTGGATCTGCAGGTATTTGTGATTTCTGAGCATGAGAATGTTACACATTGACTGTGAATGAGTGAAATTCTGTAAATGTACTTTGTGTGGAGGTTTTGTTGCACGATGCTGGATCGGTGCCGTAGGCTGACGACGCTGAAGCCTTTGGGGTTAAATGTAACAGATGGCACCTGCAGACTGACAACGTGGTCATGTAGCAGTTTAACATGTTTGTGACTCGGACGCAAAATCCCGACAGCTTTTTTTGTTGTTGTTTTTCTGCAAAAAAAACTAAGATTTGTGTTTTTATGTTTTATTTGAGTAAATGAACTTAGAGATGTTTCACCTGTTGGCTGGTTATCATTTTGTATCAAAGCGAACAAGGACATCTTCTCTCCTTCTCCTTGCTGTTTTTTACTTTGACAACAGGCTGTTATCAGCTGTCTGGATCATGCATTCATGGATCGTGTCTACAGAACACTCATCTTTTCAATAAAGAAACAATTGCTGAACAAATGTCTGTGGTGTAGTTTGTGGGGAAATTGGTAGAAAACAAGCAGCCAAAATCACAGCACAGACTAATATGATGAGGGTTTTGTCTTTTTGTCAGATAATTTACAAAGAAAAGATTTTATTGCATCTGAATTAGACTCAGTTTTGACTCAAACTGAAGGACAGGACACTAATGAGGCAAAAAGACTATAATTTCTTTAACTTCATGAAAATCTGCATGCAGCGTCTTGTAGGCATGCAGAAACTTTCCGGAGCTCTGCATCCAGATCTGCACCACGCCGTAGCTGGTGTGCATGTTCTGATTGAACTGAAGCCGTATGGAAACTGGACTGCATCCGTTCTGCATTCGGTGTGAACGAGGCTTCAAACCTCCACATCAGTGACTGACAGTAAGACGTTTCTCCAGTTGTCTCTCAGGATGTCCTGTAGTTTGTCTCTGAGCTCAGAGAGAGCTGCTGTCATCCTAAAAGTATCCAAGAGGACGGATACTGACAGTGGCACCCCCAAGGGGGGGCAAGGGGGGAAGAAACACCCACCTCCTCCTAATAAATCATATTCATGATCACACAAAACAAATGTTCATCTTCTTTAATCAAGACCTAAATTTAAAAGCCAATAAATAAATGTATAATTATTGAGTTAAAATCATAATGAATGTCGCCTCAAACGCACGCTTTGGTGTCTCTTCCTCTAGTGCGTGCTTGCGACCAACGTCCTGATGTGGAATATATGACCGTTTTGCCTCGGTTCCACCGCTGGGTTTGTGACGGGACGGAGCGGGTCATCGTCGTGGACCGGTATGGGTCTGCAATTTTCATAGATCGTTTCTATCTTAGTTTGGGCTCTCGTGTCGGCAGACGGGGTTGAACGTACCGTCATGCATCGTCGTGCACTATTTCATAAATAAGTTGTGCAACTATTCAGTTTTGCATTCGGGACAGAAAAAACAGCACGCATTAAAATCTGAGAACAAAAGCTCAAAACAATACTAAATCAAGCATCTTATCAAATCCCATTGAGTGAAATAGATAGTAGGTCAGTCTGGGACACTGGATGGTCTAAATGTACTTTTATTCACAAATTTGACATATACATACAGGCAGAAACCAGAAAAACAAAACTCAAGCCAACTCTTTAAATATCTTCACTTCTTTTCAATAAAATGTTAAATATAACAAATTTCAGTCATCTTAATAAAAGTGAGGGATGAAGAGCAAATGTAACGTGAACAAGGAGAGTGTTTCAGGAAACCAAGCAGAGCTATCCAGTTAGCAGCCCAGTGAAAGATTTGTACAAATGAATAACCAATAATGGACACACTCAAAGCAAATGATCACTTCTACTATTGGGTTGAACTTGTATTAATACATGTTTTATAAATTCTTCTTAGTTTATGAAATAGTAATTTGGAAAAAGACTCACCCAAAAAAAATGTCATTTTGTACCACACTCCAAAAAAAGGAAAATCTTTTAAGCTCCCAGCATTTTCTTCACCATGTAACCAGGCATGTTGTAGAGGAAGAGACCCAAGATGGCCAGCAGCAGGAGAGCTGTGACTATCTTGATGGTCAGCCATCTGTACTGGTCACAAACCAGGTGTTTCGCAGCTTTTAGTGGGATGAGGAACCAGAGGAGGGCCACGTCTGGTCGGCTGTTGGGGTTCAGAGACATGAACGAAAGTTACCCAGAAGTCAAAAATGGGAAGTGGTCTTTCTCTTTTACTTTAGTTTTGTATGAACGATCATAGATTCCTCAAAAAGTAGAAAATGTACTAGTTAAAGATTAAACTCCACAATTTTACAAGAAAAAACAAACAAGTGATCTTTTCATACTTGGGTTTCTCCAGAGGTTCTGGTTCGTTTCGTCCTTCACCAACTGGACTTCTCTCTGCTTCCTCCCCCGTCAGAAGGTGCAGCTCAGCTTCCACTTTACCCTTTAGTAACAAAACAAAACAATCAACAAACCAACAAGCCTGCACATGTAGATGGAGGTGTGCCATTAAAGGGCATTAAATAAACATGGATATGATGAAGGCTGTGGTTTGAATAGAGATGTTAGATGAATCTGTCTTCTAATTAGGATTTCTTTATTTTGTCATACCTTCCAGATGCTCACAGGCGTCTTGTGATGGAGTTTTTAAAAAGTCAACGCACATACAAATGGCAGAATGAAGGCATAACACATGGGCAGTACATGATGCTTTTCAAATTACCCCTCCAATGTGTTTTTTTAAAGCTGCTATAGCGAATCTACAGAACAAGCTAGGTTTTGAACGCAAACATGGATGTGGACCATTCACCCCTCCCCTTATCTTCCCTGAGACGCTTCCCACTGTGCAAAGACCATGTTAGGACGTCCTACAGATGTGGTTTAGACCGACGGACTCAATATAGACATGATCTGCACGTCCATGCGACACTGAGTGTTTGTAGGGTTCTGCCTGAACTGGAAACCCGCATTACCAGAGGAAACGCGAGAGTGCTAAACACCAGTCACCATTTTCTACGTGCAAACATCTGAAATTCTGCTGGTGAATTTTTACTGATTACATTTTTGCTGGAGTATTTTAAGTTAAGAAATTCAAATACATAATTTCACCAAATAAAAATGTAACGTTATAAATTCAATGTCTTAAAAAAGTCATATTCTGGTGAGATTGTATTTCTTCCATATGTTATAAACTAATATCTTAATGCTACAAAGTTTTTATTTAGTTTATCCTTAAATGCTATCCTGCATTTTAATAAAGTTCTCACATGATGACTGAGTCATTACTTTTATACATTAATGGAATAGGAAAATACCATTAATGAAAAAAAGCTTGTCAGAGAATCATTACAATTTTCTTTCATTTAACTCAGTTGTAGTTTGCATTTAGTGCAAAAAACAAGCACTAGCAAACAGCAAACAGCAAACAGCAAACAGCTAATACCTGCATCCATCAGTTTATTAGCAGTGTTGCTGCAAACCAGACATTGAGTTAGTTTTGCAATGATACCCACCGTGAGTTCAAACTCATCTTCTTCGTTTCTGGCCACAAAGGGCCACCAGCCTTTGATCCTCTTCTGTTTGAAGATGGACACCATGGGCATCTCTGCTTCATTTGTCACCATTTCGATGGTGCACTGCTTAGGCGTCTTTGCACCACGTGGGAACCGGTTCAGGTCCAACTCAATCGCACCTATTTAGACACATTATCACTCAAATTAAAAACAGTTTAGTTTCCCAGAAATTCATGAAACTTCAAACTAAAGAGTTAAATTTAACTGAGTATGTCATGATAAATCCAGTCTATGGCTTTATTTGGTTTGTACCAAGGGGGAAACTCCACCTGCCAAAAGTGAAGCCAGCACAGAAGTGACAACATTTGCAGTTCCCCCCATAACCACTAGGGGCTGGCTCCAGAAAGGAGCAAGTTCCCATTGACATCCATGCTAAAAATGCCAACTTCACAGCAGAAATTAACGTTTACAGCCTGGTACAAAAAAACATTCTAGGTTTTTATAGTCATGACAACCCTGTGAGGGGTACATTTTTTGTAACTCATCTATTTCGATGTAATTAGAGTTTGAAATTATAAATTATTAGGGGCGTGTCCTTTTGATTGACAGCTTGCCTCCTGCTTTCTCCCGGGAAGGCCTCAGCCTCGGCCTCATGTTAAAAGTGTTACAGCCTAGAAGGCAGAGGGTAGCATACTCGCTCAACCGTGGTTGTCTGGCTAAAAGCTTCCGTCAACCTCCGTTAGCTTCGGTTAGCTCAGTTAGCTCGTTTGGCTCAGAGTTTAATGGGTATCAATCATCTGCCCCCACCCTCACAGCCCCGCTCGCAGCTCCATTTTTGTATTTTCGGGGAACTGCACACTGGGCGGACGTGACGGAGGGTTCGTCCATTTTATATCTACAGTCTATGGTTTTTACCCAGGAAATCGTCAGCTGAGAAGTGATCCGCATCCCACACTTGCAGATTAAGTCGAGGAGGAATCTTGTATTCAGTCTCATCCCAGGCAAACATGGACTCTTTCTTTGAGATGACGATCTTCTCCTCAGCTAAGAGGTAGTCGAAGGGGTAGACGAAACGCCAGTTGAAGTTTCCCTCTCCTGTGATGGAGTGGTAGTGGACATCAGTGTCCTGTTTGTCCTCCTGCTGTCCTTTCAACCAACTATTGCAGAAAACAAGGGGTGCATAGATTCACTATTGTTCCTTAAAATACAAATGTTTGTTTATTGAATCCTGGTCTGACTGTGCACAATGCTTACCCTCGCACAAATATGTCACTTGACTTCTCGCCGGTGAAGATGTCGTCATCCTCTAAAACCACCTCATCTGTGTTCCAAACGATGACCCTCAGCTCAAACCTGCACAGATGACGATATTTTAATCTTAGCAGTGCTTTTCATTCTCAAATGTGTTTGTTCCAAACGGGATCTTTGATCATTTTTATGTCACATTTAACATTTAAATGCTTACTTCTTTGGTTTTCTTGGTGAAATGTCCAGTGCCGGCCCAGGAGCAGTCATGCCCTTGGGAAACATATCCACCCACATCTCGATTCTTCCCTACATGCAAATGAAAGAAAACACTGCTTTTTGTCATGAAAACATATATATAGGAAAATATGACAGTAACATACTTGTTCAATTCCTGGTTTATCGGGGTGAAGCAGTGGTCTAGTCTCCACGTGCTCTGGGACCAGTTTGTAGCCAGCTCGTGGGATGTCCTCCCAGTGCCTCAGAACACTCAAAGCCAGATGTTCATCAGTTTGTTTCTTCAAGCCTAAAAAACATCAAAATCACTATTTATTGAGGTTAATCATTTGAAAGAAATGTTAATTTTTTTTAAATTACCATTTTCATCCTCTATCTCAGTTGGTCCCATGAAGACTCGATTCTCCACCTTCACTCTTCCTCCAGGACCATAGTGAGGTCCATCTAACTTGCCATCTTTACACAATTTAGCCAGGACTTGTGTTGGTTTCAAGGGGTCTCTCCACACATTGTAACCATGGCTACAGAGGAAACGCAGAGCAAAGTTACCTAAAACTAACACACTTAGTTCAATCGATATAACTCAAATAAACAGTGAGCTAATGCTAATCTACAGCTAATTTAATATCTTATTCCCACTGAAGCAGATTATTTTGTTTTAACGCAGAAAATAACTGGTGCCTGTTTGATCAGACCAAAGAAAGTAAGTCAACATTAGAGATCAAGAGCTAAGTGTCGCCATGATGACCTAATGCGTTCACTGAAAACATCTTGCTGAGCTGAAATTTAAGATCAGAGTGGAATATCTCGAGAATCAACACATAGTTTAAACTTAAGCCTTGTCCACACGTATCCGGGTATTTTTAAAAACGAATATCCGCCCTCCCAAAAAATAGCGTCCACATTACCTCGTTTTTAGAAAAAAACTCCATCCACACGTAACTGCATAAGTGCATCGTTAAGCACATTCATAGGCATGCCAGACCTGTAGGTGGCAGTAGTTCCCCGAATCCTATCCATCTCATCTTCCTGCTCAACTTCAACAAAACACGAAACATGGTGCCTAGCTCGCTTGTGTGGACCGATAAGGAGGTAGAATTGCTCTTAAATGTAGTTTTGGAGTATAACGTCAACAAGCGTCAAAAAGTGCTTGGATAACGCGAGCACAGCTCTGAGGGCATCCATGTTGTAGCGTAAACAGGTCACACATGGGCCGTCAGCATTTTTGTCGCAGACAGTGACGTGAAACCTAAAACTTCGGTTATTTCTGTCCACACAGAAACGCTGAAAACGGAGAAAATGCAAATCTTCACTTTTTAAAAAAAGCTTCGTTTTCGTTGCAGAAATCTGCGTTTTCGTGTGGATGAATTGTAGAAAAATATCTTGGTTTTGGGAGAAACCCGACTACGTGTGGACAGGGCCTTAGCTTTGGTCAGATTAGCTGTTAGCTCATCAGACTTAAACTATATTTTCCTAAACTAATATCATTCAGTAAACTATCTACAATCGGCAAGATATTAAATATTATGTTATAGATTCTGTACACTCCACTGTTCCTTAAAAGTAGTTTAAATGGTCTGTTTTGTCTACTTATCCATGACTGACTGAACTCAAGTCATTCTATTGCTGAAATGATCCAACATATTTATACATCCCATACTTTCTGTGCCTCGTCTCACTTCTACATGTTGGGGTTTTTGATTCTTACATGGCATAGTTACATGAAATGCCACACGTGGCTCTGTGTTTGCTGTAGAAGCGGTTCTCCAGGTCCAGTTTGGTTTCTCCAATCAGATCATCGGTTCCCACCAGATCCCAGTCATAAATGGACACGGTCAGTGTGGAATCCATGGGGAATGTGGCTTCCACATCAAAAGATCTGAGGACATGAGAAAGGTTTTCAATCTTATCTGAGACATGACATTTATAATGAAAGATCCTTTATTATTAACTGATTTTAATCACTTACTTGCCAAACAAAGGGTTCAGCTGTTTGGAGATGTAGTTCTCTTTGTCTTTAATCTCAGTTTTTCCCAGTCTGATTGCGATGTAGGGGTCAGCTTTTCCATTTATGTCTGCTGGATGCAGATCTGTTGCCTTTAAAGAAGGATATTTTCAACAGGTTGACACTGAAAATAGCTGTAAATGATGCTTTCAGAGCAGACAACTCACCCTGATGACGTAAATGCGGACGAGGACGTTAATGGGATCATTGCTTGGAATGTTCTGAAACATTCCCAAGTTGGAGTCGAAGCTCACTTCTCTGGGCAGATCATCCGACACTTTGTACACGCACAGCGAACCCTGGATTAAAACGTAAAAAATATAAATGTAGCAAATCTTATTAAACCACTGGGGAAGCTGGCAAAATAACAATAAAGAAATAGATTTTTACCTTGAATTTTCCAACAACTCGGTCCTCATCTGTCACGCTTTGGTCATCGTCATCCCCTCCTTTTCCTCTGAACAGGTTAAAAGTGTGCAGCCAGTCCTCAAAGTTGTCAAACTCACCCTCCAGTTCCTTTGGATACACCTAGTTTGAGCACATGTAGTTATTTATTTCTGTTAACAAGAGCAAACATTCCCCTTTAACCATCCAGTACCTTCAGCTCATCCAGCTTTGGCTTTTTCTTAGCGATTGGATCAACCTGCGGTTTCTTCTTCTTCCCTTTTCCTTTCTTGCCTCCTTTTACAGGAGAATCAGGTTTGATATCTGAGTACAGACGACAATAGTTTTAGTTGGTAAAACCGACTTTCAAAGTTTCAATATTCAAATAAAAACAGTAAAAAATTATATTTTGTTAGAGTGAATTAAAGATATGACATTAATTTTGTTTATTCATGCTTTATTGTGGCTCTGCCTGCAGAGGCACCCCCAGAAAAGTTTGATAAGGGGGCCAGACGGGGTCAGAGAACATTTTGGGGTGGCACACTAAATTGGTCCTTGTGGTAACTCTGGGAGAGTTGAGCCTGATCATTGCATGCTCCTTTATTCTTCTTTTTTTTAATTAACAAACAATATGCATCAAAAAATCTCAGAGAATTATATTTCAGTTATTTTAAATGTTATTTAAAAATGTATCTTAGAATTTTATTTTTTTATATAATTTGCCTGTTGCTGTCTTCACAAAAAATTATGGAGATATCATTTTTTTTATAATTGGTGAGTAGCAGAAACATTATTTCTTTACTCATTAATTGTATAATTTTTTTATTGGGTTTTAAATTTATGTCTTGATTAAATAAGATAAAATTATGGTTTGTGTGAACATTAAAGTGACTTATTAAAGAACAAAGTGGCCAGTGGGGTGGCCAGCAATTTTCTACTAGGCCACCCCTGGCCACCCCATGGGGGCGCCACTGTCTGCCTGCCAGTTACTGACTGGTCCCCCACTGGTAAGCCTCAGTCTTTTAGGAGGTCTTGATTTGATTGATTGATTTTAATAAATTGTTAAATAATTCTGGAAGCACGTGTCCCGCCTCCTTTGCAGCATAGACCTATATGCGAATCAAATGAAACAACATTCCCCATACGTTACAGTTGGTCTTACCTCCACCATCGGCGATGTCCATGTCGTCTTTGTCCTCTGAATCAGACAGAGCTGCCTCTTGAGCCTTGAGAGCCTGAAAAAGTAGAAATGTGTTTTTATACATTCTAAATATTATCCCAGGATTTATCTGACACTTGTAAAAAAAAGATGATGGCTGAAACTCACTTCAGTCAGAGTTTCAATGGAGGCAAAATATTTGGACCACCAGTCCAACATGCTCTCATCAAGCTCCTCCTCCTCAGGTTCTTCTCCTTTCTTCTTCTTCTTTTTCCCCTTTCCATCCTTGTCATCATCCTTTTATCCAACACACGGAACGACCTTCGTCAGAAAAGCTCTGGGATATTTTGGCACACTGTAAAACCTTTCAGTTTGATTTATGAATTAAACAGCTTACCTCAACTTTGACTACAGCTTCAGAGCACTAGAGGAACAGATTGTACAGAACCATAAGATTTCTTCATTTCTTGAAGGACTGCTGAATATTTTTACACTGATCTGTGACTAAAGATACACAATCTAACAGGTAAAACTTACAGAATCCAGTTTGACCACAGTGTCCATTTTCTTAAAGCCAGGTTCAGTTTCCATGCTGACAACAACGATTTCCTCTGAGAAACAATTCAATTCAGTTTATTTATATAGCGACAAGAGTCGTCTCAAGGCACTTCACAAACAGATCATTTATAAGTTTAAAGATAACAAACCCTATGATGACCACCATGTCTAAACATGCAGCCCATCTTTCTGTTAGCTTTACTGTATTTAGTGTAATTAAGCTTCAGTGAAGCTTCGCTGTAACACGAGCCTCAGGTTTAAGGTTCAACCTGTAGTGGTCCAGTTGTTGGGCTGCTTGTCGGCTCCCCTGTAGATGAACTTCCGCAGCGTGGTGACAGCGGTGTTGCCGACTAAAGTGTAGCGTCCGAACGCTCTGCAGTCCACCACTCGGATGTTCAATGGAGGGTGGAGCAGCTCGTTCTCAGGCAAGTCCTGACACACAAAGTTAGATTCACAGAATTTCATTAGGAAGATCCATGTGTTCTTATCTGATGGTGTGTAGCATAAACTTGTGTTTAGTTGGAACATGGTGCTGATATTGTATTTATTGTCAAAGTTAACAAAGTAATGAGTTTGGTATAGTTTGTTTAGTTCAGAACTGCCTTTGATGGAATGAAATGAACATCGTACCACTTCAAACCACTTGACGAGAGTGCTGAAGTTGGGGTTCTTCTTGTAGTTGGGAATGAGGGCGGATTGCACTCCTTTTCCTGCACATTCGATGTCCACACGAGGCCGGTCCACTTGAGCAAGGTTCACTCTCTTCAAGTCCCTCAAGCCCCAGAACAAAACCTAAATAAAATAAAATCACCTTATATTGTTGACCGTTCCACTAAGGCTTGGTTCACACAGCAAGATAATTAAGCTGATATCTTTACCCGTTTCTCTGCATCTGAGAAGCTTAAGGGTCCCCTGATTATGGCTCTAAAGAATATTATCCATTTTTCCTACCATGTGTGTTAGGAGTGCTCTGATCTGCTGGGAAACGCGTCAGGACCACTCCGATCATAAATCAGAGATATTCAACATGTTGGATTGTCTTGGCCCAGTTTGGAGGACAAACAAGCGTGCTGCTTGTTGAATGTAGCCAAAGAAAGCGAGGTGACAGAAGTCCACCATTTTTGTTTATTCCGAAGTCACGTTTGATCTAAAGAGGTTTTGCAAGATTCCTCGTCTAATCTGGGAATGTCCATTAGAGAAAAAACAAGCGTGGTGTGTAGTTTTTGCCATGTGGCCGGACACCACACACTCTAGGACCTCTGTTACATCTATGATCTATGATTTTTTAAGGGTCTCGCGTTTTGAAAATTGTTTGACAATTTTAAAATCCTTCCATGTGAACCGGGCCTAATGCATTTTGCAAGATTATACAAGTGATTGTGAATGTTTCACCTCAATCCTGTACTTGCTGAGCACCGGTCTGATTCCCAGTGGTACGGGCAGGATCGGGCCACGGTCCATATCTGTAGGACCATCTATGGGAGGAAGATCTGCTTTTCCATTGGGGCCGATCTAAGAGACAAAACATAGCTGTGTAAAAACCACTGGAAAGGTGCACTCCCTGGAGAATGGCGAGGAGCCAACCTGAAGAAGTTCAAAGGCTGCCAGCATTTCTCCAGCAGCACCGTTCCCACGGTAGATCTGGTAGTACTCCAGCTGTGGGGGGAATCGTGGAGGTCCGTAGTGCTCATCTGCCATCTTGACCACTGGCTTAGCAAAGGTTCTGCCCATAAAGTCCGCTTTCCCCTGGGAGCATGAAACATGCAATTAAACACTAAATCTGGACTTAATGCTTTAAGGAAAACTCTTTTATACACCAACTCTACCATATCTAAAAACAATTGACTCCAAAAAAGTGAATTAAAATAAGACAATTACAGTAAAATATAAATTTTTCTGAAACATGGCTTTGCAGAGCACATGTTTCCTGGTAGACTGGATTAAAAATACATTTAGGATTAAAAGAGCTCAAAACAAAGCAAATAAACAAAACCCAGAGTCCTAAAATAACCAGTAAACTGCAAAATAGATGTACATCCATATCATGCTGTTGTTGAACAGCTTCTTAAAGCCTCTGAAAGCTGTGAAACTAAATCTTTCTTGCAGTTAGTGGTTATAAAGAGTCAAATTTACTTCTCTCCACATACACAACCCATACAAAGTGACTTAAAGGAATGCAACAGGGATAAGACTTTCATTTGGAGTCCTAGACACATCTTATTCCTCTTGCATGCCTTTCCATAAAATCTGCTCTGCACACGTTACAGTGCTGCTACCATACATGAAGGCAATCCACACTCTACTTATCCAATAGGGTCATCCAATACAATGGTGTTTTTGTCAGGAGCAAATATAAAATTGTCAGTCAGCAAACACATTCTTTCACGATATGTCAAATGGTACATTTGAAACTGAAATCAGCTTTTGATTAAGAAAATTCAGAAATCTGAGCTGTTTGAAGGTTGAGCTTCCTTCCCTCTGAACACAAATGTCAAAAGGAAAACGTCCCTCACCACTGTGTCTTGATCGTATAATTCAATGACAATAATGGGAGGATCATCTCTCAGTTCACAAGCCTCTCCGAACAACTCCACGTTCTCGAACACCAGCAGCTGATCCCAGGTGGGGCAGAGAGTCTCAGCCAGTACCTGCAGAAAAAAAAACAAGATGTTTAGGGTCATAAAGGAGCAGCAGTGCATTTATGTCAGAGGCACGCTCGCTCACCTCAGTGACTTGGGTTTGTGTTGAGAAGAAAACTCGTGCAAAGGGATCAGACAGACCCGTGCTGTCAGCGGCAAACAGGCTGCGAGCCTGGTACATGTGAACCCTCAGCTGGAAGATCTGTTTCACTGCACCGAAACAGAAATTTAGAACAATCTGGACTGTGAGCCACCAATTAGTAATAGTTAGATCTACCGTATTTAAGATGGCCGCCAGAGCTGATCAACATTAGCAAACAGAATAAAGTGTAATAACTCTGAGCTAATATTTGGCTTGGCTGTAGTCAAGAGTCTCTATAGCACCGTGCATCGTTATTTTTTGCATGCAAGTAGATGAGATACACAGAATGAACGTACAAAAAATCTACTACACCTACTTTGAGTGCTAAAAACTGTGCAACATCTGTGGCAATTGGTGTTGGAGCAGCCCAATTTAAGATGGCAACATCTAATTGAGCTCAGCAACCACTAAAATGTCTAAAACCTTCTCAAATATATGATGCTTAGCTATAATTTGATGTGAGTCAAACATAACATGTGTAGGGGTCAGAAAGGTCATGTCTGGTGACCTACGCCTCATTTCCATCCAGAAGAAGCACATAAGTAGCCAAAGCTAAAAGGGCTGTCGAGATGAATAACAACCTTGTTTTGCAGTTCTCCGCTACACAGACGCCTCCTAGGACACTTCCAGTTTAATAAAATTTAATTTTCTACAAGTTTTTGTGTTTCCAGTGAGTTTGTGGGAAATAGAGAACCAGTTAAATGATCTTACTCATGTAGGTGAGGCTGATGGGAGGTGAGCATGGCAGGCCGGGTCCTTTGGACAACTTGTTTTCCTCAAACCCGTTGGGCAGTCCGCTCAGGTAATCTTTGCGCTGTCTATTCAGACCCAGCCACAGGTAAATCTCTATTTTGGACTGGACGGTCCAGCCAGCAGGCCCAAAACCCTTTTTACCAGGGATCTTTCATTGACAAACAAAAAGGTCAAATCAATAAAAATGGTGAACGAATTCAGTGAGTTCTGATAGTTTAAACGTACCCTGAGGAAGATGGTTTTGACTTTGCCGCAGTCTTTTCCCTTCTCCTCATCGATGCTGGAGTAAAGGATGTCTTTGGAAGGAACGCGTGCATAAGCGATGCGTTTCCCGTTAGTTATCATCCAGATGAAAATGTCAGGAACACTGTGCTGGGGCTACAAGAAAAAACAGGTATTAATAAATATAAAAAGAGAAGATTAGGATAATCTGACTTGTTTGTTGGACGTCTTACCTCATCAGCCAGGAAGCGCAGCTTTGAAAGGAAGTTTTGAGCCAGCTTGAGTTTATCCCTCACTGTACTTTTTTTCACCTGTGACCTCATGGCCTTGGCTTGTTGGCCTATGGACTCCTACAATCAGAGAATGATGAACATTTAAAAATAGTCAAAACTCATTTTCCAATAAAATCTTGCTATGTTTCAGTTGGCGTACCACTTCTGACAAGCACAGCTTCAGTCTCTCCCTGTCAAGTTTGGTTTTGCTAGATTGATTCTGGTCCCTGTTAGCCAATGAAATAAACTGACTGAAAGAACAAGAGTCAGTTTAGTGGAAACGTTATAAATCACACTCGTCTTTCCAGAATTAGGTTGATAACTACAGACCTGCACCCTTGACTGAGCTCCTCAAGGACGCCTCTCAGTCTGCGTTCAGGATAGGTCTTCTCTGTTTTGATAATCTCGTGCACATCGTTTAATCCGTCCTCCTGCATGAGAAAATCATTTCAGTTTTCTTATTATTAAATAACATTTTATCAACTTGGCTGAAGATGAAGATTCCGACTTGCCAGTTTGTCAGCAACGTTATCGATAATGTTGGCATTGTAGAGCCTCCTTCTCTGGTCCTGCCACAAACTTTTGATGTAAATGCACGGCTTCCTCTCAAAGTAAGGCAGGTGGAAATAGTTTCTGTGGATGAAAAGAGGAAATCCAGGTTTTTTTGGTTTATTTTGTATGGATCCATCATCTCATGCCAACAGCATCTTGATTATGCCTGATGTTTGGGTTAGTGATGATGTAATTCACTCTGACCGGTCAGTGATGACAGGTTTCATGGGTGGAGTAGTAGCCACCGAAGTCAGGTCTCCATCATCATCCATCTCCTCCTCACTGGAGTTGTGAATCAGTTCAGTTTCCTCTTCATCACCTCCACCCTTCTTCCCTGTTGTTTTTGGTTGGATGGCACAATCGTTCTCATCTCCATAGTAACCTGAAAACAGTAAATGATCAGTTAGGATGAGGATGTTTTGTGACTCAATGGCTTCTAATCAAACCAACACAGCAGTGATGGAAATACCTATGGTGACCTCGAAGTTGATCGGCTTATCACCGATTTTTCTGTCAATCATTGTGGCCTCCAGGAAAGACCCAAACAAGAAAAACTCCTCAACTTTCCCAGTAGCACTCTGTTAACAGCAAGAAAAAGTAAGATTATATATTCAAGGACAAAAAAAGCAAAAATTTTGTTTTGTTTTAAGAAAAAAAATGTCAAAAACTATCCAAAACCTCTGAAGTCATCAAATGTGAGGGTTGCTACAGCTCAGTGCAACAGGTATCAATAATGCAATAGGATGGCTAAATATGTACTATTAATAATTTATATTAGTGACCCATCAGCAGTGGAAACAATGGGCTCCATCTGCATGGCTGCTCATGCAGAGAGGCACCCACCTCTGAGATCTTGGGCACTCCTTCCACCTGCACCTCCGTGGAGGTCATAATGTCAGGAGAGGAGGGGTCCAGGATCTCTACACCCAGGCTGATCAGCAGACGGGCCCTGAAGGACACGCCCTCACCAAGACCTTCGTTTAACTCCTGGTACTCGTCCATCAGGGTGTAGGTACGGGTGGAGCCGTACATGTTTACCCAGGCGGGTCCCAGTGTGGGAAGGAAGCCTGAGAAATAACATGCAAAAGAAATGAATCTGGTTGTTTGGCCATGAAGAACAGGAAGGATGATATTTCTTCCGTATACAGATGATAAAGTCGAGCACTTATTGATAAATCACCTTTGTCTCCATCATTGGAAATCTTCTTTAGATCTAAGAAGTGTGTTCCCATGGCGACGTCGTTCACTTTGTCTGAGTCCCGGATCTGGATCTTCATGCGTTTGCACAGGGGGGGGAACATCTCTGTAAAAACGATTTGCTCATTCCAGATGGGCTCATAGCAGCTCTTCTGTACAGATGTTTTTCCCTGCGATCACACAGAAAACAAATTATTATTTTGCTTTCTAAAGAATAACTAAAGGAGAATTATAATGGTGACCTCTGACAATGCTCACCTTTTGCCCAGCAAACAGTACTTGAACATATGGATCAACCAGATCTTTATTTTCTCCAATGAAGGCCTTTTTGACGTTGGCCATGATGCTGGTATTCATTCGAGGGAGACCCTCTGCTTTGTAGATTTTGAGGTAATAACGGGCCCACTGTCGCTCTGCGGGAACCCCCTCTGGTAGCAACAGATTCCTGACAACAAGGAATGATTGTTTTAAACTTTTCGGTCGTTTTTATTCGTAAAAAATCTATTGATTTAACAGTAGATGCATGAACTAAACACTGTTATATTTACCCCTCAATGTCATCTTCATCTGATTCATTTGCCTTGTGAGGAGTTTTTATGGTGTCGCCTTTAGCCACAACCGCAACGTCACATTTAACGTAGCCTTTGCCACCAGCTGTGATGTCATCAGGGTCAGACAACAGAGCCCATTTGTGGTAAAACTGGTGTTCTGCAAAACAAATCAACCAATGTATCATTATGCTGGACCATGTTTTAAAATACCAAACTTGACAATTGCTGATTTTTCACCTGGCTGGAAGTAGACCGTACCAACGTCCATCTTAAAACTTCCAACCAGAGTTCCACTGCGCAGAAGATTCTTGGAGTGGATTACCTAAATTTGGATTAAAGAAAAAAGCATAAACAAGTAAATGAGTCTCTTGGCAAATAAGGAATACAACTAACATGATAACCAGCACCAAACCAGATGCAGCAGGGGTCAAAGACAACACCAATCACTATTAGTAGTAATATTAATAACATTTTATGTTGTTATCATACAATAAATATTAAAAAATGAAAATGAATTTCAACAAAAATCATTTATGTATTGTAGGAAAAATTTGGGACCAATCATTGATCCTTGTGGAACTCCACAGGTGATTCCCCTGAATCCTGTCACTAAGTCTTTCATTTGCCCGTTCCAATGTCTACTTTTTAAATAAATTTCTTAAATGAATGAGCTAGGCCTCATGTTGGTTATTTCTTCATTAATAATATTCTGTGATTCATTGTATGAAAAGCTTTATTTAAGTTAATATAGATGCCAGTAGAACGTTTTCATATGCATTACTGCATAGGCAGTGAATCTACTTTGTCTTCACGTTTTATTGTTAAATGCTGCTTCCCATAGTTATAAACCAGATAATCAAGAACATTTGACCAGCTTCTGACCTTTTGAATTCCAGTTGTGTTAAATGGTGCTCAGGAAAGATACTTACTGACACTTTGAGGATTTTGTCAAACATAACATCTGGAGGAACGTGGAAGTCGAAGACAAAATACTGGAGGAGATAAAAATTTGTAACATTGGTAACAAACCTTGTCTTTATAATGAAAATGAGCAACAATGACTAACTGACTTCATTGTAGTATGGGCAGTTTGTTGATTCCTTCATCGAGGTGTACTTTTTATCGTCTCCTATCTCCACACAGACCATTGGGTCCATGTTCAGTCCCACCAGCTGTCTGGCTTCAATCACTGTCACACTGACCTGAAAAAACCCAAACCAATGATTGATTTCACCAAATTACACTCAACCCCATCTACAGCCCCTCTGCAGTGACTTTGCTTTACTTGGTAATCCACTGGCCTTCCAGAGCTGGGCTCCATCTTGATGTCAGGCTTTGATCTGTGCATAAGAAGGCAGGAGCAATGCTAAACTTCAGAAACAATTCACAAAAAGCAAACCTTACTTTATTAAAGGTAGTTAAAGAGGATGATGCTCGCCTTTTGTTAGACACATTAGTGGTGACGGCTGTGACTGAGGCCAGAGAGATGGTGTCAGGGTCTGGTCCACCCAGCAGCATGCCATTGTGATCCAGGTTCTGGGTCTCCAAGATAGCTGGTTCCTCTGGAGTTAACGTAAAAGACAAACTCTAAGAAAACCATCAGATCAGATGGTCTCTCTACCATCATTTCATACGTTTCAGAAATGTGGCATAGGATCAAATGTAACATTTACATTTTTAAAAGGTTGGATTGAATTTCAAAATGATGCTGAGGTCAACAGCAGAGTCCAAAGAATTAGATCATTTTTGCAAAATTTGCTAAATGTTTTGGTCAGCAGCTGTCATGTAACGTCAGCCGGGACTTTCTGGCTTTGTTGACCCGACCCAAATGATCTGTTTAAGGTGATACCTCCGTTTCTGTCCTCCTTTTGCCCACGGTGCTTACTGCGCTTCATGGTTCACACGAAACCTTTGCGAGCTCTAGGAGAAACGTTTAAAAAAATTGTCAGATGATAGAAAAACACTGATGAAGTCAAAGTTACTGTACCAACCAATGTTTGTATTATTCAGAAAAAAAGAAACTAATGATTTTTCTCTTTAGCTCATTTAGCCAAGAGACGTTTTTGATCAAAAGACAAAATGAATTGATCTGAACTGAACTAAAGATCGATAAAAAACTTTAAATGTATATTTTTTTAGAACTTTAAGAGAAAAGGTGTTATAGTTGAGCTAAAATGCAATTCATTTGTTAATATTCGAAGATCATTCTCAAAGTGCTATCACACCTTTTGGGCCTTCTGAATGGGTCTTTCAATTATTTAATCATCTGACCTTAATACATCAACTGATGGGGATACATTTCACATGCATTGTGAAAAATAATACACTTGGTGTTGTTTTTCTGCAGAAATTAATCAACAAAGTGCTCCGTTTACTCTTAAACAATAAAAATGTAAAATATTGATTTTATTGCATTATTAAAAAAAAGTGATTGTAGGATTCCTTCAGTTTTCTTAGGTTACTGTCAGTTGCTATCAAAAACAGAACCCCAAAAATTTCTTTGATACAAGAATAAATGAATAGAACTTATTTTAGGATATTTAGAACAAATACAAATAAACCAAGAACAAAGAAGAAAAAATTATTAGTTCTGAATATTTAAATACCAAACATAACCTCATTCCTCAAGGAAATCCTTGAGGTTCACTAAAAATCAATGAGGCCTAAACGCCAAAATGCATAAAACATTTGATCTTAGCTCAAAATGAAAGAATTAAAATAAACTCATACATACCATACAAGAAACGTGACTCTTATCGCTTTTCTCCTGGTAGATCCAAAAGGATTCCCTGGAAGAATTCACCCTCTTAACTTTTTCTTCTCTTTCAACCCAAAACTTTAGGGACCCTACATGAGCATTTTAGACATTTAGATCGCACCTGGAATAAGGCTACAAAGTGAAGTTGTGTACAGAAAAGAGTTGGGTTTGTCCAGGTCTGAAGTTGGGCAGGAGTGATGTGATACACCAATGAATAGTGCATGAGCGCTGAACTCGAGACTGGTAACTATAACTAGCTGCTGCTGAGGGACGTCACTGTGAGCGGAGTCGGCTAATCCACACAAGTTTTGACAGCTGCAAAGAAAATGTTGAGTTTGTTTCATATTTGCCACAAAAATCCCAAAACCCTCAATTTAGTAAGTTTTATTGGAATATTTCATCATAATAAAATTATACTTCAAAAACCCCTTTAATAAGGAATTAAGGGACTAGGCAAAAACATACCAATATCAGTGAACGTAGCTGTTTCAGTTAACAAAACTCCAGCCTTAAAGTGTGTGATGGTCAAACTGTGGGGTAATCAATATATTGTCGTGTCATCGGTGATCGGATTACATGGAAGTAAAATGTCAGCCCATCCTAGTTGGATGAAGGTTCCCTTTAAATCATTAATATGATGAAACTGGGTCTCAGGGCCAACATTATGTCTTTAGTCATGCAAAATGTTGTAAAATCCAGTTTGCAACACTTTATTAGTCAAATTCAAATATCTCAAAAGTCCATTTTCACAATATTAAACTGACCTATTTTTGTGTCATGCAACTACAAATTAGATCACCTGGATTAAAAACAATTCCCTTGAAAGATAAAACATCAAATAAAGAAGAAATCTAAATTTTAAAAATGTATTATATATATTAAATTCTCCTTTAATGTCCTTGCCGCTTCTGTTCAGAGCTTCTTCAGAGGTATGCCGAGGAACAACTCATCCTCTCATCAATTACACATTCAGCCAGTCTGTAAGCCATACATCAAAGTCTAAAGTTGCTGGTATCCAATGAGACAAGGCTGTAAATTATTCACGTGGCCCAGTCACTGTTGCATGTGGCATCCTCATTATGAGAAGGTATCAATGTTCACAACAAAAGGAACACAGCATAAAAATGGGAGACGTGTTATTATTGATTGCATATGGGGAGAAAAGCTCTCACATTTAGGACAGTAGGTCACATGCAGGAATTGAGATGTTACGATGAGATAGATTGATATTCATCCTTTTTGTTATTTTATCAGGGACCATCACTCGCACCAGTCTGGCTGCCATGTTGAGAGAATCTGCTTTAATTACACGTCGCTGCAGCAGCTCAGACGGGGCGAGGTGTCCTTCAGGATGGCTGGGACTCATGTCACCACACGTGCAAAGTTACCAGTTGTCCTGGTGGTGTAATAAACAAGCCTTATTCTCTGATGGGTCTTGTCATCGCGCTCAGGTTTAAACACTGACATCAGACATGGGAGCAGTGTGCCGGAAGAAAAACAGATGTGAAATATTTCGTCTGGATCTCTCACAATTTTTCTAAGTGTTTGCCCCATAAAAAAGGATTTCCAGTGTGTCATGGAGATACATATTAATATCTGGGTAAGCCTAATGAATATGCATGAGCAAGCAACCAAACCCTTAAACTGACACCTTTAATAATAGGGCCTCAGCTGAACCACAGAATGACTTGATACCAACCATGCAATCTTATCCCGTGTAGGTCCAGTGTCCACAGTCCTTTTCTTGCTGCCGGTTGTAGGCTGGTTATCAACATCTTATTTGTGCTCCAGTGACTCTGTGGGGACACCACCTGACTGTGGTGTTGTGTGTCTTTATGGCACATTTCAGACCATGAGTTTGGCAAGGTTCAACAATGAAACACAGCCAGAGGGCATTGTTGTTGCTGCTGCCAGGGGGGTTATGAAAGCACCAAGGGATGTAACCTGAAGTGACCCCGGAAAGTTTAAAAAAACTACACAGAAGATGAAAGAAAATCCCAAAATAGGATTCCTCCAAGAGCTTTTCAAACATCTGTTTACTTAGTAAAAAGTGCATCACCCACACTGACGATTTAGGGCTGCAGCCAGTGGTGGACTGGTCATCGGGAGCACCAAGACACTGAACTGTCCCACTCAGAGATTCTGCGTCTAAGAATCAAGCCGCTAACACACCCCC